>CAWUFW010005635.1:32500-467500 GCA_963921515.1 Calotriton arnoldi
TACGCCAGCTAGAAACTAGATACATTTTGGAACTCAACACTAAACAGCCATCAGGGTTAAACGTAACAGAGGATCTATTTACTTGTCTTTAACTGTTTTAACATCAGGTGAACAAATTTTAGCAGAATTTTAGCAAAGATGTCAGCATATATATTTGTAGCAAAAAACATTTTTAGCGTAATTTTAAACCATACGCAGGAAGGAGTTCTTATTTGGTGTTTTGGATTTTATGACTGATTTTCAAATTCTATTTATCGAATATTTATTGACATTTTAAGTTTCTTAAATTTTGTATTTTATATATTTATGTATGCATACATTTATATTTGAGCAAACTTTATCTATTATGGATTATATTATATTGCTTATTTTATATGGATTGCAATGTATGCTTGGGTGTTGGAATGCAAATTATAAAATCTCATTGATGGTATCGGAAATACTATGAGAATCATAGACAATCATAAGTTCAATAACTCCACTAAAATCAGAATCTATAAGTATGTTACACCAGGTATTTAAACCGCAAAGAACAACATGAGACACTACAAATAATGAATAATTGTAATACAAAATAAATAGAAACTAATACAATATACACCAATTAAACCATCATTTGACTAAAAACAACTCTGAATAGGTAACTGGGGCCCCAGTACCTTGATTTAATTGACTATAAAGAAATAGCTGTAGCAGTTCTACTGCTAAAGTAAATAGGCATTACGCGATTTATGCAGCAAAATAATACTGGTATTTTTAATAAATTTTTAATATGTAATCACATTTGCACTTCAGCACTATTTTGCACAATAAAGTTTTTTTTAGCGTTAAGGTCTTTGACACAATTATGAGATTCAAACGTATATCGGCATAAGCATACATTGCTATGAACGAAGAAAGTAATTTGCACTATTTAGGACCAAAGGGGAATAATTTTACTACAGTAAGTTTACCACCAAGATGAGTTTGTTAAATAGATAAGTTTCCCTAAAAGAGTTTTTATAAAATGCTTTTTACAAAATGCTTTTATACAATGTATTTTACAATCTTAAATTACAAAATCTTTCGTTCATGTCTATAGTTTCGAAACATCACGTGTCAATGATTATGCTTGCACTAGTCACTTTAAATAGCCTATGACAATGTAAAACTATGTCATGTGATCAAGGCCCGAGGAAGGGCTGAAACGCGTCATGGCGACCTGCACCATTACAAATTAAGCAGCACCAAACTTTGTGGTCCGTATCCGTTTTTGTCAAGGATTGTGGTGGAGAGAAACAGGAAATTTGGATAACACATACACACACATATATATATATATATATACATATATATATATACACATATATACACACATATATATACACATATATATACACACATATATATACACATATATACACACATATATATACACACATATATATACACACATATATATACACACATATATACACACATATATACACACATATATACACACATATATATATACACACATTGAAGGGTTTACTGTGCAGATGAACTATATTGAGAGTAAGTCAGTTGAGCTCAGGTCGGCAAGAGTTGGAATTGCCTGCAATAGCCTTAAGATATTTCCTCTGTTCAGAGTGTCCTGGTGTCCTTTGGAAATATACATAGGATGAAAAAGCGTAACATGTGTTTCCTGCTGCATAGTTCTTGGTGGTTGTATTGACTGTGGTTGGTCAGTGACAAACGCCGTTGTTCCAGGTTGGCGGTTGAGGCTGATTGCTACCTTTGGATGGATTTCCACCCCCTTGCTCAGTGATCTTGGTGATGCATTCCTTGGCTTTGTCTCAATTGTTGTTAGCACAGAACATGCCTGCTTTGAGGCTTGCAAGATGTTCTGTTCTTCCTGGGTTGTGTGCCGCCGGCTGGAGCAATCGTTAATCGTTGGGTTCTGGTTTCCCACATTGTGCGATGTATCCCCATTCGGCCTAGTTTTGCTATCTGCGTGTTCTCCACCGCGCCCCTTACTTAAATTCTTGTGTGTCGTTTTTCCCATTGAGGCTGCCAGCACTAGTGCCGGTGTGTGTCCCTCCGTTGCTGCTGGCAGTCGGGGCTGTTCAAGGATTATGGATGTATTGGGAGACCCTCCGATAAGATCCAAGCTTTGAGGCGGCTGTTGGCTGCTACCCTGAAGGGCCTTTTTGAGTGGAGACGTAGCTGTGTGCCCCTTTCCATTTTCTTTTCCATTTTCCGAGTTCTCACGGTCGATATTTAATGTGAGGGAGATGACTCCCTGTTCAAATGGATTATTGGGAAGCAACAGGGCCTTATTTGAGTGCTTAAGGCGCGTTGCTCGGTATCCAATTTTGTGTTTTGTCCAGAGAAGATGGGAAAGTAGGCTGTTGGATTTGAAAGAGTTTTCCGATTGCGCCTTTTCCTTATCTGTTGGTGGCGTTTGGAATTAAGCTTCAAGGTTTTAGCTTCTTCTGGAGAATCTGCTGTCGATTCACTGAGAGCTCCTGCCTTCCCAGGATGTACCATGGTGTCTGAGCCATCCTGCGTATTGCCTTGGCGTGGCTCCCTGTTGATCAGATTTGTTTGTTGGCCTTCGGCCATGCCCAGTGCTGTATGGCTGCCACCCGGGAGCCTGCTTGTAAATCCAGAGGTTGCATTCCTCATATCCTTTAGCATGCTATTTAGCATAGAGGGAAGAGTGGATAGTTTGTCAAATATGTGGCTGCAGCTGCAGTTGAGTTGGGCCTCGGACTGAGCTATCTTAATTAGACCGTTTAGGTCCCCCAGTTTCTCATCGATGCCTGCCGTGAAAAGTGCCAAGGTGTTTAATAACGAGAGCTAAATGTCCATCTTTTCGGACTGATATTGGAGCGCTTCGACGGCCAGTTGTATAGTGTGTGGGAGGGAGGCCCAGGTGCTGCGGCTTGTACTTTGGGGGTCGCGCCGCCCTTCGGCTCGTCTTTGGTCATCTCCCTTGGCAGTTGGCTGAGGCTTTGGGAGTTCAGTTGGAGCTCCTTGGGCGGAGGCTCCCTCTGTTGCTGGTCAGGCGAGTAGGTGGCTAGCATGTACTCCCATTCTTGTGTTTTCAAGTAGGAGAGGATCGCCCTCCCCTCCTCTAGCTGGATTAGGTCGGCAGTCCCTTCGAATTGCCCGCCTGGATGGAGTAGCGGCCAGGGTTGTGCGGGTAGTGGTGTGGGGTTGATACGATTATGTTTGCAGGCAGTGGCGTCGATACGGGGATACTGTTCATACTGATCGGTGGTGAGCTGAGAGTGATGTCTGGTACTTGTTCTGCCTGCGATCCACTCTCCATGCGTCCCATGGCGTTGCTCTCATTTTGTGTCGAGGTGGAGCTGGCCTCTGGACCGAGCTGGCAGTAAAGTCTGCATGTTCCTTTTATGGCGGAGTTCCTCTTGTGAGAGCCCCCATGGGCCGACTGCTTTAGGGGCATGCGCCTGTCGTGCAGGCCCCCCGTCTATAGTCGGTGGTGAAGCTAGTGCTAATGCTAGGACCGGAGCTGGATGTGACGGGGCTCGGGCTTGCTTTGATAGATCAGTTACAACATACAGCTACAACCACATGCACCCAGTCTCCGTCTACATCACAAAGTATCCATTTAAAGGTAAGCATAGCTGCCAAGGTTTCAGATTGGTATGTGTGACATTTTCATAATTTCAGTGCAATTATGAGTGACATTTAAACGACTATGAGTGACACTTTCTCGCAATCAAAATCAGGCAATTAAGACGTGGAAACATATAAATATCAGAAATGACACCCATTTGAGGAACGAGAAACTCTAAGAAGATCTTAAAGCTTCTGCAAAGCACCAGAAATGGAAGGGTACTTAGGTGTGAAAGCACCTCACGCCCCTGACCCCGAGGACCTCCAGCCCTCCCTGAGTTCTGGGGCTCTCCATCCGCCCTACCATGCCTCTCACACTCCTAAGGGGACACCCAGGCTGCAGGCACAGAAAGGACGTGCAGCCTAGTGCTATAGGTGTAAATTTGCAAGGCGCTCCGTTTCTAATCACCTAACACCAATGCTCCCTGGCACCTCCAGCCCTCCCTGATTTCTGAGGCACTCTCTCTGCCCTACCATGCCTCTCACACTCCTAAGGGACACCTAGGCTGCAGACACACTTATAGAACTCATGTAGGGTCATGCTACATGTGTGAATGTGCGAGGCGCTCTGCTTCTTAAACACACCACTGCCGAAGAGTTCTCTGAAGATCCTAGGGCATGTCAAGAGAAAAGCCAGAGTGAGGGCCTTACCTTGTCGCCTGAGGGGAGCAGCACATTTTGTGCTGACAGTGAACCATAGCTGCTGGCATACAGGGCGGGGCCAGAGATTAGGAAGTCCTCGGGACTCTGAGGCCCTGTGTCTGCTCAAGGCACAAGAGGTAGGAGTGGTAAGCTTTGAGTACGTGAGAGACAGAGATATGTAAGGGCAGGGAGGCAGCGTGACATGGCATTGGCGACTCTCTGCAGCAGGGTGCCAGGCTCAGGCCGCGACCCCACCCCGCAGCAATGATTTTGGTTTGCAATGCCGCCCACCTTAGTCCAGTCTGACTGTCTATGCTGTGTCCCGTCTCTCCTGGAGGCCATTGCATGAATCTTAGCAGTCAGTGAGTGTGACGGATGACTTGACGACGTCCACTGCATTATCCCTCGGCCGGGCTCAGCAATATTGAATTCAAAGTGGGTGGCAGCCATCATAAGCCCCACTGCTCGGGCAGCCGTGCTGCTTCGAGCACTAAGCAGCAGACAGCAGCATTGAGATCCGAACGCCACCAGCAAACCAGTGAGCCCCCACGCAGGCCTTCTTCACAAACTTTCTGGCAGCATGACGTGACGGTGTCACGCGGCGCCGCTGAATCATCATATGAAGATACATTGTAGCACTGGGAGCCTGCCAGCGGTGCATTAGCTCAGCCTGGAGCGCCCAAGCCTGCGGGAGCAGTGCCCGCACAACGCTGCCACAGGCGGCACGTTGCCACCTGCCACACACTCAGTTTCTTCTACAGCGCTTCACAGTGACAGCTGACATGCAGATATGTGTGACAATGCATTTCAGTGTGGTGATGCGGAGCACCACACTGAAATGCATTAGTCTAACACCTGATGCGTGGTACTTGGCAGAACTGGGTAAGGGAAGCTTTCACATTCCCTTTATCAATGTATGAACATATGTTTTGAGAAAAATAGCGTTCCATCTTTTTTAACTTTATTAAAGAGTGCCGTGGTATATGTTACATGAAAATGATGATCAAAAGTTACATTACGAGTTAATTTGCAACATCTCTCAAAAGGGAAGAATAAACCTTTAAACAAGACGTTCAACTAGTATGCTTTTAAAGTACTGGGTTGTATAACTGTTGCAAAGTTGTTTTCTTACAGAAGAGTCAGTATTAGGAAGGATGACAAACAACGTCATGTAGACTTAGACTAAGGACCACTTGTCATGCTCAGTTAGCTCATTCCACGCATACTCCTAACACACAGGCACTACATGCAAGGTAGTCTGACCCCCTTTGGTCTATTCAAATTTAGTTTGGATCTATCACATATACATAGAGATGTTCCATGCATTTTTCTACGAAAATTATTTTCTGATGTTGCGACTGAGTTTCCTCACATTTAGAATGCTGCCTCCATTTCTAAAAACACGCTTGTGTTATCCCATGCTTGCCTCTGTTACGTCGTTCTATCTTGAACTTTTAAAGTCTTTTTTTTACGTATAACTTCTTTCTTTCCTGTTTACACATGCAGAATGCCTCTTTCCTTATGCCGTAAGTCCAAATCAAGCATTTTTGTGATATGTTACTTCTAATCATATTCCTTCCTGCAAATTTATCTTCATTACTTTCCTCTCCAGCTGCTGATTGGATTCAGAACTTTTCCACAATATAAAGTCACTAGTACTAGAGGCCATTGTTGGTGAGAACAACAGATGCGTTCAATCTCATGTGTGCATAACAAAGTAAGTGTATGAAGATGGTGTATGAAGATGGTGTGTGCGGTGTCAGTTCCTTTTTTAGGTCTCAACTATAGACTTCTTTAGCATTACATTCCTTACAGTGGGTTTTGGGTCTGCTCCTGCTCATTAGATAATGCTGTCGTCTGTCTCAGTCGCCTGCTCTTGATTCAATGGATATCTATCTCATCCTTGTGTTTGTCCTGTAACGAGCATTTTGTTCTCGCAGTGTTCTGATTGAAGGAGTTGTATCCTCCAAGTAGCATTATGAGGGGCTCTTATCCTCAGGTATTTAGCATGCCATAGGAGTGCATGTGTTTCCTTGCTGCCGCCTCCATTTGTTTCCTTTTTAGTTCCCTGCACTTTCTTTTTTCCCTCATTCTGCCCTCAATGCTCCCCACCCTGTTCCCCATCCTGTTGACCATGTGTCTTTTATTTATGTATATAATTGTGTATTTATTTAGAGGGCTCGCAATTGCTTTATGCTACCAGGCCACTCAATTGCTTTATCACTACCCTAGCACACTGTTTTTTCCTCCCTCCCGCCCAGATGCTCCCCACCGTGTCCCCATGGCTAGGCTCCATGTTGAATCCAAGTGTAACTGTGAGGCCAGTGAGGTTGATTTGGAAAGCCACTAGTAAAGCATGACACTAGATGGAGGTTAAGGGACATCCTCCCCAGACGGGCAATGTGTATTGATGGCATTCCAGAGATGTTGGTTTAGTGTCAGTGTTGGACTTGGCCCTTTTTGGCAGGTTCACCCCTGAACTTTTTGCCTTAAGTTCTGACATGGTGTTGGTAGGCCTCTGGGCACTTTAGCACTGTGGTCCAGTGTAAAGTGCGTGCACTCTCTGTGTACATTTGGTGAAGTTGGCCTGCCCTCCCATAGGAATGCATGGGGGATAAGTGTGTCCATGGTAATTCCTGGTATGAGAGGCGTGCAGGGTCGAGTTTAGTATGTATGAACTCGTGAGGATAAATGCTGCGCAATGGTGTGCGCAGATTTATGGTGACTGGTGGAGAAATGCCACTTTTAGAAGTTGGCATTTCTGTGTGCTGCGAGTCTGCCTGCCTGATGTGAATTGCATGTCTGGCTTGTGAGTGACAGGGGCTGGGAGGTGTGTGTGGCTCCAGGAGGGGCAGGGTGAGTAAGCGCTGGGCTGAATAGGACCTCTGGGCTAAGAGTAGTGGGAGGGGTAATCCCCTGACTCTGAATAGGAAGGTGCCTGCCCTAGTGAATGCTGGCTCTGCCCCCTGTGGTGTGTCTGATCACTGAGCCCCCACCTGACAAAGGGGAAGAGGAGCTTCGAAAACAAAGTGCTCCAAAGCTCCCCTAAACCAGTTCTGACTGGTATCCCCAGGCCCTGTGCTGTGACACAAAGGGGAATGCTAGTATAAATATAGGGGCTGTGACCCCATGATGTTGTTCTGTTTTTGATCCTGAACCTGCAGGGCGTGCTGCTGCAGGGGCCCAGGGGGGGCTGCCAGGAGGGCTTACCTCCCTGGGCCCTGCATGGCCCCTTCATCTAAGGACTGATTCCTTTTTTGCTGCAGGACCTTTGCCTGCTTCTAGCGCCTTGTGAGCGCCTGATTTGGAAGGAAGAGGAGAGCGGGGGCTGTTGCAGCGCGGCGCTGCACGTGGAGATCGAGGGAATCCCGGCGTGAGGGATTCCCCTGTGATGCGGCTGAGGCGGGAGCCCACCCTGCATTCTTTTTGTATCGAGCGGGAGCCCACCCCGCTTATGGGTTATTTAGAAACACGGGAGCCCACCCTGCTTATGGATTTAGAAACGCGGGTGCCCACCCCGCTTTGCCCAAGGCGTAATCACCGCCGCGGCCCGAGCCGCTAAAGGAATCTCTTCCGGGCCACCTCCCAGCGCGACCCGGAAGGCAGGCGAGGCTGTGTTTCCGTGGGCGGGGCTTCCGAGACGGAAGGGAAGCCCCGCGAGTAAGGAGTCCGGTGCCGGGGGTGACGCGGGGCTCCCATGAGAGAGGGAGAGCCCCGTGGTGGCGGCCGCGAGAGGAGAGAAGTCCCGGGTCCCAGGAGGGGGCCCGGGTGAAGAGCAGCAAGGCGGATCCAGCGCGAGTGAGGAGACCGGCGCAGAGAGAAGCGTGGCTCCCGTAAGCTGCTGGGAGCCGGCGCCAAGGGAGATGTCCCGATCCTGAGCCCCGGTGAGTAGGGGCTTGGCCTGAGTGTGGTGGTGCCGATTTGCAGAGCGGGCCCGCCGTTGCGGGCCGCTCCAACACTTGGGGGCAGTTTCTTTTATGAAGGAAAGAGCCCCAGAGGGCTCCAGTGACTTGGGGCATATCGAGGCACATTGTCGGTGCCTGGGCGGTCCCGCCCCAACGATGGGGGCATGTGTTTAGTGCCACATGGGGGTCCAGAGGGCACAGAGGTGCTGGGCCCCCTTTTTATGAAAAATGCCACAGCTGCGCCGCACCAGCGCGGGCAGCTGCAACGAGATGGGCATGAGTGTGAGAAGTCCCAGTGGGGACCCCGAGGGCACAGAGGTGCCAGGCCTTCACTTGATTTACAGCTGCGCAGCACTTCGTGCCAGCTGCAACGTTTAGGCCACAGTTCTTTGGGGGCATTATGAGAGAGGAGTGAGATGCACTCCTTTGCCCTAGCGTAATGGCACACTTTTGATTCCGCTGCATAGGCAGCAGCCCTGACATTCTTGACACAGGGCATTTGAGCCCCTTGGAGAAGGCCAGTTGGCCAGGGGGTCAGTGATTTACATGCTATTAGGAAATGTGATGCTCTACAATGATTCATGCCTCTAAATGCGTTTGGGGATGAGATTATGTGCGTAATGTGTTTATGCCAGTGAGATTATTTCCTACTGTGAGTATACCCCTAATGTGAGTGATACTTAGGAGGTTAGGGTCTAAGATGTTAGACTGATGAGGTTGGCGTACAATGCGTTTGGCGCCTAATGTGATACTGTGCATAATGTGGTTTATGGTACAGGATGATGCTGAGTACAGTGGTTACCAGTGATTACTGGTTGTACGTTTATGATATGTCTTCCTTTTTACTAAGTTCACTTTGTGATGGTACTGACAGTGGTCCAGTTGACCCGGTCAGGTGTACATAATCCCTTGTCGATATTACCTAGTGCCAGGTGGCACAATGTATATTATGTGAGTACCATTCTAAGGTGTTATGAGAATACAAAGGCTATTTTTGATATACCCTTGTGTGGAGTTCCTTTTGTGGTGTGCCTGGTATGTTGTTGCTGTGTGCGTGCGCAAACGCTTTACACATGGCCTCCGGGATAAGCCTGACTGCTCGTGCCAAGCTACCAAGGGGGTGAGCAGGGGTTATCTTTGGCATGTAACTCCCTCGCCCTGACTAGAGTGGTGGTCTCTGCCTGGCTTTGGCGCAAGCCTTAGCCAACCAGAGATCCCATTTCTAACAGTCAGACAGTAATGTTTAGGAGGCTAGAGAAAGGGCTGCTTTAGTTACACATCAGTGACCTTTTAGCAGAAGCCTACAGATGGTCTCTTTTGTAACACATTTTTAAGCACAAATATTTGGCTTGATGGAGAGTGTGGGGAGATGGAGACTGCGGCCTACTTTGTTGTGCAAAATGAACCATCCAGACAGGGCATGCACCTTTGTTTCTCCCATCAGTGCTGGTCTGATGGCGCTCAGTGGCTGATAGCAGCCAGCTCCTAGCTCTCCCTGATGATTGTGCTCATCTTTGGGGTTCTGCAGTTTCAAACACCCCTCATCACTACCTGCTGATGAAACCATCACTTGAAATATAGACAGTGTCTACTGCAGAGAGGAGAGATGTACTGAGAAAGGGAACCACTTGTACCCAGCTCTAATAACCCAAGAGAAAAAAACATACCCTGTTTGTAACATGATTCTAAAAGTGGACTAAAACTCCCCAGTTGGTTCTAGATTTCTTGAAGACTGAAGAGGTGGTACACCGCAGAGTAATGTCTCAGATCCTGAGTTGATGTCACTGACATCCAGTCTCCCAGATGTGAGTGTACATCACCTGCAAAATGTGGTGGAGAAGTTATGGGACTGCCTTGGTACTGGAGACTGTCTAGCATGCTGAGAGAAGCAAGTGAAAGATATTTATATCTGGCTCCATTTGCATAAGGATTTATCTGTTCAAGTTTATTTATGTTTGATTTTATGCCAATTGGGCAAAACAAATATTACTTACAAAACACTATAAAATGCTTTATAAATTCATCATACTAATCAAAAACTTTACTCTAAGACCCCTATCACATGGTTTTCTCCACTATATTTAAAATTTTTCACATTGTACAACATAGTGCAAAGTTTTCACATTTCATGATAACAGAAAGAAGATCATTTACTTTACGTATCTGATTTATTAGTTCATTTCATTACTGCCCTATATGTAATCAAAAAGAAGCATTTCAGCCTCTAAATATTTGCAGCTCTTTTTAAACTCCTGGTGCTTTTGACACTTCTCACACAGCTAATGTTGAGGTTATGGCAAGACTTCTAATACTAAATGCAACTTTTGCTGTTAACTCCCTTTAGGATCTTTACAACTTCTTATTAAATGCTTCTGCGTTTTCCTGCAGTAGACCCTCCACTTCCTGGTCTTCTAGCACCTTAACCGCAGCATTCCTCAGTGGAGCTCTCTTTGTCATCTATGTAATCTACCTGTCTAATATGTTGTTGGGCTTAGAAAGCCGTTTTGTTACTAACCAGCATTATGCTAGTGCTCAAGAAGGCTCTTTACTGGCTACAACTGGGCTTTTAATTGAGTTTTAGACATCCTTTTTACCAGCTTCATTGTTGGCACTTGTGAAGAGGTTGAATAATGCTTGAGGCTTTACTAGTTATTCAGCCAGGATAAGAGGCCACAGGAGGTAGAAAGGTACCATAACAAAAGGAAGAGCAAAGGGACAAATCAAGGGGCAGATAGGAGCAGTGTTAGAAATGGGGGTCTCTAGTTGGCAGAGGTAGGTACCTTTGTCCAAATAGGGACCCTTGCTCCTAGTCAGGGTAAGGGTGATACACTTCTAAAATAACCCCTGCACACCCCTTTGTTAGCTTGGCATGAGCAGACAGGCTTATCTCAGAGGCAGTGTGTAAAGCATTTGTGAACACATACAGTAATACAGTGAAAACACTACAAATGGACACCACACCAGTTTAGAAAAATAAGTAATCTTTATCTAAACCAAAACAAGACCAAATGACAAAAATCCACAATACAGTAATAAAAATATGACTTTCAGATGGTAGAAGTAGTTCAGTTCAAAGCAAATTGCACTTTTCACACAAAGTACCTGGGATGCGTCACGCAAACAAACAAAACGGGCCGCAGGGAAGATGATGCATCGGTTCCTTACACTCAGGGAAGGTGATGCATCGGTTCCTTGCTCCGGGGGAGGTGATGCGTCGGTTCCTTACTGCTGCGCGGGGGAGGTGATGCGTCGGTTCCTTACCAGATAGGAGGCGATGCGTCGGTTTCTTACTGCGTGGGGAGGTGATGCGTCGGTTTCTTACTGCGTACCCCAATGATGCGACAAACTTGGTGTCGCGATGCGACGATCCAGGACGATGTGTGGATTCTTCCAGCTCCCAGCGGAAAGCAATCTCTAGAGGTCCAAAACAACAGCAGGCACCTCTTTGCAGGTCAGAACTTCCAGCAAGGAAGTTCAGGGGAGCTGGTGGTGAAATCTTTGTGTCCCTGAGACTTCAGAACAGGAGGCAAGCTCAGTTTCAAGCCCTTGGAGATCTTCCTCAAGCAGGGGACACAGCAAACAGCAAGGTCCTTTTCTTGGCAGCAAGTAGCCACTGCAGGCCAACCCCAGACAGCAAACAGCACAGGGGCAGTATTCCTCCTCAGCTTCTCCGGCTCTTCTCCTTGGCAAAGGTTCCTCTTGATTTCCCAGAAGTGATCTAAAAGTCTGGGCCCCTCTTTTTATACCCAAAAATCCTTTGTTTTCTGAAGGCAGAGTGTCTGTACTCCAGACACACCACAGGGGGGCGGAGCCATCATTGTGGAAGGCAGGCACAGTCCTATTCACGTGCAGGTGCTACTCCTCCCACCACTCCAAATAAAGACTAGGCCTATTCAGCCCAGCCCTGACTCATCAGACTTCTGGAGCCACTGCCCCTCCCCAGCCCCTGTCATCCAAAAGCCAGACATGCAATACACAAACCTAGCAGAGGCACTCTGGATGGTTAGGCAAGAAATTACCTACTTTCTAAAAGTGGTATTTTCAAACACAGAATGTAAAAATCACCCTCACTAAAAGATGCCTTTTAACATTCTGAGTTCAGGCATACTAAACTTCATTTTCCTACCTTGTTCCCAGGGCCAGTTATGTTTATAAGAGGTTATAAACAAACTTCCCATTCTGTCCTATGGGAACAGGTAGCCTTGCAATAGTGAAAAACGAAATTGGCAGTAATTCACTATCAGGACATGCCACACACCTAGGGCATGTCCTACCTTTCACATACACTGCACCCTGCCCACAGGGGTACCTTGGGCCTACCTTAGGGGTGGCTAATATGTAGAAAAGGGAAGGTTTAGGGACTGGCAAGTGTGTGCACTTGCCAAGTCGACATGGCAGTCCCAGACTGCACACAGGCTCTGCAATGGCAGGCCAGAGCCACATTTTACAGGCTGCTTCTGTGGGTGGCACAATCAGTGCTGCAGCCCACTAGCAGCATTTGATTTACAGGCCCTGGGCGCACACAGTGCACTATACTAGGGTCTGACAAGTAAATCAAATATGCCAATCATGGAATCACTAATCCATAACAACAATTTAAAAAGGGAGCACTTGCACTTTGGCACTGAACAGCAGTGGCAAAGTGCCCAAAGCATCTAGACCAGCAAAATGGAGTCCAACACACAGCAAAAACACAGGAGGCAAAGGCAAAAATGCAGGGGAGAGCCACGCCAATGGTGCCAGGTCTAACAAGCAGCATCAAGAAACTCAGAAGAGCTCCCTCCATTACTATTGTTCTATTTACCCAGCTGAGTGTGTCTACTCTTGCTGAGTAGTGAAATAGAACAAGTCAAGGAGCCCAGGGTATAGCTTACAATCACACCCTCTCTTCTCCTGTCTGCAGGGGAATCCCACCTTCCCCTGCACCTGAAGACAAAAGAAATGCAGACTTTTTTGGCTAGCGGCTATGGCTACCTGCTCATTACTCTGCCAGTGCTGGATTGGCAATGGGACTTATGTGCACTAGAGTTTCCAAGCTTCCATCGCTCGGACGTTAGATCTGGTGGACTCCAACAACAGTGCAATGGGCCCTAATCCGTTTCAGAAGTCCAGTATCCCTCCTCTAATCTGTCGCCCAGGACTGATCAGCAACGTTTGGAACTAGAGTAGGGTAGCTATTTGCACCAAAAACAGAGGGTCTGCGCACATTAATGCAATGCACATTAATGCAAGAAAACCTATCTTAGGAAATCCCCTTTCTGTGTAGTCTCCCTAGATATTTTGTGCACTTGCTTCGCTAGCTTTTGGACTCTGGTCACTGTGAGACATTCATTCTGACTCACAGTGCATGTGATCCTAAAACATGACGTAAAATCAGCTAAACTCAATGTAATTTTTAAGTAGGACAACAGTAAAGTGGCACAGGAAATTCACCAGTAGCATAAACGTTAAAGTCACCCATTGACTGCTGTATAGATTATACCATCAATATGTCTCATAGTAAATCATGGCTTCAGACCTACCATTGCGGCTTGACTGGCTGCAGCCTAAAAAAATGCAGCAACACATCAAAATGAAACTTTTGGGGAAAAAAGTATTTGCAAATTTCACAAGAAACCCTAATTATGCCTTTTATCTCACCTGCTGTGTGCCTAATGTACAAAAGTGTAACATACTAAGAATATTGTTACTAGCATGACTATCTACAAGGAGCTTTTATCAATGTTTAGGATAATGTGCCTATATTTCTCATATTAATATAGTGATTAAAAGTTACACCTCCAAAATCCTGATGTAGGAATGTCAAAAAGTCTTTTAGAGTTTGGTAATATTGTTTATAACAATCTATTTCAAAGATGAAGGTACATTTTTGTTACATATGCAAAATTAACTTTGCAAAAAACCTGCAACGTGCTGTCTAAAAGCTGTAGCTTTAAATCAGTCCTGCTGGGCTTTCCTCCTGGCAAATATTAAGGCTGCTTCATTGAGGTGGATGGTTTGGAGGTGTAATCACTGGCCACTTATCCTGGAATTGTAGTGTAGTTCCTATTTCCCTAATAGGCTCTGCGCATTGGAATAATATACCCTATAGTTTTGACATAGGACTGAGGTCAGTATGTCCCTATCGAGTATATTAAACTTAATTACTTTGTGCCAGCTAGCTCAGAGGCCACTAGAAACTCCTTGTGAACAAGAAGGGAGTAGTTTCTGGCAACCGCATAAACATGACAACTTTGTTTCCCTTTAGAATCGGAACACTCTCAGAATCGTGGAAACAATAGATAACAGTTTCACTCAGCTAATCGTGCATGCTTAGTTTCTTCAGAGTTACACAGAAAGAATAGACGGGCGATTCAATAAAAAGGATTTATTGAACAGTCTTGTTTCTCGTGTAAGAGATATGAGCTGTTATGATCACAAGACAATATGCAAGATATATAATGTACAGCGTAAGCAGTAGAAAGAAATAATACTGCGCCAGCATGATTTTTTAGCATATATTCACGTACATAAATAACATGGGCTAAAAATGCGAGTACTCATACGATGCGTCTCTAAGCTAGTTCTACCCCAGTGTACCTAACCTAAGTGTAGTGCAAGGTAAGAAGTAGGTGAAGTATTCTATAGTATGATATACTAAGAGTCTGTTAAGTCTAGTATGCCAAGAGTCTGGTATGCCAAGAGTCCCTCTAGGTTCTAGTCAGCTCCATACCTTGAGAATGAGAGACGTGGGAATCTCCTTCCGGGTCTCGAACTCTAACACCCCGCGAAGGGAGTCAGAACACTGGAAGCTGGATTCTCTGCGAGCAGGGATGACAGCGTCTTTTCTCAGTGCGTCAGGCCGGGACACGGGCTCCTCTAAAGTCGAGGTCTCCTCCTAACTTGCTTGGGCAAGGGAAGGTATATATACCTGGTAGGTGCCTTGGAATGTTAGCATTGACGTGAAGTCGGACAGAGGAAGACGTCAGGAATGAACCCTTAAGGAATAGCGGTTCATGCATAATAAATGAGTTCTTGGAGAAATCAATAATCCTGTGCTAGGGGAATTCCCAAGAGCTTAAGGGTCTTGTTTCTAAGAACTCGTTGTGACGTTAGGGTGGACGGATGTCGGTGACCATGCCTGTATTTGGAGTGCATGGCTAATGCCTAAATAAGGACTGGGTTTTTATGCCTATATAAGGGCAATGCGAATTGTGCCTATATAAGGACATGTTTCAGGAAAGCCTATATACGGACACCTAAAGCGGAATACAACACCCACTCCACTTTCGAATGAACGATAGTACTAAATGCTAAACATTAAACTGCTAAACATTAAAACTGAGTACCACATGTTGCTAAAAACATTTCTAAAAGCATACTAAAAGAAATCTTAAAAGAACTGTTGCTAAACATGTAATGCAATAGGTACTGTACATTTTAAAGCATTTTTTCATTCTAGCATATATTATAAATAAAATGCAACATGAATGAATAAACAGAAATATATACATATGACGAAATGGTTGACAAGTTTTCAAAAATCAAAGCCATTGCATATCATGAAATTTTGGTGAATAAGGTGACAAAGTGTCCCTGGAAGTATTCAAAGAAGTCTGTTTTATATGAATAGTTCTACTGTAAGCAGATTGAGTTGCCATGTATTTTCAAAAAAATAGAGAAAAAGAAAAAGTTCAATTTTTAGGAAGAGTTCCAAGTTTTGTTCTGTTTTGAAAATTTGGAGGCCAAATTTCATTGCGTCCCTGGTACACTGACAGCCGAATTAAAGTCAATACACTGACTTTAATTCTGGTGTAAACATGAAATCATCTATCTCTATAGACAAATATCGTCTACCGATGTTGGTGACATTTGGAACACCTCGTTCAGAAGGTTAACTGCACAGAGATGAGAAGCATCGCCTTCAGCATAGGATGCCGCAGCAATGTTCGCGTCCGTTGTTACCTGTGTGCCTGTTGATCCATCTCGTACCTCAGCAGCAGCAGGAAGCGTCTGTGAGATCTCAATGAATGCTGTCATCAGTATTGGTAGCCTTTGGGGACAACACAGAGCATGGGCCGTTATCGGGTCCAGCAGAGTATCGATATCCGTTGGCATGACTGATGGGAGTGTTAGACAGGTGTCTAGCATGCATTCTTCACCGCAAAGCAGGCAGCGTAGAACAGGTAAGATGCAATCTTGCCAGATTGGTCTGAATGACAGAAACCATGTTGTATTAAGTTCCCGTAGAAGAGGTATGCCAAAAAGTTGCACTATGCGCTCACGGCACTTCCGTTCTAGGAGAGCTTTCTCCACATCGCTCGGAGTGATGCCGGTGAATAGGCTTGCCATAGCGTAGTAGTAGGAATAAAAACAGGATTCCAGCAACAAGTGCTAGAATTAATGGCACATCACCAAACACCGAATGTGCGAAGTTTGGGATGATTCCGAGGACTGCCTGGAAGGGTGCCAACAGTCCTGAACAGATGGTCTTAAATATATGTACAATTCCGCTCGTATCAGACATGTTTAAGATACGTCCCATCATTTCTACGAAATATATAGGGCAGTTTGTACGAATTAAAGCCTGTATCTCTGCCGAAGTCCTTGCAATTTGTAAATCATAGGTTTCTTTGGCCGAGGTCAAAGGCACGGTCTGTTGCAAATGCATGGCTTTCATTCTGCTTAAAGTATCAAAACGTATAAAAGAAACATTCAATGAAGGCCATAGAGGCGACTCCCTGACTGTCTCTGGGGGAACAATACTTGCATACAGCAAGTAACCCTGGAGTCGACCGTTACCAGATATGGGATCCCTGGCAACATGCCACAGCAACCCTGATCATTCAACATGAGGTAACTCCCATTAGAAAGTTGGCCAAACGTTGGATTAATCACAGCAGCTGGTGTACCTTGAAGGTGACAGGATAAATTTGCCACAGAACCATTACAAGCCCTGTGCAAAGAAATGTCCTGACATATGAGAGAACCACTTAATGCCTTTTCACAGTTTGTACCGCTTAGAAACACTTCACGATCCCCACTCCAACATCTGTAGTCGTAAGGTAAATCCCAGGATGTCTTAATGTATTCTTTACCCAACCTTTCATATTTGCCTGCTTGCATTTGTTTGAGGCAATACTGAAAATGAAAAGAAGTGTCAGGCAGAGTTATTTTGCCATGAATAAGCCATTCGGTAGCTGGTTTTTCTGCTACCGTAAATGGTAATTTTTCCAGTTTTTCAATGCTCAGCACTGTATACTTTGCTCCCCTTTGTGCCAGTTCGATCTGTTTATCTGTTAGATTGTATTCTGCAAACAGAGACGACGTGTTGATAAAACGCCAAGGCACATAGCCCGCATGCAAAGATTGCAGCGTCCAGCTTAATAACATAATAGAACGTAACTGAGATTGGCCTTGTTGTAACATGGCTAAATCTTGTTCCAGTATGTCAATAGCAGAGGATACAATGTTTTTTTTTTTTTTTTAATCCTCATTCGCCTCAGACCACAGTTGGCATTAGGTGGGCTGACAATACCATTTCTCGGTTTCAAGGAGACGTAGGCAATCGAGTTGAAAACCTGGGACAATGCCCGCCTACTGGTATACCATTACCCCCAATATGCCACTGACCCCTTTGTAACGGGGAAAAAGATCTCACTCTCTTCAGGTGGATTATGACCGAAGGCTGTTTGTGCGGGCCTGCACACAATGGAAACTGGGCGCAGGGAGCAGGCCCAAGCTAGCCTGAGAGTTTCCAGAGAGGCATAATCATAGGATCCCAAAAATGATTTGATACTATAAAAACTAATTTAGGACCCTAGACTCCTCCCGCCCCAAATCAAATCAAACCAGCCCCGGGAAGACTAACATAGGGACCAATTGAGCAGACAGTCCCATACTGCTTTCCTCTTACTATTCTGCAGTCTGCCCAGATCTGTCTTAGAGGTCCTATATAAAGAGGACAGCCATTCTGAATGCATGGGGGTGTGGCCTCTACCCATCTCCTACAAATTTCTCTCCTTGCCAACAAAATTGCATAAAATAAAAAACCTCTTATAGGTCCTGTGATTTCACTGCTTATTCCAAAAATGATCAGAGTGAGAGAAATCTGAACTGGGGTTCCTACGATGTCAGCTAAAGTTGCCCCTACTCTCTCCCAAAATTCTGTTAACCCAGGGCAATCTTTAAACATATGTATATCAGGAACGTTTACTAGGTCGCATTTCTTACAGCTTACTGGGGGGCCATTAGTTATTTTAGAAAGTCTTGCTGGAGATAAATAGGCTCTATGAGTGGTGAAGTAGTGGTTCCTCCTAAGCCAAGCAGGTTTTACAGTAGCAAACAGGGTTTGGAAAGAAATCTGCCACAAATCCTCCCAATTCTCGTCTGGCATGGAGGTTTTCCACAATTCTTCCGCCAATTTAAAATCTCCATCTACGGCTTCCTCTATAGACCAGTAGAAGAAAGACACCTCCTTACTCCCCCAGGTCTTAGAACCAATTGCTCCTCTAGAGTGTTCCCTATTCCTATCGGTTTTTTAAGATTCTGTGACCAACTCTGCAGCTGTAAGTATTTAAACCTAGACATGCCCTCCTCCAACATACTGTGTAGAGATGCCCATGGTAAAAGTGACCCCTCAAAAGTCAAATCTCTCCACACAGTAAGCCCTGCTGTTTTAAGTGGTATGGCTAACTTGTCTCTTAGACATTCTGGAGCCCCTGGCGAATCCCACAAGGGGGCTAAACTTGAAAAGTAATTAAAGCCCGTACATCGCTTAATTCTGGCCCACATTCGGGCCGCTGCCAAGAGAACTTTCAACCTGATCTTTTGAAGTATTTTTGGTCACCATATTTAAAAAGGAACCCCTCCAGTGGCAACCCCACCCCCTCTATCATAGCAGAAAACATGACTCCCCTATCTGTGTTGTCTGGGGATTTCAGAAGCATCCTGGAATGTGATAGTTGAAAGGCCCAGGCATAGTACTGAAGATCCGGGAGAGTAAGACCCCCTTTCTCCCTCCTACGCCTAAGCTTCTTCCATGCTATCCTCGTGGCCTTATATGCCCAAGCAAATGAATTGATAGCTTGCTGTAACTTATCAATCGCCTGTTTTTCAAAATGTAGGGGAATGGTGTTGAAAAGAAATGTAATTTTCGGTAATATGATCATTTTAATTAAGTTGATCCGGCCTAAAATGGTCAGAGGGAGATGGACCCAGGATTTCATAAGTTTCTGACAATCCTTAGAAACGTTAGTAAGATTAGTCCCAGCGATCTTATCTATATTCTGCACTATCCTGACTCCCAAATATCTCATCTCACTCTTCGTCTGATATTGGCACTCCGGCAAATTCCACACCATGATCTCCGTCTTTTCTGCATTCACCTCATAGCCAGAGACCCGCCCGAAATCTTGTGCAAGTCTAATGACCTGAGGGAAAGACGTCTCCAATTCAGATGACAGGATCAAGACGTCATCCGCATACAGGGCTACCTTCCTCTCCCATGCGCCAAACCTGAATGATGTAATACTCGGCTCATCCCTTAAACACTGAGAAAAAGGCTCAATATATAAATCAAAGAGAAGCGGAGAGAGTGGGCAGCCCTGTCTGGTACCTCTAGTAATCTTGAAAGGATTGGTCAATTTTCCATTAACTAACAGTCTTGCCAACGGATCTCGGTATAAGAGCTGTATAGTACGGCAAAATTTATCTCCAAGGTTAAACTTTATCATTACTGCAGAGAGATATGTCCAGTTGACCCTATCGAAAGCCTTAGTGGCGTCCAGTGTCATCGCTGCCAGTGGTAGAGAAAAAGTGGAAGCCACATCTATAGCACCAATAAGATCGTGTGTGAGGTCGAATAGATTTCTACCTCTTATAAAACCTTTCTGATCTGAATGTAAGAGACTGCCTGCTACTGTACCCAACCTGTCCGCGAGAATCTTCGTAAAAACTTTATAATCTGTATTTAGGAGGGAAATGGGTCTATAAGACCCACAGTTTGCCGGATTCTTTCCAGCTTTCAAAATTAATGAGATGGTAGCTTCCCCCATGAAGCAGGAGGACTAGCCCCTTCCGATAGTATGTTATTAAAAAGCACAGTCATAATCGGGATTATGGCATCTTCCAAAGATCTAAACAATTCCGCAGGAAGCCCATCAGGCCCCGCTGCCTTACCTCTCTTACAAGCGGAGATGGCCTTCCTAACCTCGTGCTCGGATATATCCATCTCCAAATTTTCTCGCTGAAGGATATTTAGGGAAGCAAACAATTTCCCATCTAACCAGTCCATAGCACAGCCTCCATCTACTACTCTGTCTTCTTTATATAATTCCTGAAAAAAAACAAGAAAAGCCTCTCCGATCTCTTCGTCTGTGAATACTGAAGAGGTATTATCCTCACTATCTATTCGTTTTATGATATTTCGCATCCTATCAGACTTAGCTTTCCATGCTAATAGTTTGCTAGCTCCCTCTCCATATTCAAAGTGAGCCATTTTGCTAACCTCCCATTTTTTTATGATCCTCAGCTGAATGGTGGTATCTAACTGATCTTTCAAGGTTTTTAATTCTGCAATATACTCTTGCCGCTTTTCAAGGACAATCTCTCTGTTCAAGCTCAATTCTATTTTCTTCATCTCAGACTCCGTCTGGGCCACCTCTTCCCTATATTGTTTGTTCTTATAACATACCCTACTTGTGACCAAGCCTCTCAAACAAGCCTTCCAAGCATCCCACACGACAGAGATTTCGGCCGAACCGATGTTAGTATTGAAGAAACACTCTGTTTCTGACAATAGATACTTAACTTCAAGGTCATCTAGAAGTAATGAGCGATCAAACGTCCATACCCTTGATTGATCCTTCTCTATCAAGCCCAAATCCAACCAAACAGCCGCATGGTCCGACAGGTGAGGAGTCAGATATCCGATGTTCTTAATCTTACCCCTTAGATCATGGCTCACTAAGAAATAGTCAATCCTTGACTTATGTCTATACTTGTTATTGTAGAAGGAGACGCCTAACTGCAAGCCGGACCTTTCCCTCCAGACGTCACATAGTCCCAGCTGTACCATCATTGTTTGCAGATATACCCGAGACTTGGACAACACATTTGCTCTACTACTTGGAGATTTGTCAAGTAAGGGATCTAAAACTATATTAAAATCGCCAGCCATAATAACTGGTTCTGGAAAGTCGAGCAAATTTGAAAAAATAGATTTCAGGGCAGAAGGGTCATCTCGATTCGGTCCATAATAACCCACCACTGTTATGAGGAAACCTTGAATGGACAATTCAGCAATAACCCACCTGCCTCCTGGGTCTACCATTGTTTTTAGAACTCGTACATTGGCTTTTTTTTTTACCAGGAAAGCTACACCTCTAATATTAGCGCTCTGATTAGTACCAATAACGTGTTCCACCCACTTTACTTTGCTAAAGATTCCAACCAACTCCTCTTTTAGGAGATGCATTTCCTGCAGAATGATAACCTGTGCCAGAGAGTCACTAAGATATTGCAAAATTTTTGCCCTTCTACTTTTAACTCGCAATTCATTGACATTCCAAGATAAAAACTGTATCAAGGTCATGGCGGTTTAAGCAACCAAACTTCGAATATGCCGGAGTACCAAACCCGGGCCCAACATAGCCACAGTGCATAGACCAACCTAAAAGGCAAATGAGGATTTTTTTTTCTTTTTTCTACCCCTATGCTCTTCACCCCGTGCTCCCCCTTCAGACCTCCCCTCCTTACCCCACCCCTGGAGAACCCTACCCCCATTTACCTGGACTACTAGTCCAGTTTCTGCCTGCCGGGACAACCTACGCCTATCCTTCCTTACATTACATAAAAGAACAGAAGACTAAGTTTCCGAAAAGAAAACCCTCCATTTCTAATCACCTGTAAGACTAGTTGTGCAAGAAATATCTCCCTCATCCTCATCCTAAGATAAACCCAGTTGTAATTGACAATTCAATATATTGTGTATACATTATGCGTTTTTTTTTTGTTTTTCCGTTTTTCTTTTTTTCTTTTTTCCCTCTCAAAATCTAATTAACATGGAGGAAGCCGAAAAATATATAGGAATCTCTTAAACATTTTCACTCTGCTATTTGATGGCTGTAGCTCTGCCCAGACTTTCAAGAAGCTCGTCTGCCTCCTGCACTGTCTTAAGATTGTACATCCTATTGTTGTGCATGACTTTCAGAAGTGCAGGGAACTTCAACTGGGCAACCGCACCGAGTCTCTTGAAATCATCGATTTTCCTACCCAACTCCCACTGTCTGTCCAATGTTGTTCGGCCAGATCAGAACGAATTTCATAAGCAAAATCTCTAGACTTCAAGGATCTTTGCTTTAGGGCACAGTTGAGGATCTTCTCCTTCAGAGAGAACGTAAGGAAGTTTATAAGGATTTTCCTCGGTTTTATCCGGTTAGGGTGTTTCCGGAAAGGGTCCCTGTGGATCCTCTGTATATCTTTCTTCAAATCCTCAACCGATTCCTCAATCTGAATAGACTCTTTTATGAGGGTGACAATATAAGACTTGATATCTTCCCTTCACTCCCCTCCGGGACATTTAAGAGACGTAAATTGTTCCTCCGTGAATTGTTTTCTAACATCTCTAGTCTGTCCCGAAGCATTACTTCCTCTTTCTTAAGGAGTGTTATGTCTATTCTGGCTGCTCCTAACTCTTCTCTAATTCCTCCTACAGAGTTTTCCAACACCTCTGTCCTAGAGTTCAGGAGGTCAATTTTCTTATCCAGCGTCTCACAGAAGAGCCGAATCTCACCTTGGTTTGACTCGGAGACTGAAAAGCCTCTCTTTATATCCACTGCTAAAGAGGAAAAAAGAGCTTCCAGGGAGGCCACTGAGGAACCACCAATCACCTGTTGATCCACGGATTCTTGGGCTTCTGCTCCTTCTGTGCTATAATTATCTGAGCTAACTGGAGCCTCAGCATTTGCCCTATGTGGAAGAGTCGTATTTATGTCCAAGACCGTATTTACAGATGTTAAGGCTATCGGAGCTGCCAATGCCTCTGCAGTAGCTGCTACAATATCTGTTGCTACCATTTCTTGAGAGATCTGCCCAGCTCTATACGAGCTACCTGCCTCTTCCATTCCTTCCAGAATTGGGGGTAGCTCCAACTGCCCTATCGAGCGTCTTCTGAGTGCCTCGCCTTGTTCGATTATATCTAACACTGGTGGCTGCACCTTAAAATAAGACCGCAGAGAAGGAGTAATCTTGGTTCTTGAGTCTATAAGTTGGTTTTTTTCTCTCCTCACTCTGACAGTCTTACCTTTTACTTCACAGTAGTGAAATGTAGAAATACCATCTCTATCCAGAGATGTACTCTCCTTCACCTCCTTTTCCTGAGGTGTGCTGCCACTGCCAATCCTGTTACAACCAACACCACTTTTTCTCCCCCTGGGAGGTTTTGTTACTCTTGGGCTTTGCAGTCCCCCGCACCCCACTACCACGCCCTTTACTCTTCTTACTACCAGATGTTATGAGCACGGTATTAGGACTGCAATTGTCGATGGTATTTATGGGGTTCTCGCTCGCCCCCTGAGCCTCCAGTGTCTGAGCAGGTATAATTAAATGTGGTGACTGCAAGGAAGTAAGCACGAGCCTCCCCCCCTCCGTGGTCAACGCAACAGAAACTGGAGCAGCATTAACCAAAAATCCTCCCCCTTGCTCTCCCTGCACCTGGCCTTGCAACGATGGACGCTGCTTCAGCTCTCCAAGACGCTGTGCCTGAAGCAAACCCTCCGGAGTTTGTAGCGCGCTGAGCTTTTCCGACAAAGGAAGCCGTCCGGTGCTGCCTCTGCCCGTATCAGCCCGGAGGAGCCCGCGAGCCGCTGCTCTGCGACCCCGCCTCAGCTCCAGGGCGGCGGCAGACCAGCGCAGAAAGTCGGGAGGCACACACATCCAGCAGGAAGAAAAGCAGCGCCCGTAATCCTCAGCTGAAAAAAAAAAACTCAGCCGAAAAAGAACCGTCAAGAAGAAAAAGCCTTCAATTCATTCCGGAAAACAAACTGGAAGAAACAGAGCGTAAGTGCCTCCGGCGGCAGCGGCTGCTCAGCTAGCGGCCGCCATGTTCTCCCCCAGAGGATACAATGTTGTCCAATGAATAAATTCTGGATGACAAAGTTGTTAACGCATTATCGACCACAGTGAGAGATTTCTCTAAGTTAATACGATCAAGTTCACGTATTCTTTCTGCGGCCTCTGCCTGTGAAACCTTCCATATCTCATTAGAAGCAGCATAAATGCTGGCATATATGAAACGTTTTTGACGCGGTTTTCTTGGTCCCAGCAAGAATTCCCTAAGGTCTGCGTCTTCTTTAAGTAAAGATAAGTGTTGTTTCACATCCTCGAGTGTAGATTTTTGTAACCAATCGAGGCACAATTTTCCTACACTGTATGTTGTTACTACCCCTGGATGTTGTCTTTGAACATATCGTGGGTCAGGCCTATTGATAGTAAAGCCCTGTATTCTATTCAGGAATCTTTCTTGACAGATGTTTGTGTCTGTGGGCCAGAGTAACCATTTTTTCCAATCAGGATCTGTTCTGTTGGTTTGTAGTATTGTGTCTACTGTGACCGCTCCTGTGTAGTGCTATTACTTGCAGGTGTTGGTACAGAAGGTGTATTCATGTCTTTGATCTTGGCTAAACCAAGGCAAGACGTTTGTTGCACAGTGTCATTCAAAAACATTATTTGATGTGGGATGATACCTGCTCTAAACAAAGCTTCAATCCCTGCACTTGCCAATCTTTAGAACCCCAGACAGTTTTTGTGTCGATTGTGTCTTTCCAAAAGTCAAATCCTTGTCTAGACAGTTGGGTAATAAAGGCTGCAGAATAAATCTGTTTTGTATTAGTTAACATAATTTTCTGTCCTGTTTTGTTTACATTCTTATAGTAAAATGATTCTGGATCAGATATATTGTACCCTGAAAAATATGGAAACTTATTTGCAAACGTTTTTGAACTACCTTTTGGTGGTGTAGGACAAAGTTCCCATTGGTTAAACAAACACATTTCTAGGTGTTGCAGATTTATGCAAGAAATGATGACCATAGTGGTTATAACAATAAAGCTGTTCATAGTCTGATGAACCCTCTAAATATTCATTGTTAGAGAACGCAGCAGATTTTTCTAGATCAGACATCATATCATTAATAGTCTCAAAGTCCCAATCATCAGAATAGGTACTGGAGGTAATAAAACACAATGAAATTTTAAATAAATGTGGAATGTTCAAAAGTTCAGTCGGGCCGAATATGTCGAAATCGGTTTTGTCCCACACTATACCATCCTGTATAGGAACGGCTGTGATGTTCACTGCTGACAAGTCTCTTGTTTCACGATGGGATGATTTGTGTGGTATTAAAAGTAAGTTCACATTTTTACTTTCAGTGTCCAAACGAATGTTTCTGCCATTTATAAGCATGCTAAGAGTCATAACCAAAGCTAGCCAAAGCAGAAAGAAAAATATTCCAGAAATAATCCATATTTCAATCCATGGTGAAACCAGATAAGTCTCCTTCAGAAAATGAAAAAGGTCTTGTACTTGTTGCTTGAAAGTTTTTGATGCTGGCGTCGTTTCAGGCTCACTCGGATCCTCAGAAAACGTATCAAAGTTAATGAAATAGCCAGAAGCAGTTCAGTCAATTGTTGAAATTGCATCAGGATTCGTAGAAATCGCTGGAACCAGTTGATCACGTGTTACGTTGGTGTAGACAAGTGTATCTGGACGAACTGTTACTTGAGTTTCAAGAGGGATGAGTTCCATAGCATTGTTGCTTAGTCCTTCATCTGTTACTGCTGAATTCTCGATGGTTATCAGTCTTTCAGTCTGAACCTCTTGGATAGTAGCGAGGGAGTGCGTCTGCTACTAGGTCGGAGTCCACGAGGCCTACTATTTAGTATTGGCCACATACTGTGGTTTGATGAGGTCGATTGACACAAATCTTTTCTCCTTTTTTCCAGCAAGGGCGGCAGAAGTACTGTTCTTGTTCCGTGGACGGCTAGGACAAGTACTGGTTGTCTGTAAGAAGGTCCAAATTCCTTCTTATCCGCAATCTTCTCTCTGACTAGATCCCCAACTTTTGGGATCCAGACAGACCTTGCTGGGACTGGCGGTTTTTCCCCAGTGGTGGTTGGCTTCAGGAACACATTGCTTTGTTTCGATCTTAGTTCATTTAGATCCTGTAAAACAGCCAAACGATCTTTGATATCAAAGGGTTTATTTTCCACCACTGTGCCTTTACATTCGAGATCGGGAACCCACATTCTTGTCCCAAATAGGACCTCATATGGAGTGACCCCCCCTAGAGAACTTCTTGGCAAATTATTTGAGCGTTGGACCCCATAAAGATGTTTGACCCACCCATCACCCGAACCTAATACTCTAGCTGTTATAGACTGCTTTATGTCCCGGTTTTTCCTTTCCACAACAGAATTTTCCTCAGGATGAAACGGAGAGGAGTACCGCAATGCAACGATCAAACTGGCCATGGCTTCCTTGTAAGCCCGAGAGCTAAACGCAGGGCCCTGGTCAGAATGTAGTGTGCCTATTGCGTATGTGCCGATAAAGACTCCCAAATCTTTTATAACAGTTTGAGCGTCAGCCGAGCGCTGAGGCCATATCCATAGGAACCTAGAGCATGAATCCACTGCGACCATTATATATTTATAGTTACCGTCCCTTTGCAAGGGACACGCAGTGGTCCAGGTAAACACAAGCTAATGGTTTGTCTGAAATCAACAGGGGTGTCTGCGCAGGACGTTTCACTGTGGAGACTTTCATCTGTTGGCATATTTCACAGTCCAAAACATAGTTCTTGGTCTGTTTCCTAATGCCAGGCCACCAATATCTTTGTTTAAGTAAAGATACTGTTGCAGAAACACCTGCATGGGCAGAAGCTATCCCTTCATGTGCTGCTAGGATTAGTCCTAATCTACGTTCCTCGTTTGGAATTAGCCTATCCCCCACTCCAGGGATTCGAGCAAAAGGAACGTTGTTCGCATCAATTACATAAGAGTACTTGAGTGGAAATTTTTTAGGTAACGCTGCACCACTGCCTTTGCTTGAAGCATTGACAGCCAACAATATCTCACTGTCTATTCTCGTTTTTGAACGAGTGATCGCAGCTACAGAAGCCGTCTGAACAGCCTCCTTTGCGGCTTCGTCAACCAATGAATTCCCTGCAATGTGAACACCATCACGTTGATGACTCAGCGTGTGTATCACGTGAGCTTTTGGTAGTTCGTTTTTTAACTGAACTACTTGTTCCCAAAGCGTTTTATGCTTGATTGTGCCACCTTTTGCATCTTTGAACCCGTTTTCAAGCCAATTTTGTATATATTCATTACACGACTGAACACAGTAAAAGGAATCGCACACTATAAGTGTGGGGAATTCGCGATCTGTATTTTCAAGTGCCAGTTTGAATGCTTGTAGTTCAGCTCGCTGAGCTGTACAATCTCCTAGAGATTGAGTTTTAGTGACCATTGGTCTGAAGTTACCATCTTGCATGCGACCTTTAACGATTGCGCATGCTGCACTGTAAGCTTGCTTACTCCCTGTAGCGGGTTGTGCGGATCCGTCAGTATAAATTATAAATTCGTACTGATCTAGAAGGCAGAATTTTAGTGGGCAGATGACATTCATGTTCATAATGCAGGAACGCTTGTGTTTTTAGATCAGGATCAAAAACATATTCAACATCTGTTGCAGCAAGAGAATTGACCCATTGTATCCATCTAGGATGTGAAGCTTTTGCATTTGGAATGATCGCTTTTGTAACCGCCTCTAAGGCCGGTAATGGGGTCACGACAATAATGCGTTTTCCTTGAGCTAGAGCTCTTTCTTTTGCTACAGTGGCTTGAACTGCTGTCAGTATTTTTTCTGTTGAAGTGAAGCGCATTTCTGCTTGTGTATACAAATGTGATTTGTATGCTATTGGTACTTTTTCACCCTCATTAAATGTTAAATAGGTGAATCCGCATTGTCCCGAAATTATTCGGATCACTAAATTGCATTGACTTACGCGTGTTTGTAAGTGATTTGTTGCTAACATGTTAGCTTGGAGTGAACGCAAGATTTCTGTGTTCCTGTGTCCAATGTTTGATTGAAAAATCAGGTTTGATTAATTCGTAGAGAGGTTTAACCCTCTCTGCGTAATTTAGAATGTAAGTTCTTCCAAAATTTAGGAAACCCAAGATAGATTGTAAATTTTTCAGCGTTTTTGGAGGTTGGAGCAGCGCGCACTTTTCTAAAAAGTTAGCTGCTAGGCTCTTGCCTTCACTTGAAAGCTCATATCCTAGGAAAAGGACATTGAGATGGGCAATTCTGGATTTCTTAAAGTTGAATTTATAGCCCTCAGAGGCGAAGCCCAATATAATGGTACTCACCCTGTTCAAGTGCCTATCCAGGTCATCGTCTGTCAGAGAGATGTCATCGACATATGACAATGCCTCATTATC
The DNA here is from genome assembly GCA_963921515.1 of Calotriton arnoldi. Classification (NCBI taxonomy): domain Eukaryota; kingdom Metazoa; phylum Chordata; class Amphibia; order Caudata; family Salamandridae; genus Calotriton; species Calotriton arnoldi. The sequence goes on from CAWUFW010005635.1 coordinate 61,137, forward strand.
ATAAATTTGTAGTAACTCTGTTACCCTTGCTGAGAATAACCCCGGGCTATTTTTGAACCCTTGTGGGAGTCTACAAAATTGACGCTGAGTCCCCATTATTGAGAAAGCTGTTAAGTACCTGCTTTCAGGTGCTATGTTTTGACAAAAGAAACCATTTGAAATGTCCAATGTGGTTTTATATTTTTACGCACAATGTTATTCATTAATGCTGTACTATGTGCATTTTGCACTGCAAATGTTTTGGAACAAGTGTTCAAGTGTCTGTAATCCAAAACTAGACGATATGTATTGTCTGGTTTGGATACAGGAAACAAAGGATTGTTCATTGAAGAGGTGCATGTTTCAATCACCCCTTGGTATTCAAGAAGATCTAAGATCTCACTGACCTGTTTTTTAGCTTCTTGCTTTATTGGGTACTGCCTTTGTGCAGTAGGTTCATTTTTTAAATGTATTTTGTGATGAGGTGATTCCTCATCCCATCCTACATGATTTTTATATAATGCTGGGGCCTGGTCAACTGCCCATTTCCTGGCATAAGTATATTTTAGGTGAATTGGAATATGGTTGGAGAAGGCAGGCATAATAATGTCCTCGCCATGTGGGCACTCCCTGACAAAGTGTGGTGGCCAGTCCTTTTCTGCTAGAAGTATATCATAACCCCTTGAAAGTTTTGCACAAAAGAGTGTTTTCACTTTTCTTGGTATGTCTCCTTCCATTCGGAGTGTTATTTCATATAACTTTTGTGGAGTACTAACCCTGGTGTCTACAGTTTCTACTGTGATGTACTCATTCAAGTCCACTATCCCCAGAAGTTCCTTCAGGTTCTGGCGAGCTATTGTGACTTCTGCTGCACTGTCCAGCATTGTCTGAGCCCATTCTCCGTTCTTGAGCTGTGTTCTCAGTATTCTCGGCATGTCTGATCTTCAGACCTGCTACCTTCTTTTTTGAGAATTGAGGTTTTGATTTATTTTTCTGAACGCGTTTGTCGTCTTTGTATTTCACGCGTTCTTCTCTATGTTCTGACCGTCCTCTTCTTTCCGATGTCTGTGACGATATCTGAAAGGTACGAGAGGAACGTGTATCAGTATCTTGATACCTGTCAGGCTTTCTTAAATTATCCCTATTCCTGAGGTTATACCGCCTTTCAGAGGGCTCCTCTTGAGGAGACCTACCTCGGGATTGAGAACGTTTCTCGTTTGAATTTTGTTTATTAGTTTCCCACTTCTTTTTAGAAGATGTAGGAGTTTGTTTAATAGAGTCCTTCTCAGGACTTTCAGATAGTTTTGGCTTCAATGGTTTTCCACCCAAACTATCTCTGCCTAATTCTGCATAAGATTGTTCTATTATTCTGGTTAGTTCAGTTTGATGTTCTGTTACATCAAATTCCCTTAAACGTTGGCGGATCGCCACTGATGCTGCCTCCCTTTAATATTAGATAATATTATTGTTGAGACCTGGTCGAAGTTTTTCAGTAATTTCATACCTAAATTCAGAGCAGGCTCTGCCCCGTATTCGTTTTGAATTTGTTTCAGGACATCTGGTATTACTGCAATTGATGGAACACCATGTGTTTTAGTATAGATGGCAGCAAAGACTGCGCCCCAAGTGGTGCAATCTTCCAGTTGTGGTGTGATCCCCATTGGTAAACAGATTGTTAGTATTCTGTGTTTCACATAAGGGCTAGTATTAGGAAATACTGCTTCGATTTGAGTAATGTTTTGAGCTATCCAGAATGGAATTTGCTCACGTTTTGTGGGCATTTTACCCATGACTGCGTGTAAAGTCTGTGGAGTAATTTTTAGTGTATTCCCCTGTTGAGGGTTTGATTTGGAATGGTCAATGGTGGTTGGACTGTGAAAGTCTGCATGACATATTGGACTAATTGTCTGTAAATTTTTATTAACTCTGTAAGTTGAGTAAGTAATTCCTCGTCTGACATCTCTTCAATGTCAGGATGAGGTGTGTAGCCGGCTAGAATCGGCCATGTTGCTCCTGGTCTACCTAATGGACCGAGCCTGGTAATGTTTTTGTGATGTTTTAGGGCGCCTTTAAACCAGAGCTGATGCTCCTGGTATGTTAGTGGAATTTCAATATCCTCAAAAGGAATATATTCCTCTGGTGGTTCATCTTCTTTGTAGAAGTGAAACACTTTTGTTACTGGATTTGATTCTGGGAATACTATCCATGAATAGAATACCTCTGTCTGAAAGGATTTGTGTGCCTCTATCACGAAAACTGCTCTACCTCCTCTTGGTGGTAGCCCGTGTTTTATAAGTTTTAGAGTGATGGCTCTTCTTAAGTCTGGAGCGATGTCTATAACAGCCTCCTCGGTTTCATTTAAACCGGTAAAGTTAAAAGCTGTTACGACTTGTTCAGACGCAGCTACACCGTTCCCGGTGTTATTGTCCCCATGTTCGGACATTTGTTTTTTGAAAAATGTAGAACAAGTTTCAAGGAAACAAAAGATAAGGTGCACAATATTTTGGAACACTGTATCCTTCAACGTTGAACAAACCAAAATAGCTAATATATAGGGTTTTTGTCCTATTTAGCTTTGGCGGATATTTAACCCTACCCACTCCAGACGTCTTATGGAGTATGTGAGTAGGGGTCTCTGAGAGAAAAGCACGACTGAGTTACTCAGTATCTAGCGTTTAATTACTGCCTTACCAAACGGTTGGGCGCCATGTAGTGTAGTTCCTATTTCCCTAATAGGCTCTGCGCATTGGAATAATATACCCTATAGTTTTGACATAGGACTGAGGTCAGTATGTCCCTATCGAGTATATTAAACTTAATTACTTCGTGCCAGCTAGCTCAGAGGCCACTAGAAACTCCTTGTGAACAAGAAGGGAGTAGTTTCTGGCAACCGCATAAACATGACAACTTTGTTTCCCTTTAGAATAGGAACACACTCAGAATCGTGGAAACAATAGATAACAGTTTCACTCAGCTAATCGTGCATGCTTAGTTTCTTCAGAGTTACACAGAAAGAATAGACGGGCGTTTCAATAAAAAGGATTTATTGAACAGTCTTGTTTCTCGTGTAAGAGATATGAGCTGTTATGATCACAAGACAATATGCAAGATATATAATGTACAGCGTAAGCAGTAGAAAGAAATAATACTGCGCCAGCATGATCTTTTAGCATATATTCACGTACATAAATAACATGGGCTAAAAATGCAAGTACTCATACGATGCGTCTCTAAGCTAGTTCTACCCCAGTGTACCTAACCTAAGTGTAGTGCAAGGTAAGAAGTAGGTGAAGTATTCTATAGTATGATATACTAAGAGTCTGTTAAGTCTAGTATGCCAAGAGTCTGGTATGCCAAGAGTCCCTCTAGGTTCTAGTCAGCTCCATACCTTGAGAATGAGAGAGGTGGGAATCTCTTTCCGGATCTGGAACTCGAACACCCCGCGAAGGGAGTCAGAACACTGGAAGCTGGATTCTCTGCGAGCAGGGATGACAGCGTCTTTTCTCAGTGCGTCAGGCCGGGACACGGGCTCCTCTAAAGTCGAGGTCTCCTCCTAACTTGCTTGGGCAAGGGAAGGTATATATACCTGGTAGGTGCCTTGGAATGTTAGCATTGACGTGAAGTCAGACAGAGGAAGACGTCAGGAATGAACCCTTAAGGAATAGCGGTTCATGCATAATAAATGAGTTCTTGGAGAAAATCAATAATCCTGTGCTAGGGGAATTCCCAAGAGCTTAAGGGTCTGGTTTCTAAGAACTCGTTGTGACGTTAGGGTGGACGGATGTCGGTGACCATGCAGGTATTTGGAGTGAATGGCTAATGCCTAAATAAGGACTGGGTTTTTATGCCTATATAAGGGCAATGCGAATTGTGCCTATATAAGGACATGTTTCAGGAAAGCCTATATACGGACACCTAAAGCGGAATACAACAGAATTGTTGCATGGATTCTGCGGAGTCACAGAACTATGCTTGGGATCATGGAACCTTAGTGGGCAGGGAGTGAGTCATCATACCACCCGAGTACCCATGAGCCCGGGGACCGACTAGCTATAGTGCCTCACTTGCCCTCCTACTCACTCACAGAGGAACAAGTGACTAGACACCCCAGAACACAACACTCCCAACCCTCACAGGAAATGCGGTTGCAGGACACACCCTTTCGCTCTCACTCTCGTACCAGTCCACAATGAGATTAGACAGAGACATGAGAAAAGTTTAAAATGTATATTTTAACTAACGTGCTCTAGTATGCAGTATACATGCCACAACAAGTAGAAAAATGTCAAAACACAAATACGGTTAGCATAGCAAGTAGTCCATAAATCATAAAAGGTGCTGTCATTGTATACGCCAGAGGGGCCTAACCCCCCCTCCCCTTCTACTGAAGCAAGATGATTATATATTATAATTATATGTTAGAAGATCTCTGGGTGTTTTAGCAGCAGACCCCGTACCTCAGTCTATAGATGGAAGATCTACATCACAGGTCCTGTCACGCTCCGCTCTGTGGAAAGATCCCTCTCCAACTGTGTGTCACCCACCCGTGTATACCTACATGACCAAAGTACATGTTCTCTAACAACAGCAGCATCTGCGTGTTTTTTCTAGGGGCTAGGGCCTGACCGGAACAAAACAACAAGGGACATTGTTGTTCGACCTTGTCTGCAGTGTTCAGATTAAATCCCAGGAAAGAACAGAACGTAAAAACAACAGCATGTTCTGTGTGAAAGTTGCAGTGTGGCACAAAGCAAAATATGTTCGTATAGTAACATGTGCAAAGCAGAAGAGAATCTGTCACGGGCTTATGCTAACATAGGGAAAGTGAGAATGGCTCCTTGGACCACGTGACACCCTCCCTGTGGTCAGGACAGTAGCACGTAATGGCTACAGAATTCACTGGTAAGCAGAGCCAAAGTGTTATAGGTGAGCGTCCAAGACTGAAGACGGCCTAATGAACTGATAGGAGAATATTTGGTGCACAAAAATATGTCCAATTAGAGCGTGTTGTCAGGGCCCAATATGTATGCGGCCATGTGGAACACCATCAACTCCAGTAAGGCATCTGAACCTTTTAAATTCAAAAGAGCAGCCATCCAATTGAGCAAGTCAAATGAACAGAAGTGTTCCTCATACCTAGTGGTTGTCAGGACCATCCAAGGAGTGCCGGTGTTGACCTCAATGAAACGGAGTTCGAAGAGTCGGGGTGCACCTGCGTATGAAGCCGTGTCGGGCACTGGCCCCAATGATGGATTATATACAAGCCGCATACCCAAGGAACAGTCCTGGTTATGGGACATCAATGGACCTATCAACAGTTCATAATCCAGGGCAGCTTGTGACCGTGTAGCCAGGCAGATATCCAGAGCCCACTGGAAAGGGCACCAGATGCAGAAAAACACAGGTTGCACACAGGTAAAATAGGCATAGCGGAAGGTCAGACAGAAATCGACATCGAGGGGTTCTAGTGGCAGTAATCCAAAAAGCTAACGCATCCGCTCACGGTACAGCTGCAGCTGTTCCTGTCCGGACAGAACCACAGATCGAGCAGCCATTGCGGAACAGTAGAAAGAGGACAACGATGCAACAAGTCAAGAAGAGCAGCAGTGGGAACCCACCGAACATGCTGGAAAAAATAAAATGTATAAAGGCAGGAATTACTCCAAAAATCGTTTGGAAAGAGGACACAAGGCCAGAGCCCACAAGTTTAAAAAAAGTGTGCTAGGCCTGTCATATCAGACGCATTAAATATATGATGTATCAATTCCCAAATGAAGGGGGAGATTCGTGTTTAACAATGATTGTATTTCACTGGACGTTCTTGCCACCTGCAATTCGAAGGTATCACGGGTTGACGTGAGAGCCACTTCTTGTTGAAACAATAGCGCTTTGAGTCTGCTTAGCTTATTGAAATCTGTTTTCAGGGTCGGAATGGAAGGCCACAACGAACTATCTACACTCCCATGTGGAAGGGGAAGCAGGACATTGTTGCTGCAAGTAACTAGCTGGGAAACAGTGACCACATACGGGATCCCAGCCCGCAGATGGCAGCAGTCCTAATTATTAAGGACGAGATAACTGCCATTGGAAAGCAATGTGAGAGTGGGAATAATAGCAAGAACAGGAGTTCCTTTCAAGAAACAAGCCAAATTAGGGGCAGAAACATTACAAGCACCGTGCAGTTTCACTTGTTGACACACAAGGGAATGGCCAGCAGTGGAGTCACACTCTTCTCCTGTAAGAAAAACTTCTCTTCCTGCTCGTTGACAGCGATACGTAATGGTAAAGACCATAACTCATGTATGTAACTGCTGCCAAGCGGTGCATATCTACCTACGGGCAAGTGTTTCATGCACGCTGTAAACTGAAACATAGAGATGGGCAACAAAATGACCCCATGTATCAACCATACTGCAGAGTAAGTTTCTGCTATAGTAAATAGAAGTTGTTCGAGTTTTTCTATATTCAACAGTGTATGTAGCTTCTTTCATGGCCATCAATTGTTGTTTACTTGTTAAATTGAAAGGTAAAAACAATGCACTTGCATTCAGATAGTCCCAGGGAACTTTCCCATTTTTAAGTGTTTGTAGTGTCCACCCAAATTGCATAACTGATCCAAGTTGGTGTTGACCATAATATAACGTAGACACTTCATTTTGTACAATATCAATAACAGAAGATACAATATTGTCCAAAGTATAAATCAGAGTTGACAATGTGTTAATACTGTTATCGACAATGGCAAGAACTTTATCCAGATTGTCCTGATCTATTTGTTGTAGACAGACAGCAGCTTCTAATTGTGACAATTTCCAAAATTAATTATAAGCAGCATAAACAAAAAGCTTAGCACGAGGGGACTTTGGACCCAAAAGGAAATCAGCAAGATTTATGTCTCCAGATAAAAGGGAGAGGTGTTGTTTTACAGAAGACAGCTTGAAATGTTGTAACCACGGTTGACATAATTTCCCAACAGAATAAGTGGTGACAGTATTGAAATTGGGGGTCTGAGGGTAGCATGGATCAGGTCTATATAGTGAAAACTCTGAAGTAATATTCATGAAACGCAAATGACAAACATTTGTGTCCACCGCCCACAAAGCCAAACCAGCTGGATTCATTGTAGAGGAATTATACATGCCGTCTCTTATCATGCAATTAAGTTGGCCTTCAGTATAATTTGTATAAGTCTGCCAGTTATCATAAAGGGCTAGCGATGAAATAGTGGGAGTATTCAGTTCCTTAATTTTAGCCAATCCCAGACAAGTAGTTTGTTGGACTGTGTCATTGAGAAAGATGATTTGGGTCGGTATTACACATGGCACTTACCAAGGCTTAGTGGTATTACACTTGGCACTTGCCAAGGCTTAGTACCCCATACGGATTTTAAATTAATGTTCTCTCCAATAATCGTATCCCTTTACCGCCACATTTTCAATGAAAGAAGAGGAATAGATTAACTTAGTTTGGGTAAGCATATCTTTTTTTGAAGAAATGGGAACCAATTTAAAGTTATATGAAGCTGGTTCAGAAAGTTTATAACCGGTAAAGTAAGTGTATTTTCATTTGTGCGTATTTGAACTATCCTGCGATGGAGTAGGGCAATACTCCCACTGAGTATAATTAAAAAGGGGATGCTGTCCGTTAGTTCTATGTAGAAAATGATGTCCATAGTGTTGGTAACAAAATAATTTGGCATAGTTAGCAGAATTCAAATATAAATTTTCTGGATCAAAGACAGTGTAATATTGAAATTCAGAAAATAAAGAATTCACAGCCTTAACATCCCAATCATCTGACTGTAACTCAGGTATAATCACATCACCCATAGAAACACAGAATACATATGGTATCACAAAGTCTATACCCTCAAGGTCTGGAACAAACATCTTAATGCCAAAGAGCATTTCATACGAGGTCCGCCCACCCAGAGATCTTAGAGGAAGATTATTAAGTGCATGTTGAACCCCATAGAGGTGAGTTAACCAGCCACGGCCTGTACCTAATACCCTTGCTGTTAAAGACTGCTTTAAGTCACGGTTCATCCGCTCCACAACAGAATTGCCCTCAGGCCTATATGGAGATAAGAAATGCACCTGCACTCTCATAGACTTCATCGCATCACGGTATGCCTTAGAGGCAAAAGCCGGACCTTGGTCTTAATAAAAAGTGCCACAGGCAAAAGTCCTGACAAAGACATGGAAATCTTTTATAACAGTACGAGCGTCGGCAGAGCGCTGCGGCCAAACCCAGAGGAACCAAGTGCAAGAATCCACTGCAACCAAAATATATTTGAAAGCATTATCAGATGTCAAAGGATGCAATGATCAAGATAAATACACCCGAACCGATGGTTTGAAATTAATAGAGGAGTCTGAGGTGGACTTGAGACAGTAAAACTCTTAATTTGTTGACAGATATCACAACAGAGCACATATTTACAAGTCTGCTGGTATAAACCGCACCACCAATAGCGTTGCTGCAAAAGAGAAACTGTAGTCGACACTCCTGCATGAGCAGAAGCCAAGCCTTTAAGGGAGGCCACAATGAGAGATAGTCTGCGGTCATTGTTGGGAATCAAGCGATCACCAATAGGAATTGTTACAAATGGCACATTTTCAGGAGTCATTTGATAAGTATAAAACGAAGAGAAACCTTGCGGGAAAAGGAGTACGCCCCCTAGAAGAGTCTATAGCCGCCAAAATGTCATCGTCAATTTTAGTAATGGACTTACTAACTGCGGCTACTTTAACTGTGGCTACTGTAGATTTGGCTGCTTCATCAGCCATTGATTTACCAACAGCGTGCGCTCCCGCACATTGATGTTCCAAAATATGGACAACATGTGTAAGTGGCAAACGATCTTTATGAGCAGCCACTGGACCCAAAGCAGTTCATGCTTGATTGTGCTACCTTCAGAATCCCGAAAATCATTATGTTTCCAGAAAAACTAATTGTCATTGTAAGACTGTACACAATAAAAGGAGTCACTCACAATAAGTGCGGACAAATCAGGATTAGCAAATTCAAGAGTCAAAAGTAGAGCTCGCAACTCAGCCAATTGGACCGTGCAGTCATCCAGGGAATGCGTGTGAACTAATGTAGACTGAAAAGCTCCGTTCACGACTGCACCTACCACAATAGCACAAGCTGCAGAATATGCTTGTTTAGAATCAATGGCTGGTTGAGCCGAGCCATCAGTGTAGATGATGCATTTGTACTGATCAAGAGGAAGAACCGTCAAAGGGAGAGGGTGAACGTGTTCATACTGAAGAAACTCTTGTGTTTGTAATGACGGGTCAAAAACAAAATCAACATCAGCCGATGTCAATGATTGGCTCCAACGAGGATGCAGAGCTTTAGAGTTAGGAACACTAGCTCTTGTGACCGCCTCTAATGCAGGCATGGGAGAAACAACAATAATGCGTTTACCTTGAGCAAGAGGGCGTTCCTTTAGAATCGCCAACTGTACAGCAATAAGAATGTTCTCAGTAGAAGAGAAACGCAACTCTGCAGGAGTATACAGATATGATTTATAGGAAATGGGAACTGTGTCACCCTCATTGAAAGTCACATAAGTGAAACCGATTGATCCGGATCACCAAGTTGGTAGTATTTATTCTAATTTGTAAATATTGTGTAGCACGCAAATCTGATTGTAATGCGTGTGTGTTCCGGAAGCCAAGAGGAAGCTGAAAAAGAAGGGTGTATCAATGCGTAGAGTTGCTTGATACGTTGAGCATAGTTAGGAATGTAAGTTCTGCCAAAATTCTAAAAACCCAGCAGAGACTGCAATTTTTTATTGGTAGATGGAGGTTGCAATTGAGCACACTTCTCCAGAAGTGGGGTGCTAAACCCCTACCCTCATTAGTCAGTTCATAACCAAGAAAAAGAACAGCCAAAAAGGCTATATGCAATTTTGTAAAGTTGAATTTGTACCCTAAGGTCGCAAAATGAGTGATGATGCGATCTACTCGTGCAAGATGAGGATTTAATTTATCATCAGTCAGATAAATGTCATCAACATATGAAAAAGCATCAGGGTGAATTTCATTTAAAAGAGACCCGATACATGCCGCAAAAACCCCGGGGCTATTCCTATACCCCATAGGCAATCTCCCATAGCATTTCTGAGAGCCGAGAGCGCTGAATGTGGAAAAGTCACTGCTCTCCGGAGCCAAATTGTGGCTGAAAAATCCATTCAAAATATCTAAAGTAGTTTTTAACTTTTTATGCACAATATTAGTAACCAGCACTGTAGCATGCATATTTTGTACAGCAAAGGTATGGGTTTGACTATTCGAATGTCCATAATATAAAACAATGCGATATGAACCATCAGGTTTCAAAATAGGAGGAATAGGATTATTCATCTCAGAAATACAGGGTTCAATTACACCCTGGTATTCCAATTGAGTAAGAATTTCTTTAATGGATGCCTTTGCGTCACGTTTAATTGGATATTGAGTTTGATGCTGAGGATTTGAGCGAACAGGCACAACATGGAAAGGTGAATCCTTATCCCAACCCCCCTGAAACCGGTCCCAGGATGCTTGTTTCCGGTCCAGGGAGGACCTGGCCTGGCAGTTCGGTCTGGACTGTTCCCATGGGGCACAGGGTCAAGACTGATTTGCATTTGGCTGGGTCCAAACTGGGGTGGCGTAGTGGGCAAAAGAACGATGGATTTAACCCAGATCTTTTGACTGGGGGAGAATGTTTGCATTGTCAGCATTCCGTCCATCATTTGTTTGCTGTAACACTTTTCGCCCTAAGTGGGATGGGTATGCCCAGACGTGGGTCCCTTGCTCACTGTGCCACTGGATTCAAGCTAGCCTGGCTGAAGAAGGGTGACATACCTTGAAACCGGTCCCAGGATGCTTGTTTCCGGTCCAGGGAGGACCTGGCTTGGCAGTTCGGTCTGGACTGTTCCCATGGGGCACAGGGTCAAGATTGATTTGCATATGGCTGGGTCCAAACTGGGGTGGCGTAGTGGGCAAAAGAACGATGGATTTAACCCAGATCTTTTGACTGGGGAGAATGTTTGCATTGTCAGCATTCCGTCCATCATTTGTTTGCTGTAACACTTTTCGCCCTAAGTGGGATGGGTATGCCCAGACGTGGGTCCCTTGCTCACTGTGCCACTGGATTCAAGCTAGGCCTGGCTGAAGAAGGGTGACATACCTTGAAACCGGTCCCAGGATGCTTGTTTCCGGTCCAGGGAGGACCTGGCTTGGCAGTTCGGTCTGGACTGTTCCCATGGGGCACAGGGTCAAGATTGATTTGCATATGGCTGGGTCCAAACTGGGGTGGCGTAGTGGGCAAAAGAACGATGGATTTAACCCAGATCTTTTGACTGGGGGAGAATGTTTGCATTGTCAGCATTCCGTCCATCATTTGTTTGCTGTAACACATGGTTGCGGTTTAAGGCAGGAGCTAAGGCAAGAGCCCACTCCGAAGCATTTATGTTTAGTCTCATCTGGGACATATTGCGGAAAGGAAGGAATAATCACTTCCTCCCCTTGAGGACAAGCAAGAACAAATAGGGGACGCAAATCCACCTCCGCTAGTAAAATGTCATAACAAGATGTCAAGTTGTCCCAAAAAACAGCGTCTATGGTGTGTTTAATATCACCTTCGATCTGAAGGTTCACATGATAAAGTCTATCAGGGGGAGCTACGCGGGTGTCCGCAGTTTCTACAGTTACAAATGTGTCAGTTGCTTTCGCCTCCAGAAACTGGTGGAGTTTTTGCCGCACTACAGTAACTTACGCCGCACTGTCAAGGAGAGTCACCGCCCAACTCCTGTCCAGGAGAAGGGTTCTCACCGTCTGGGGCATACTTCGCAGTCAAAGCGTCAACTTTCTTCTTCTGAAAAGGGGCTCGATACAGAGGTGGTTCCTTCCATTTGACTTTCACGTCAAACTGGCGCTCCGGGTCCCGCTTAGGTTGCGTGGACTCGCCTTGTCTGTGATCCTGTTGTCTTCCTCCGCCAAATTGTTGACCTGACGATTCCTGAAAGGAACGAGGAGAACGAGGATCAGGAACCTGAAACCTCTCAGGAGTTTTAATCTTAGAGTTATCACGTAAATCATATCTACGCTCAGAAGCGTCAGGTGGTGGTGAACCAGCTTGAGACCTATGCTTCTGCTGCTGTTTATTTTTGTCCCATGTCTTTTTAGGAAAGACTGGGAGTCCCTCCTTCTCAGGAGGTGGCTTACCCAGGGATATAATAGAAGGTTTGACCCACAAATTATTGCGACCCAAGGATGTATACATATTGGCAATAATAATCGGTAACTCACGTTCCCGATCAACGTCGACCACCGCTGAAAGGTGTTGGCGAACCTGTAAGCAAACTGCTTCACCCTTAATATTAGAAAGAATCATTTCGGTGACAACGGGAAAAATACCAACTAATTTCATCCCCAAATCCAGGGGTGGGCCTGCCCTGTGTTTATTCTGTATTTGTTTCAGAATGCTCGGAAGAACGCTCATTGAAGGGGTGCCAAAACAAAGTGTATACACTTAGGCAAACACCATCCCCCAGGTGTTGCAATGGGTCTGTGGAGGAATCAGACCACTTGGTAAACAGATAGGGGTCGATAACGATGTCGTTCGGAAAGGCTGCGAATGGGATTCGATTAGTTCGAATCCGATTCGGAAACCTTGTTTCCGACCAACTCGGAAACATTTCCGAACAACCAATTTTGATGTTCGGAAACCGTTCTGACTGTCCGACTCAGTTCCGAACGGCATTCACAGTAACCGAGTCGTTCGGAGCCTTTGCGAATCAGTTATTCCGACACGGATCGGCTGTCGGAATCTGACTTTGGGGGCCCGTAGCAGGCCCCCCTTCACCCGGAGGCCTCCAAATCAGGCCAGTGGGGGTACCCACAGGTCCCCCCTTTCCAACCAAACCTTGGGGTGCCCGCCACAGGGTGCACAATTTTCCGCAACCACCCCTTTCTCCAATGGGAGCCTGTGTATTTGGTCGGAACACAGGCTCCTATTGAAGTCAATGGGAGTCCGACGAACGGTGTTGGGAAACATCGTAATCGTTCGGACGGACTCCCAGAATCCGATTCGGTCGGGAACCATTCCGAATCAGTTTCGGTCGGAATGGTTTCCGAACGACATCGTAATCGACCCCATAGTAAGGATCTTCTGTTTCTCCACAGGACCAGTGTGAGGGAAGACAGCATCAAGCTGTTCAATTTTCTAAGCAATACAAAATGGAATGTCCTCACGAGCCTGAGGACATTTGCCCATCACAGAGTTAATAAGAACTGGGCTAATTACAAGGGCCCCACCATGCGCCTGCAATGGAGGCGCAGCTCCAGGTGGAGCTACCAAAAAGGCACGTAAAATAAACGGAATTAGGCGTCTATATAGAAGACACACCTGCCCATACAGTAAACGAACTTCAGTCAAATTAGCATTAAGATAATTGGGATGCGGGGAAACTGGCCAATACTGGCCATGTGGCCCCGTCAATGCTTAAGGGGCCCATACGAACGAAAGAAAGAGTGGGGAAGGGTGCCATTAAACCAAATTTGGTGCTCCCAGGCGGTAAGTGGAACTTCAACCACCGCATAAGGACGATATCCCGCCAGAACCGCAGCAACCGTATAAGAATGAAAGGATTTGTCATTCGCATCTACCGCGGGAAACGTAACCCATAAATAAAAAACCTCGAAGCGGTATGCTCTATCCGCTTCAACCACAAAAACAATAGGAGACCCCGCATTGGGGGCCCCGTTGTGTAACAAATGTGTAACTGCTGCGCGGCAATGTGCCAGAATCACGATCGGTTGAGCCATAACGAAAAGTTTGAAAGTGAAGTATCGGTAGCACAAACACTAGTCAAAAGCCTTTTAAAGAATTCAAGCTTGAATAACCTTCAGCAATAGGTCTAACCCTATCAACAGAGGCGGCAAAGCCCTCCCACCACGGACGTCTCTGGCAACCTGTGTGAGGGTATTGTGGACCAGCACAAGCGCTACACAGGCATTCCGTGAATCAGTACCAGCCCAAAAGTTGACGGCACCATGTTGCAGAGATTCTGCGAAGTCACAGAACTATGCTTGGGATCATAGAACCTTAGTCGGCAGGGACTGAGTCCTCCTACCACCTGAGTACCCATGAGCCCGGGGACCGACTAGCTATAGTGTCTCACTTGCCCTCCTACTCACTCACAGAGGAACAAGTGATTAGACACCCCAGAACACAACACTCCTGACCCTCTCAGGAATCGCGGTTGCAGGACACACCCTTTTGCTCTCACTCTCGTACCAGTCCACAATGAGATTAGACAGAGACATGAGAAAAGTTTAAAATGTATATTTTAACTAACGTGCTCTAGTATGCAGTATACATGCCACAACAAGTAGAAAAATGCCTAACACAAATATGGTTAGCATAGCAAGTAGTCCGTAAATCATAAAAGGTGCTGTCATTGTATATGACAGTGGGGCCTAACGCCCCTCCCCTTCTACTGAAGCAAGATGATTATATATTAGAAGATCCCTGGGTGTTTTAGCAGCAGACCCCGTACCTCAGTCTATAGATGGAAGATCTACATCACAGGTGCTGTCACGCTCCCCTCTCTGGAAAGATCACTCTCCAACTGTGTGTCACCCACCCATGTATACCTACATGACCAAAGTACATGTTCCCAAACAGCTGCATCTGCATGTTTTGTCTAGGTGCTAGGCCCTGACCAGAACAAAATAACAAAGGGCATTGTTGTTCGACCTGGTCTGCAGTGTTCAGACTAAATCCCAGGAAAGAACAGAACGTAAAAACAACAGCATGTTCTGTGTGAAAGTTGCAGTGTGGCACAAAGCAAAATATGTTCATATAGTAACGTGTGCAAAGCAGAAGAGAATCGGTCATGGGCTCATGCTAACATAGGAAAAACGACAATGGCCCCTTGGACCACGTGACAGAATGAAATGCAGAAGTTGGAGAGCAAACAGGAATATATAGTAACACAAAGAGCACAAACAAAGCTGAGGCCTGATTTTTGACTTGTGAAACAGGTTGATTGTGAGATAGACTATAATCTGGGATCCTTCCTAGACTTCTTGTCTCTGCTCCCAGCTGGGAGGAAACTGTTTCTAGAACAGTCAAGGGTGGGTATGACAGGGAAGATCCTTATTTCAGTACGGAGGGCCTTTATGACGTTTGGAAACTCTGAACCCAAATGCAAGAGCACTTCCATATATTGAAAAGGTCTTTTGGGGATAATCTGTAGGCAGACAATCAAGAACTGCTGGTAAACGTCCCTCAGAGAGTCAATCAAGCAGTGCCAGGAAGCTAAAAGCCAAAACATTCCGAACATCCAAGGAGAGAGTGGTGAGGTGGAATACAGGAAGAAGGGACAGGGAAGAACAAGCTGAGAAACCTCTCCCCTGCCAGATGAGAATGCACAAAAGAAGGCAGGATTGGCCAATATCCCTCAGATAGACTGGCTGTAAGACCTTTCCTTGGAGTAAACAAAGTTGTCAGTAAGGCAGCTAAAGTCCATCAGGTTGGCATAACGTTGAGAAATAGCAGAGAGTGGAATGAACCTCTCTTAAGAGGGCCTGAACACAGAGAGGGGACCTAGAAATGTAAGACAGGTGCCACCTGTAGTCCTAGTAACCTTAGGGAGGGCAGCTGTGTTCTAACAAATCCACATGAGAAGACACACATATCTGGAATTCTGCAAAGATGGTTAAAGGAAGCTAAGAAAGAAGAAAGCAAGTTAGCAAGTGAAATAACTGGGGCCTGGGCCCCGAAAAATACAAGAAGGAAAAAAGTGCTAAGATACCCAAAGGTCATTATTATAAAATGACTAGGAAAGGGAGCTAGGTAAAGAAGGAAATAGGATAATAGGGGGCATGACTCCAAAACAAGAAAACCTAGATGGGGATGACATATTTACAGAGCGTACTGCAACCCAATAGGGTGTCCTAGCAGCAGACTAACGGACCAAATCAAAAGAATGGGTATACACAAAAAAGAAAAGTTTTGAGGCTCTCTCAAAAAAGCAGGTGGTGGGATGGTTGCAAACATAATGTGAGGTGATGCAAACCCTCTGAGGCAAGAAAAGAGAAGTACCTATCTCTCATTTGAACATGGTGGATCTTGGGAATATGAAGTAGCATCAGAGCTGAAGAAAGAAGAGTTTGAGGTAGTTGGTACAAAACAAGTTTTGAATGCAGAAACATTGGGCCCAGATCATAGACTGCCCTATGGCAAAAGCAGAGGACCTTGAAAATGTATAATCAATAAGAAGCCAATGAAGTTGCATTAAACCACTGGAAATAAAGGAATGGAGAAGTAATTTGGGAAGAAGCCGAATTCTGGACTAACTGCAATTGCTGGACAAGAAATTTGGGAAGATCAAGGTACAAAACAGTAGCATAATCCAGCCTGGATAAGACGCCAGTTTCAACAACTGTATTGCAGCAGTGGTCAGGAAGAAGAGAGATAATCTTTCTATCATTCCTCAATATATAAAAAGCAATGGGAACATGCACTGTTTTCTGGGGAAAGAAGGATAGTTGAGAGTCAATATAGACTCCCAGACTATTTGCTGAATGAGTGGATATAGGGAGGAACCTAAATCAGAGGGCCACAAGCAAGATTTACATATATCCACTAAAAAGCATGATTACTATTTTGTCTGTATCAGGCTTTAATCGACTGCAGTTCATCCAGCTTGCCACCCTGAGAAGGCAAGCACAGAAGTTGGACTAGGCATCACTGGTCGCCTGATCCAGTCACAGAACAATCTGCATGCCATCCACATAAACCATTATCGAAAAGCTGAAAGAAGCAATATGGCAGGTTAGCAGATTAATATACAAACGGACAAAACTGGAGCTCAGAAAGACCCATAAGGAACCCCATAAATGAGAGAATGAAAATTAGATTTAAAGGCTGGCAAATGACTAGCCTGACAAATGCCAAAAGAAAGGATTCAAACCGCAGGAAACATTGCATTGGATCTGTTAAATGATCAAGTAAGATGGAGTGGTTCACGGTGTCAAATGCAACGGAAAGGTCAAGGTGGTTTCGGGTGGCCATGTCACTCTGATAAGCAATCATCCTGAGGATGTTTGCTTCCGATTCAGTAATGTGAAAAGGCTTTGTACCAGATTGAAAAGGGTCAAGTAAAGCATTGGCCTCAAGAAAAGTGGACAACTGCACAGTAACATATTTTTCAAAGATTTTATCTGGGAGAAACAACAGTGAAATGGGATAACAAAACAACAGCTCATTGGGGTCTGCAGACATTTTCATCAGAAGAGGGAGCACTAGGGCTTTCTTCCAGGAAATGGGTTTCTAAAGGAAAGCAGGGAAGAGCTACACAAGTCTGTAAACGTGGCCCCAATCTGGTTGGCAGCATAATTCAGGATGTGCAGGCAGGGAGTGCTAGGATGCAACAGTGAGCAAGGCCATAAAGAATTAAGCAACTTGAGATATATAAAGAACATATAAAGGACTTCAGTGAATTGACTTCAACTCCAAAGAAAGGCAAAGTGGACATCCCAGCATCAACCAGGAAATAGGTGGGTAGATGAGACGCCCATACTATCTGTGCTGAGGACAGAGTCCACCAGAGGGGGCCAGGACTCCAGCGGCTAGCCTGCTTTGCGCCCTTCTCCCGCCATAGTCATTCTGCCCGCGCCAGGAGGCGCTTTAAAATCCGAGCAGGGCTCCCGCACCGCGGGACGCCCGTACTATCTGCGCTGAGGACAGAGTCCACCAGAGGGGGCCAGGACTCCAGCAGCCAGACTGCTTTGCGCCCTGCTCCCGCCATCGTCATTCTGCCAGCGCCAGGAGGCGCTTTAAAATCCGCGCAGGGCTCCCGCACCGTGGGCCGCTCCCGGGCGAAGACCGGGCCAAGGGCTGGCCCGTCCTTGCCCGTCATTGCCAGGAAGAGGGAGGGCAGGGCCACCTCTCTTGGTTTCGCAGTAATCTTGCTGGTCTTAGTGCAACCCTCGACTGCCTCAAAATAAATTGTGAGTGCTGAACACTGCCCCTCAACCCCTCTCCCCTTACTTTGACATTGCACCTGGTGTGCTTGCTTTGATTTTATATAATTAAGTACTTAGTGCGTTTTTTAAAATTTGCAATTGCTTTTAAAAATCAACTGTATTGAGTTTTAACTTTTTACATGCCAGTTTATCGTTGGCAGAATGGGGGAAAGGAAGTCCACTGTGAGTGAGGGGGTCGGGAAGTCTGGTGGGCCCCGTTTGAAAACCAGCAGAACAAAAGCTGCCCGTAGATCAGCAGCTAATAACTGTGTTTTAGATCGCATTGATGATCTATTGGTTGAGTGCCAATGTATACTAGCTCCTGAACCTAGCCTAGCTGCCCCAGGTAACTTACACTCTATAGTTGAGACTCTTCCGCCCCACAGTCCAAATCCCAAAACAGCCAAATGAATCCCCTCTATTTTTAATAAACGCACTACAAGGAGTACAAGGAATAACCCCCTCAGTCACAGTAGTGCTATGCAATCTGTAGCGGTCTCTGATGATGTAGAATCAGGGATCTCCAAATCCCCTTCGATAGTGGTTGACAACAGCCCAATAGTTGTGGACACTGGTGACTCTGACAACATTAACATCAGTACCAACATCCCTCTGGCCAATAGATTCTCTCCTTTACAAGATCTAACTGACAATACTTTGGGGAGGGTGGTAGAGGTAGAGACGGTATCACCTCCACCAAGTCTAGTTATTATACACGAGGAGCAAGAACTAGCCAACCAAAGGAAAGAGGATCAGTTAGGAGAGCCTGCACCAGTAGGGACGGACACGACTGCGATTATCAGTGACCTCAGGGCTGAAGTAATCTCCCTTAAAATGTTAATTCTAGACCTTACTGATCAGATTAAATATCTCCTGGGCAGGGACTCATCTAAAATGCATATCTTAGATCATTCTATGGGTCCCGAAATAAATCCTATTTCTCACCAGGGTAGTTTTGCCTCCCGCAAGTCCACGCACAATATCATCCCTCTGATGTCCATACCTACATGCCTCCCTATACAATCCTCCATCCTGAAGACCCAAGAGCTAGGGGGTGGTAATGTGGGTAGAAATGAAACATTTGCGGACGGTAATAAACGTTACCCTGGTGATACTTGCGAGTTGACCCATTGCCCAGCTAAGAGCATCTTCATGATAAATATGCCCAAAATTACGTCACACACCAAATATGAAGATCACAACTCCTTAATCAATAAATCGATTCATTGGATCAGAAAGGTTAGGGGGTGTAGATCGGTTATAAGAGAAGACATACTATGGGCAAAAAGGCTAAGCCAGCACTCCTCTCAAATGGATTCCATTGAGCTGCACTTAAGGGATGAGAACTTGGTGCGCTCTGGAACTAAGGACATGCTCACCTTCATCTACTGCTATACAGCTGAAATATAATCCCACCGGCACGTCTTTGCCCCAAGCCCGCAAAAGGCATGGCGCTCAGCCAGGTTCAGATTCAGTTTTAGCTGATGTTGATTGACTGGTATCCCTCGATTCTCCTACTCACATCTCATTACATCATAGAGATCTGAACGTTCTTCCGGCCTACAATGAGAGGACACACACTGATCCCGCCCTGATAGTACTCTAGCCCTCAAGGTCCGAGACCCCAGCTTGTCTACAGACTGTGAATTGCAGCCCCCGGGCAAGGTCTAGTCAGAAGGAGAGCTCCACAAGTCTGCAGACGAGAACTGTAATTGACGGATGGCACACTGTCAGCTCTGGCTTAAGAGGTTCGAACTACGAACTACGTATATTGTCTTGAAACGTGGCTGGGATAAGATCAAAGTTAGCTCTCCCGCACTGGGTACAATACATCGAGCATTTTGACATCTGTATTTTACAAGAAACTTGGGCTACTGCACCTGTTTTCATCCCTGGATATATTACCTTATGTTGCCCAGCAGTCACCAACAGACCAGGCCCCCCGGCGGGGTGGCTACTAATATGGATTAGAATCGACTTACAATGTACCACGAAAGAGATTAAGACCAACAGTCCTGATATTCTCGCGACGCACCTCAAGGGTAGAAATGGCATGTCTGTGGCCGTCTTTAACGTCTATGCACGTGGCATTAAGATGGGCGGGAGTTCTGTAACACTTCAAGCGCTGGAAGATTGTCTCGAGAAAAGAGAGTCCACTTCACCACTAATTGTAGCAGGAGACTTCAATGTCACCTTCGAACCACTCGATTCCGAAGATCTAACCAGCACTGACTGGATTGTTGAGCTGTGTTCAGTCCCCCCGCTCGACTTACCGCCAATTAATAAATGGACGCGACCAGCTTTGCAACTCCAAGCCATAACTCTTGAGTATGGACTAAGGGCAGCTAACGGACGCACCAAATCTGACAAATCAGGGGCTAACACTTTCAACAGAACCGCAAATATGAGCCGCATCGATTACATACTGATAGATCTAAGTTTATGGCCCGGTGTGTTGGATATGGTAATCGGGACGACTACAGATAGTGACCACAACCCGCTTGAGTTTACTATGCTATCACCCTGGATCAAATATAACAGCCATTCTGGCAACAAACTTTCATCAAAGGTGATCTGTCCCACAAATGATAACAGGCGCCTGAAATGGGCACGTGTAGCTATGGACACTACTAAGTGTGATGTTATGAAGCGATTACTCTTAGAAAATCTTGGAAAACTCCATAACCTGTTTGAGCGACGGGAGGAGCTTACAAAGATCACAGACATTCATACAGCTCTTTTTGAGCAGCTAGCCTCCTTTTTCATAATGCCAAGCCGGCCCCAACATGAACAGACGACCGCCAGTGTACAAACCTTTTGGTTTAACCAAGATTGTAAGAAATCCCGGGCAGCCCTGGCGGCCGCGATCAGATCTAACAATGTGGAAGGCATAAGAGGGGCTAGGAAGACCTACAAGACAGCCCAGAGAAAAGCAAAAAGGGATTGGACAGAAAACCGATGGTTGCAGATCCGTGATGCCTGTCAAAAGAAGGACTCACAACAATTCTGGTTGCTGGTCACGCGGGGAGATGTCGACTGTCAAAGTTCGTGGTTACTCACAGTGCCGACACTCCCAGGAGCAGAACGATGAGATTTTCCAAAATTCCACCACTGGTTTTCCCACAGCCACCAACTCAAGAGTTAACTAGTGGCCGTGCGAACCCCGCCGGGGGAAAGGGGAATGGGACAGAGAAGAGATTGCCTGACCTTCTGGCTCTTCCACTCTACTTCCTTCTTTCTGCTGTACTGCGTTTATTCTTTTCTTACTTCCTCTCTAACTTCAAGCATGAGTGGAAATCACTGTAACAGAAAAGCACACCATTACTAATTCCCTTCAAGTCCCTTCTCCACCGTCTTACACCCTCCCTCTCCCTCTCTCTCTCTCTCCTTACCCAGAGTGCCTATGGCTTTTGCTCCTCTTCTATTCTTCTAGATAAGTATTTTATTCATCTGAATCCTGCATTATAAACAACATTTTAGTACTCTTACACTCTGTAATTTTAAATGTTCTTTTGCACTCATACATTTTCACTCTCTGCCTTACTTTCTCATCTTCAGAATTCTTCTTACTTCTCCCATAGGAATCTTCTGGAGCCTCCGCCATCAACCAAGCGACGAAAGAAATCAGGAACTGAAGTACCAAATAGGTAAGTGTTGAATTTTTCTTTATTTTCTTTTTTTTTTTCCTATTTACTCTAAAACTGGTATTTTTCCCTAGTTCAAAAAACCTAACTAACTAACCGACGTACCGAAGCGCTCTAACCTGCGCCTAAGCCTGGCACAAAAACTACCCTAAATCTATCTATCTAGATTGCAGAAAGAATACGACTAAACCCTGAAAATCCGTTGGTGTAGTGAGCGGTTCTAAAATCAACCGGCGCACTTCACAGCTGGTCTAGACCTCGCACCCGTGTCCAGGAGCGCAGGACTAGACCGGCAACTTCCACCGCGGTTCTCCCTGTTGGTAGTGCAGGGGAAAATGCCTGATTCCGCGCTATGATCACCCGCGACCTTTTGCGAGCGGGTGATCTTTGAAATGCCGGTTCGTTGGCTGATACTGCAAGACATTGGAGTGCCTCGGTTCTTTTTCTTTTTCTCTGCACCCTGACAGGTCCCCCCGCAAGGTTAAGCCTCCGGGCTGAGGTTTGTGAGGATTCTGCGAGTGAAAAATGTTGGTTAATCGGGGAGCATGAACATCTGATTGTCCCACCCAAGACCTATCCTCCGGGCCAAAACCCTTCCAATCTACAAGATAGAAGATTTTACCTCGAATGGACTTTGAATCTAGGATTCTTTTAACTTCAAATTCTTCTTGTCCTTCCACTAAAATAGGTTCTCTGTTCCTCAACTCTTTCAAATGGGGTGAGACCTTTTTAAGAAGGGAAACATGAAACACAGGGTGTATTTTTAGCTGTGGAGGTAGTTTTAGTTAGAAAGTCACTGGATTCACTTCTTGTTCCACAGAAAATGGACCTATAAATCGGGGTTGGAACTTTCGATTTCCTTTAAGTTTTAGGTTTCTTCTACTTAGCCAAACTCTGTCCCCTGTACGCAAATCTGGTTCTGGTCTTCTTTTTTTATCTGCACTGTGCTTGTAGCGTTCTTTAGCTTTCATTAAGTTCTTGGTGGCAGACTCGTGTACCTTGCTAAGATGCTGTACAAAATTTTGTGCCGCAGGCACCGACACTTCTCGAGAGGAAACCACAGAATTTGGATGCCTTCCGTAATTCAAGTAGAAAGGGGAAAAACCAGTAGAGGCATTCTTTGCATTATTATGCGCAAACTCTGCGGTCCAAAGAAGATCAGGCCACTCTCCCTCTTGATCCAAAAGAAACAGTCTAAGATACTTTTCTAACTCTTGGTTGGCCCTTTCAGTTTGACCATCTGTTTGTGGATGAAAACTCGTTGAATAACGTGTCTCAATTCCCAAACCCCTAGTGTAAGCCTTCCAAAAATGGGATAGAAATTGAGACCCACGATCTGTGATCAAAACCTTTGGAATGCCATGTATCTTAATCACACTTTGATTGAATTGTGTTGCTATTTGTTTTGCAGATGACTTTCCTTTCAGGGCAACAATATGCGCCATTTTTGAGAAGGCGTCTACCATGACTAATACTGAACTGAATCCCTGACTAGAAGGCAATTCAACAATCAAGTCCATAGTCACAGTGTGCCAGGGATATGGAGGGGTAGGCAAAGGTCTCAATAAACCCTGAGGAGCCCGCTTATCTGTCTTCCCCATTGCACAAATCCCACAGCCTTCCACATGAACTCGAACGTCTTTGGACAACCCCGGCCACCAAAACGGTCTCTTTAACAACTCCTCCGTTCGATGGATTCCAGGGTGACCAGCCAATGGACTGTCATGACAGTCGATCAACGCTTGTTGTTGAAGTTCTTTGATTGGTAAATACAAAGCCTTGGAATGAAACGGTAATCCATCGATAATTTCTCGAGTTGGCTCCTTCTAAGCCCAACTACACATTTCTTCAGAAGTTAAGGCTTCTTTGACCTTGTCTACGAGAGATTTCTCACTAGTGGCTCCAACGATCTTAGTTTCTGGAATTATCTTTTGATCACTAATGGGACTCTTCTTTCCATCCGTGTCAATTCGAGACAAGGCATCTGCCTTTCCATTATTCCTTTCCGGCCGATAAGTTATTACAAAGTCATAATCGGCGAAATACAGGGACCACCTAAGTTGACGTGGTGTGAGCGTTCTGGCAGACTTCAGAAACTGTAGATTCCGGTGATCGGTGAATACAGTCACCACATGTTTTGCTCCGAGAAGGTAATGTCGCCATTCTTGGAAAGCATCTTTGATAGCGAGGAGTTCTTTATCTGAAATAGTATAATTTATTTCCGTTGGTTGCAGTTTTCTAGAGTAATATGCCACCGGATGCAACTGTCCTGTCTCTTTGTGTCTCTGTGAAAGTACCCCTCCGATGGCCTGCTCGGAGGCATCAGTCTACAGGTAAAACGGTTGAGTAGGATCCGCATGTAGCAGAATAGGCGCAGTGGTAAAACTCTTCTTCAAGAACTGGAAAGCATCTTCAGCCTCGGTAGACCATAGAAAAGGTACTCCTTTTCGTAGCAACTTAGTAATAGGAGCTACCTTCAGGGAAAAATCTCGAATGAATCTGCGATAGAAATTTGCAAACCCGATAAAGCTCTGTATTTCTTTCACAGAGGTTGGAGGAGGCCAATTTAAGACCGCCTCAATCTTTTTAACATCCATGGTAAGCCCCTCCGGAGCAATTACAAATCCCAAGAAATCCACAGATTTCACTCCAAAAGCGCATTTTTAAATTTTACATAAATCTCGTTTTCCTTCAGGCAATGCAAAACTCTTTTGACCTGTTGCGGATGTTCTTCTTCAGATGAGGAGTAAATCAAAATGTCGTCAATATAAACAATCGCACATTGATCATGAACTCTTTCAGAACATCATTAATGAAGTACTGGAAGGCTGCAGGAGCGTTGCTCAAACCGTAGGGCATAACTTGGTACTCATACAATCCATACTTCGTTCTGAATGCTGTTTTCCATTCGTCTCCACTTCTCACTCGAATTAAATGGTACGCCCCCTGCAAATCTAACTTCGTGAAGATTTTGGCATCTTTTAGTTGGTCTAGAAGAACTGAAATCAGGGGGAGAGGATAACGATTCTTAATTGTAATCTTGTTCAAGGCACGATAATCTATACACGTTCTCAAATCTCCGTCACGTTTCGAAACAAAAAATAACGGTGAAGAAACTGGGGACTGTGAGGGTCGTATGAACCCGTTTTCCAGATATTTCTGAATGTAATCCTTTAGATGACGGTTTTCAGCTTCAGTAAGCGCATAAATTCGACTACAAGGAAGGTTAGATCCAGGTTCCAAGTCGATTTTGCAGTCATATGACCGATGTGGGGGCAACTTCTTCGATTCCGATTCACTAAAAACTTCAGCAAACTCTTGATATTCTACTGGTTGACTCACAGTTTGCACCGCACACACCATCATCCTTTGTTCGCATAATAAGGCTGCTGGATTTCCATCTTGCTCTTTCCGCTTTTCTCCGAAGCAATTCTCCAAACAATAACTTGAGTTAAACTTCACGGTTCGATCACTCCAGTTAATTGTTGGGTTGTGTTCAGTTAACCAAGGCAAACCCAGGATGATTCCAAACTGCGGGGCATCGATTAAGTTGAATTGAATCTCTTCCTTATGACCTTCGACAGAGATGAGCTCCACAACTTCCGTATGACTGGTTATAGGACCGGAAGATACATTTGTGCCATCTACAGCTCTGACTGCCTCGCTTCTCTCTTTAGGTAAAGCCTTCAGACCAATTTTCGAGGCATACTTGAGGTCACAAAAGTTCCCGGTAGCACCGGAGTCCAGCATCACGGCCACTCCTGACAGAACTCGATCTCGAAATCTTAGGGTCATCGTCAGAATGAGGTGTGGAGCGGAAGATTGTAGAGTATTTGCCACTTGATGAGAAATTGGAGTTGTATCCTTGTTAGCAACCACCAGCCCAACTCCTTCTACTGGTGGTGCAGAGAGTTTTCCTTCTTGTAGGTTTTAGGCTTCTTGGGACATTCCTTTACAAAATGTCCACTGATTCCACAATAAAGGCATAGATTATTCAGTCAACGCTTTTCTTTCTCTTCTTTGGTAAGGGGGCCTCTAATAGTTCCAATTTGCATAGGTTCGACCCCATGTTCTTTATCACCAGGTTTAACAATATCTGCTCTGACTCGGTCAAAGCGTGGTACACTGGGCCGAAATTCGCGTCGTCTTTCACCCCTTCTTTCCGTTTGTCGATAGTCTATCTCTAAAACGAGATCAATCAAAGCTGAAACTTCTGTAGGGCGATTTGGGATCTGTGACAAGGCATCCTTTAAGTCATCTTTCAAACCCCGATAGAACAAGGCTGCCCATTCTGTTTCTACTACAAGTTTGTTAAATTGGTCCAGGTATGTGACTAGCTCTCCATTCCCTTGCCTCAACTCCAGTAATTCATTATCCGTAGCCTGTGCCACCTTCCGACAGTCAAAATTTCGCAGAAACTCTTTCTTGAATTCTTCGAAGTTATATAAAATTGATGAGTCTTGGGTGACCAGGGGCATAGACCACGAAGCCGCGTCTCCATTGAGATAAGACGAGATGAAAGCTATTCGAGATTGTGCATCCGGGAAGACAGTGGGCCGACACATGAAATGCAACGAGCACTGAGTTAAGAAAATTTGGGCCTTTTGGGGATCCCCACTGAAGCGCTCTGGCGGAGCCAATGGAATGACTGGTGCTAAAGAATGAATCACCTGCGTGGTGGACCCCCCACTGGTCGCTGAACTCTGATTAAACATACTAGTCCCCGAAGGAGAGGAGTGGAACCTATTCCCTTACTCCTCGCCCTTCAACTGGGCTGCCATTTCTTTGGTTTCACATCTTGTGGCCTCCATCTCAAATTTGATTACCTTATTTTCCTCCCTGACTGCTATTAACTCTTGTTGAATCTCCTTAAGAGTATTTCCTAAATTTTTTAAATCGAACCCTTCAGCCATTCTGCTCGGGTGAGTATTGACGTGGGCACTTCACTCTGTCAAAGTTCGTGGTTACTCACAGTGCCGACACTCCCAGGAGCAGAACGATGAGATTTTCCAAAATTCCACCACTGGTTTTCCCACAGCCACCAACTCAAGAGTTAACTAGTGGCCGTGCGAACCCCGCCAGGGGAAAGCGGAATGGACAGAGAAGAGACTGCCTGACCTTCTGGCTCTTCCACTCTACTTCCTTCTTTCTGCTGTACTCCGTTTATTCTTTTCTTACTCCCTCTCTAACTTCAAGCATGAGTGGAAATCACTGTAACAGAAAAGCACACCATTACTAATTCCCTTCAAGTCCCTTCTCCACCGTCTTACACCTTCCCTCTCTCTCTCTCTCCTTACCCAGAGTGCCTATGGCTTTTGCTCCTCTTCTATTCTTCTAGATAAGTATTTTATTCATCTGAATCCTGCATTATAAACAACATTTTAGTACTCTTACACTCTGTAATTTTAAATGTTCTTTTGCACTCATACATTCATTCACTCTCTGCCTTACTTTCTCATCTTCAGAATTCTTCTTACTTCTCCCATAGGAATCTTCTGGAGCCTCCGCCGTCAACCAAGCGACGAAAGAAATCAGGAACTGAAGTACCAAATAGGTAAGTGTTGAATTTTTTCTTTATTTTCTTTTTTTTTTTCCTATTTACTCTAAAACTGGTATTTTTCCCTAGTTCAAAAAAACCTAACTAACTAACCGACGTACCGAAGCGCTCTAACCTGCGCCTAAGCCTGGCACAAAAACTACCCTAAATCTATCTATCTAGATTGCAGAAAGAATGAGACTAAACCCTGAAAATCCGTTGGTGAAGTGCGCGGTTCTAAAATCAACCGGCGCACTTCACAGCTGGTCTAGACCTCGCACCCGTGTCCAGGAGCGCAGGACTAGACCGGCAACTTCCACTGCGGTTCTCCCTGTTGGTAGTACAGGGGAAAATGCCCGGTTCCACGCTATGATCACCCGCGACCTTTTGTAAGCGGGTGATCTTTGAAATGCCGGTTCGTTGGCTGATACTGCGGGACATTGGAGTGCCTCGGTTCTTTTTCTTTTTCTCTGCACCCTGACATCGACAGACCTAGGCCACCCACCAGCAACATCTCTATAGCCGCCTGGGTCGACCATTTCTCTGCTGTATACACAGGAGCTGCAAAACCAGTCAAAGAAGGGCCTACATACGAATACACCGGCACCCGGTCAAGAGAGCTATTTTCCATATCTGAAATCAATTTAAGTATAAACACCATATAGCTAGGAACAAAGCCCCGGGTCCCGATGGCATACCTGGAGACGTCTTTCTCAATGACATTGACAAGTGAACCACCTACATCTGGGAACTTGCGAATGGAATTGCTGCCGGGGCTGAAATACCCCCTTCATGGAAGGGGGCAGAAGTAATCCCGGTCTTCAAAAAGGGCGACCGCTCTCTGCCTTCCAATTACAGGCCGATTAGTCTGATTGATGGTGTTCAGAAGGTCTTCTCCCGTGCTCTTCTGACTAAGATCACAGAATGGATGGAGGAAAATAACATCTTATCCCCATTCCAAGCGGGCTTTAGGAGGAAAGTTAGCACCATTGATCAAGTTTTCAGATTCACCTTGTTGGCCTGGAAAACAGTGACTATCGAACAAGCCAGTCTCTATATTGCATTTATCGATCTAAGGTCGGCCTTCAATCTCATTCCCAGGTCTAAACTATGGCAGGTATTGCAGGATTTGGGGTTTCCACAAGAGCTTCTTGAGCTGGTTGTCCGTTTGCATGAGAACACATATGCTAGAGTCTGCTGGGGGGACCAAGGGCAGTTGACAGATTCCATCAAAGTAGATAGGGGGGTTCGCCAAGGATGTGTCCTGGCCCGACCCTATTTACACTTTTCATTAATGGGGTGGTGAAATATCTGGAGGAAGTCCCCGCAGATGCGCCATCATTGGGGGGTGCTAAAGTAACAACTTTACTATTTGCGGATGACACATTAGTAGTCTCCAAGACCCCTAGTGGTCTTCAACTTCTCCTTGATCGCTTTGTGGTCTTCTGTAATCAGAGAGGCTTGGAGGTTAATACCTCCAAAACCAAGCTTCTGATGATGAACCCACACAAATCCTTTAAAGGCAAACTGACGTTGGGGGGATTCCTCTGGAGAGAGTGTCCACCTTTGACTATCTGGGTGTGACCCTCTCGGAGTCATTGACATGGAAGTACCATATTACTAAGAGGAATCTACAGCAGAAGAAAACCGCTGGGGCACTGATTAAGGAGCACAGGACCTCCCAAACCAGACCGATAGCAGCCCCGCTTCAAATTTACGATCAGAAGGTGGTAGGCTCTGCCCTGTATGGGGCGGAAATCTGGGGCTTTGACAATTTAGAGGGCCTTTTACACACAGAAAACAAGTTTTTAAGAACTCTTTGCTCTCTTACCCAGAGTACCCCGCTCATCCCTCTAAGATTAGATATGGGTAGAACAACTATATTGGACAAAGCATGGCTTCGGCCCCATCTTTTCTGGTTGCGACTCGAACTAACACACAAGCTCAATCACTATGCTGTAGCCCTTGCAGACGTCTACAAACGTGATCGCTTTAAAAAAATAGGGTGGATCACCAAAGCCCAAACACTGCTTTCCGCCATAGGCCTGGGATCCTTGTGGGATGTCTCCGACCCTAGCCTACTGCCTAGCAGAGAAGTTATTAAGACTCACTACTGGAATTGGGTGGCGCAGACTACAGTCTCCCACTCACCGGCTGGACGTTTAACAGTAGAATTTATGGAGTTTAAGTGGCTAGGTGCATACGAACAGTATCTGGAGGTAATTTCGACCCCGCATGATAGAAAGCTCTACATGCAATTTAGATTTGGCTGCCTCCCTGTGAATTCTTTCACAGCAGCATGGCAGGGATCCTCTGAGGTAGCGCAGTATTGCCCAGGCTGCCTTGGGACAGTGGAGACGATCAAACACATCCTCTTCGCATGTCCTCTGTACTTATTCCCGAGATCCAGATGGCTAGCCTCTGCATGTAGGCTGATGGGAACTCGGTGCCATCAAGAAGCATTTCGTATACTAAAAACAGATTCCAGGCCCCTGATGGTTTGTGCAGTGGTAAAATTTCTAGGGAAAATGTGGATCATCAGGCGCCACGCACTAAATAAGCCATAAAGGATCCTTCCTGGAATTGTATTGGTCCTTTCAACCTGTTTTAAAACATATTTTACACTCTTATCTTAGTGTCTTAATCATTTTTAGCTTCTTCAGGAAGATGGTACATTTTACTGATCAATATGCTGCTAAGTTCTGAATGAACTATTGGCATGCTTGTTCTATTGCATTCTTGCACTACTGGCTTTTTCCCTTTCATGTATTCATATGTGTTTTTTATTTCAACAGTATCTAGATCCTTTTACCTCTGTGCCTCTCCTTTTACAAGCAAGATACTGTTTAAATAGCCAATACAAGATCATGTTTTTATAATGATTGTCAATTTTGCTCATGCATTGTATTCCCGATACATTGGTACTAATGAATTTCTGTATTGTTGCACTTGCACTTTTATGGTCGTAAAGACCGAATAAAGTAATTTGATGATGATGAAATGCAAAGACAGAAAAACTAAGCTGAGCAACCTTTATTCCATAACTCGTCGACAGAGGGGTAGAGATGACAAAAACAGGTATACAAGAAGTTGATATAAATAAAAAAGGATGAAATTGACAAGAAACATTAGTTGAAGCTAGAGAATGCGGAACCTCTTGACATGAAAGACAATGCAGCTAATTGTATGACTCTTAGATGGTTTTCCTCCTTCCTTGAGAACCATTCTCAACAAATACAAATATCAAACTTTCTCTCGATCCCTTTCAAGACTCAAGTCTTTACAGTATACCCTATACTTTTAAAGTTGATATCTACATGTCACTCGTGAAGCACTGCAACACCTCTTACCACGTTGAGGCTGTTTAATAAAGTCTCATCTCAATAAGCTATTATATTTCATGCCAAGAGCCTTGTGGATATTAAATTTAGGATTTTTCTTCAGCATCTCAAATTACATTTTTTTTTTAAACTAGAGTTCCTACTGATTTCTACCTGTGCCACCCAAACACGATTCTACTCCAGTATAACCATGCCTCTACCTTCATGAATGTACTCCTTTCATTACTTTAACCTGTACAAGTTTCTGAACCTACGTGCACACAAACTCATTTGATACCAAAGGGTAATCCTAAATAAGACATCTTCGAGGGAATACATCCTTGATTCCAGATGATGGCTTTAAATATGTGGTTCCACCTCTTATCACACAAGCAAAATTATTAACTTGCTTCTAATAGAAAGCCCCAAAATATACCTTGCTCCTGTGAAGCAGCATTACATCCTGCTACATGATAGGTATCAAACAGTGGAAGATTTGAGCACATCTCTGCAGTACTGATCATTGTGAAATGGCTTTCAATTGGTGCTAAGATTACATTTTAAGTCGGCAGTGTAGGCCACAAGAGACGTCATTCTGAAATAATGAATTGCTAGGCCTAAAAAATTACCCATCTGAAGCGGCTCTCCCTCACTTTAGAGCTTGGGAACATTTTTTTAGACGCTCCATCTTTAAAAACAAAAATAAGAACTCTGAAACACTTTTTCTGGGACTGCAACCAAAGTTTGGAACTTGGCTCCTCTGGCAATTTTGACAAAAACCTCTCAACGTTCTTTAAAAAAAGAGCTAAAGTGCCAACTGCTACGAGAACATTTGACTTGTGATCGGACATCTGCTTTGTTTTGTAACCTGCTGTTCACTAAGTGAATTCTACCAAACCTCTGCAATTGTTCACTTAAGGATAAGCTTAACAATATGTCAATTTGCTTTTAATTCCCAATATATTTCTTAACAGATTCACAAAAATATGTGTTTCCCTCCGATTACTGTACATTGATGCATCATTCTCAAAAAATGTTACATTTTCCTGTTGTCCGTAAAGCACCCGTTTGGGTTTTGTCCACACTGTATCAAACTCTAAAATAATTTCATACTTGGTATCAATAACTGTTAAGATTAAAAACAAGCAAAAGTCACACAAATTAAATTGATTCATT
This sequence comes from Calotriton arnoldi, assembly GCA_963921515.1. Classification (NCBI taxonomy): domain Eukaryota; kingdom Metazoa; phylum Chordata; class Amphibia; order Caudata; family Salamandridae; genus Calotriton; species Calotriton arnoldi. Next base: position 92,821 of record CAWUFW010005635.1, read on the forward strand.
AATCATTCATGGGGTGGGTGACAGACTTAGTATGGGATGAGAGAGTTGACCTGAATAACAATGGCTACTACTGAAAATACATTATGTTCCAGGAAGAAGCTATGTATGCTTCAATTGCTTAGGGACAAGGAACAGAAAGCAGTTGCTGGATCCCTTTGATGAGTTTTCTTCAAGTTCTGAACAGTGTCCCTGTTTAGTATGTCGAGGTGGGGACTGTTTCTGATAAGCTGCCACTGTCCAAGGATTTAAGGATGTAGAGGAAATATTTTTGTTCACATTAGTCCAAAAGTGCCCAAATTTTAATGGATCACTATGATTCTCGCATAGCGAAGTGACGATTTCTGACCGGTAAAATGGTCTTGGGGCATAATGGTGCTTGTCCATGTTGTTGCTCCTCCCTTCCCTCCCCCCCCCAATTTGGGTTCAATCTCAGGCAATAAGAGACAAAGTACTTCACCTAGTGCAGTAAATGGCCCCTAGTTTTCTCATTTATCTGCTGAGGCTACTGCTGAAAAACGTTTTGCAATTCTTCTGTCCAAAAGATAAAGAATTGATTAACTCTTCCAGGTCCCATACACCTTGCAACAATAGGTGTTGGTAAGTAATCATGTAAAGGAACTGAAGTTAAAAATGAATGAGCGCTTTTTTTTGGGCCTGCATACAGTGAAATGGCACAAGCAAAGGGGAAAAACAGCTTCAAATGCAGGCAATGAGGAGAAGCAACCCTAGGAAGAACCTTTTTCCAGTTCTCCTACAAGGGAGCAGTAGTTATTACAGGTTTTGGGATGGAAGATAATTTGTTGCAATATCACCATGCTTACCAAAAACATCAGTGTACATACCCCACACATCTTTTGTAGGCAATATTACAACCCATATCATTACCATATCATAAACAGTAAGCTTCTTGATGAATGACACATCTTGTAGGCATGCAACTGAGATACCGGTTCTTGGCTAGACTTTTATGAATGCATTCAGAATCAGGTACACATTTCGAAATGAAAAAAGATATCAAATATTCTGCCTTACCATCATTTGTTTGTCCCTCTCGCTTAAGCATCTGAACAGCTCCTACATACTTCTTAAGCTGAACTTTTAGTACCTCGTTTTCCCTGGAGAAAAAATAACAGCTAAAGTCATATAATTGTTACAAAAAATACAAACATCACAACTAAATTACTGTCCCGAGCTAAGTCGAAAGAAAAACGTTCATGAACACAATAAAAGCTGACATTAAATGATGGACATGACAAAACAGTTAGATTTGCTCGAATATAATTTAAGGCCCTCTGGAGGAATATGCTTGTCAAGTAGATTCTGCACTGTCAGAGGGCATAATGACAAGATTGCTTTTCAAAAATAATGTTAGGGACTGGCTCAAGAAGAGCTGCTGGGTTTTTGTAAATAGTCACAGAAATCAGAACTGGTTATTAAAAGCAAAAACAGTTAGGCTTGCTACAAGTTGCCCAAAGGGGTGATATCGGACCCTGAATTATTGACATCACAAAGCATGACAATTACAGATCACAGTATACCACACCATTAAGGTTTCTGAGCCTTGGAATGAGGAATAACCTGCGAAAATGTGATTTGTGCACTATTTCCTCAGGTTTCCCTCCCCTTCATGGAAACGTGCCCTTCCAAGCTAAATAAAGTACGTGCAAACAAGAATCACGCGATGATACATCAGCTTGAAACCAAATCAATCCAATAGTTACATTGGAAGTAGTCTTTATTAATGCAGAGGTGAGAGCAAAACGCTTTAATTCAGCAAGTTATACAAACCTGGCTTTCAAACAACATATAACATGTTCCCTATGTACCTTCTAAGATTTTTTATTTGCATTTTTCTGGTTCTTAAGGAGATTGGAATTCACACATTTAACCACTCCTAAGCAAAAGCGGCCACACTATTATAAGTGCTACTTTTATTTTGCAAAATGGCCATATCTACACAATTAAATGCACAGAAGACACGTAACAGAAATAGAGGCGGTTACTCTCATAATCAGAACGGTCTCCGTGCTCCAATGAAGTTTAGATTGGGTGTATGGATACAGCCCACGTTTTCGTGGTCTAGTCCTAATAAATTATCTTGTACTGCATTCTGTCAGTATAAAAAATCCACAGGTGTGAATTTCAATTTACTATTTATCCCTGAAATGTTAGCTCATGGAAAAAATGTTTTTATGATTCACAAATCCATCTTCCTTGAGTAATCATGTGCTAATTCTGGAAATAAACAAATGAATAATAACTGCGCCTGAAGTATGGCTCAGCTACTCGATGCTTTGTGAATGAGTACTGATTTTGAGTAATACCTGGTGGGTTTGTAATTGTCGGGTGTAGTTTTCCATCTCGACCACAAGTTATATTAACTGCACTAAAGAACAACATGCACAGTCGAGGTTTCGCTCACCAAAGTCTCCATGTCGTCGTCATTACAAGCTGTGTTCCCCTGTGACAGCCCAATTTTACAAGGCAAAATGTGTCAGGGAACAGTAATACTTCAGAGGTGGCCCAAAGGAGGGATTTGCTTATGAAAGAATATGCCTTATGGTATTTATTAGTGGTGGCCTATAGGGGCTGGTCAGTCGCGTGAAGCACTACGGAGACCTAGTTGGAGTAAGGTGGAGGTGTTGCTTAGCTGAGGTAACCTGACAACTGACCGAATGGTAGGGGGGGATGCTGCAAAGACTGTCTATGTGCAAGTGGAGTGGGGTAAGTGGAAAGTGTCACTGTTGGCAGCCAGGTGTGATACTGGCTAAAGGCACCTTTAATATGACTTAGTGGGGACCCATTCCAGGCATACACAAGCAGAGCGGATCTGGTGATTCGCCAGAAGCTTCCGTCTTAAAATTACTTCATTCTGGCTTAGCTATACTGTGCTAATCTGCTGATGTGCTTTGTATATCCGGTATATAGCAAACAGAGTTGTCTTCAATTATCTCCAATTTTTATGCTGGGGTAATCATAACCTCTGTACGTCTCACATTTAGCCGCATATATCTTATTGTGCTTTCTCTGTTTCCATTACAGCAACCCTTACACCAAAAGCGATATTTACCCAGCTTTCCTAATTGTATTGAATCATAACAAAGTACTGTGCCGCTCTTATTATAATTCCTACCCACCTGATAACCAGCATCAATATGGCATATATTATTAATATTTAGCAGCTATTTTCGCTACTATAATCCGCTAATACAGAACTAAACAACTTCTTCATTTTCAATTTATCAGCATATATCTTTGTGGTCTCTTTTCCCCAGCATTGGAATTAAAGACGTAATACCCATACTTGCTCTTTGCACATCACTTCGATAGTCTGTTTTCATCAGCTACGACGAATTATAATCCTCATTGCCAGGTCTGGCATACAGGTATATAAGAGAACAGTTTATCAGACCTTTAATTGTCGCTACATGCACTAAATATATTCGTTCACTTAAGCTTGTTTATCTTCCGTTTCTAGCATATCCTTTGAAAAAAGAGGACGAACATAAATTAACACTGAATGATATATCGACAGTGTTTTCCTTGCTTTCTCATCCCAACCAAAGCTTTAGGCAACTGAGGTAAACATCAGCTAGACGCATAGAATCCCTGTTTTGAAAACGAAAGGACATTTGTGCAACCACTAATACGTGTCATTCATTTTTCATGCCTAGATTACATATCAAGATCTGTATCGTTTCCATTGACCCTAAAACACGACTGGTCATTGTATAACCACCTATAGTAGGTAATACTCAAGATTATGTTATTTTGTTACCAAGCTCTAAGCATGGGATCATGCCACCAGTAGATATCTATTGCTTTATTCTATGGTTTCACTATCTTATATACATATAAACATTCTGGTTTCTCTCTTACCATTCACATTGGGTTATCCTTCACCACAACCTTCCATATTTCACTTTTATGAATCTAATTTCATTCTGTAAACCTTGCTATATACTGTTCAATTAATAATCTTGTGTCATTTTCTTTCTCACGTTGTTTCTTTTCTAATCCATTCAATACAAATGTTTTTCATTGTCGACTAATGCCTATTGCATTTTTTATTGCATCTCAGAAAGAACCTCCCTTACTTATAAGGCAATAATTTTCATTCACAGATTCACCATATGTTCCAACTGTGGCCCTCTTCCTGACGAAGGCACCCTTGTGCCGAAACGCGTAGAACACCACCAGTCATTTGAATTTGTGCCACTTAGTTGTCAATTGAATCTATTGTGTCAACTTATCATTTGTGTGTAAAATGTTACCATTTCAACAATGTTTTTAAACTGTATTTAGTTTGCTTGGGAGTATGATTGAGGGACATAAAAGTGAATGTATGAATACTACAGGTCATCTAATTGTTAAGAATTTAATAAATGACAATTTTGTATTTTTAATAAATAGTCCTTGTTGCCTTGGTTCTTTCTGATTCTCATTGCTCATCTATTAGCACTAATTATCATATTCGAATGGTTGCCTTAAACCTGTACATTGGTTAGCTATACTGTGCTGTCAGGATCCTCAGGGTGTTCACACTAGAGGACAGTGACAGGTCTGTCTGCTGTTGGCTACCATGGCACCTGAAACTTGTATATGTGTTCTGACCACAAATGACAATCCTCGCCAGGGCCTGCCGATATGAGGAGATAGCAATGTGTGGCCAGGACTATATGATTTGATCTTCGCCTTTCAAACCCTCGGTGTGCGACTTCTTGTGGACTCAACAGACGGGTTCGATGTACTATTTTGAGGCCCTGAAATCAGGTGATGCTCAAATTACTGCCACACTGCTTGTCCCATAAACTTTCAAGAACTCTTAAGCCACCTGCCTCTCATATTTGAAAGGTATAGAATGAGCGAGGACATCTGTGAACTTTAGGAAGGATGGTGATATGTCCCTGATGGAGGGATCTACTAGGCAAGATGGAGTCTTGATGGAAAGATGGCTTAGGTGATCCTTCGGCTCCCTTCCTTGGATCCCTCTTTTCCATATTCTCAATTTTGTTGCATGAGAAGCATGGTACAGAACAGCTCATGAACACTGGGAGAACCCGGTTTGGTGCACTAGGTGGGGCTTGTAACCACCAGAAGGTACATTTATCTACTGTGCCCAACCTGCACAACTGGTGAAGCAACTGGACCTTAGAAGCTACTGAAATGGAGGAAAACAGACAGACTAGAAGCTAATAGGGTAACGAAATGGGCAGCTGCAGTGTACCAACTATAAACCTAGAGCCCTAAAGGCAGCACTGGGTATCATTGTTAACCCAGGACAAGGCTTCTGACCGTATAGTTGGGGGTGTTTTGGTAGCAATAAATAACACCATACCTGTCATGGAGACCAAGATTGAGGTAGCATCGCTAGAAATGACACTTCTGACAGCAATTCTGAGAAAGGTGCTTGAGAGTGTGATGGAGGTAGTACATGACAACCACAGGGTTACTGAGGAGTTGATGGATCTACAGGAGAAAGTGGCATCTCTGCAGACCATGACCAGGAACACTTGATACAAGGGAGGAGAAAAAGTTGAACATTCTAGAAAAAACAATACATGGGTGGTAGCCATACTTGAAAAAATGGAAAAATAAAGTATGGAACTGTTACTGGAAGCCTGGATTAGAAATGATCACTGACCAGCTGGTTTCCTCCACTGCTTTCAATAGGAAGGGTGCACAGTGTGCCAGTCCCCCATTCCAGCAATTCGACATGCCATCTAGAATGATCATTGCAAGACTGCTGAAATCTCACAACAGGGTTGTGATAATACTAATGGCTAAAGAAGTTTGATTTGCTCGCTGTAAAAATACTAATGCCATGCTGTTTCAAGATTACAATTTGCAAGTTCAGAAACAGTAGAATACAATATGGTAGGTAGTAGTGGTTTAAGACTGCACTTCTGGAACAAATATATGTGGAGGTGCTTGTCAACAAATCAGCAAAGGTTTATTTCAGTTGGTGCTAGAATGACATCAGACACCCAACTTCAAGGGTTGCCAGCACACACTAGTCCAAAGATCCACTGCGTAGACAATGTATACAAAAATATCAAAGAACTCAATAGAAGTCCAAAAAAAGTCGTTCCATAAAGTGAGAGTTCTTATAGATGTTTCAAGTCTGAAAATTATTGTAGACAGAAGCCAAATATATGTGATCTGTACATTTGTATTGAAAACAGCAGAAGACCTTCCTCCAAGCTGACTTTCATAAAATATCCAAAAAGGTGGCAGTGGCGGAAACGCAAAAAAATGAATTGCTCTTGATAACTAAGTGCCTGGAGTAAAAAGTAAAGATCCTGACAAAACAGAGCACAATCATGTCTGCCAGGCTGGAGGACCAGGAAGGGAGGGCGAGACGAAACAACATTAGAGTGGTCGGGGTTCCAGAGGGCTCTGAGGGCCCCGACATGGACCTTTTCCTCGAAGACTTGATTCTTAATAAACTAAAACCGAAACGCCTGTCGACCTTTTTCTCGGTGAAGAGAGCTCATAGGGCACTGGGCCCGCCTCTGAAGCTGGGGGCTCCTCCGCGCACCATAATTGCCCATATACTGAACTTCAGAGATCGGGATGCAAAACTACAGGCTGCACGTGTGCATGGGGACCTACACTTGGACAACGCAGTGATCCGTTTCTTCCCAGACTTTACCTTACAAGTGCAGCGTCAACTAAGAAGCTTTGATGAAGTAAAAAAGGCTCTGCGCGCCAACAAACTGAAATATATGATGCTCTACCCCTCCAAGCTGAAAGTTATCACGGACGGAAAGACACTGCACTTTGCTACTCCAGAGGAAGCGTGAGACTGGCTGGAGGGTTGGAGAGTGGTCGGGAAAGGGGCTGCTGGTGACAGAAAGAAAGATAGGTTCAAGGGCCCCAGCGAGAGGAGGGCCGCCCCCAGGACAGCCAACGAGATCACATCCTCCATGAGGGGCACGTGAGCACCCGGGAAGGGAGAACTTTGGGATGATGGCTGGTTGCATGGTAATATTGGCAGTATAAGAGAACTTGGGGATGGGAGGATTGGAGATGGGGTGGATTGCAGACATAGATGTGCCGGAGGGGCTAGATTTGCCTTCAGTGGGGATACGCCGATTTCATATTTGGTTATAATGGATGTTTCAATTGTAATAACAATATTTATTTGACAGGCCGTTGGCCGGGAGGCTGCAGCACACCCCCGTTACTAAATGCTATGTTTGGGGTGACAGGCACTGTGCGAGTTGGGGAAGTGGGTAGTTCAACGTCAACAGAGGAGGGTAGCCGGGTGAGGGGAATTATGGGTTTTATGGTTTAGGTTAACACTTACCAAGGCGTCACAGAACTGTGTTTTTTGCATTTGTGGTGATGGGAGGAGGGAGGCTTCTGGCACAAGGGTTCTCCCCTGTGTGTTGAGGGGGGTACTAACATCCAGTAGCAATTCGGGGTGCGCACTCTAAATGACAAAGATGAAGGACGCGTGCGAGGCTTCACAAGGGTTAAAAATGTGGTCCCTGAATGTTAATGGGCTGGGGAGTGGCATCAAACATACATTGGTCTTGCAGCATTTGAGACGCCACGGCCCGGATGTAGTGCTTCTGCAAGAGACACACCTTCAGGGTCATCACTATAAAGCTTTAGATAGAATGGGGTATGTCCTAAAGACTCATGCAGCATATACATTTTCGCATTAGGTCATAGGATCCCCCTCAGGCTGATGGCCGTCCTGGTTTTGATCTGTCTAGCGCTAAGACACCTTCGGGTATTGCGCGCTCTATAAAATTATGTTATTCATTCATGCAGGATATACATCCGACTCGTGGTGAGTGGGAATCCTGATCAAGCAATCTATACCGCTCATCTCCCCAAGGGTATGGAGAAATGATCATGGTCGGCACATAGCCCTCAATGGGACGTGGAACGGGACTGATCTTAAAAATTTATTCCGTCTATGCCCCACCTCGACTCTTGGGAATGTCTCTTCTCGATCTGGGGGGCCTGTTGTTGGAGCTTCCCCATGGAATTCTGCCGATGGGTGGGGACCTAACTGCGGTCTTTGACATGAATATGGATAGAACTGGTGGTACGGATGGGGGGGGGGGGGCGGTCTCCTGCCTCAGTTTGCGTCAACAATGGGGTTGGTGGATCTCTGGAGGGAGCTTAACCCAAATAGTTGCCAATACACGTATTTCTCTGCACCGCATGGCAGTATTTCCAGAATAGACTATTTATTGACCCTCCAATCCCAGCTGCCGCGATTTACGGCGGCAATGCATTTGGTGAGAGGAATATCGGACCACCCCCCGATGGAGGTCCAGCTATCGGGCTCGTAGGTGGATTATCAGATGCCGCTTAGGTTGGAGGCCTGGTATTGAAAGCTAAGGAGACAGGATACGTAGATGCGCTGACCTGTACTTCAAAGAAAATCAGGGGTCGGGGGACTCAGCAATGATCCTTTGGGAGGCTTTTAAGACCGTGATAAGAGGGGGTGCCCAGGAAATAATAGGGGGTAGGAAAAAGGAATCTAAGCGGAAATGTGCAGAACTCGAGAGAGAGATATTGGAGATTGAAAGGGTGGCGCAGGAAGAAGGGGGGAGAAATAGACAGACACCAATTGTTGCTCTGTCAACAAGATCTGAGAGCCCCGACAGAGGATCTAGCCCGTAAACATGCCCTGGCAATGCAGCGACATCTCTATGACGTTGGAGATAAAGCAGCCAAACTGCTTGCATGGCTAGAAACACGGGACAGAGAGAGGGTCATGGGTACTTAAGGTGAGAGATGAGAAGGGGGATACTCCTACAACTGACACGGCAATAGCAGAAACTTTCGCCTCCTATTACGTGGCTCTTTATGCCTCCCAAACGTCCATGACCAACACTGACTTAAAGGATTTTCTTCAAAATATGACCCTTTGGGTACTAACGGGGGACGAGCGTGAGGCCTGGAGGCTGACTTGAATGAGGAGGAACTGCAGTGGGCATTGCGAGAGCTACAGTCGGGCCTGGCACAGGAGCCTAATGGCCTACCAGCTGAATTGTACAAGGGGTTAGTGGGGGGGGTGGTCAAGCTGATGCTGGCAATGTATCGAGAGGTGCTCTCCACGAACTGCCTCCCTGCGGACCAGAGAATGGCGACACTAGTGGTCATACCTAAAAAAGGGAAGCCCCCAGCTGACTGTGGGTCACACAGACCGATTTATCTGCTTAATCTGGAAGCAAAAGTATTTGGCAAATCTTTAGCGGCCAGATTGCAGGAGGTTCTGCCCTCAATAGCTCATCCTGAAAAATCGGGATTTATTCCCAGTATGAGCACCTGGCTTAACTTGAGGCGTCTCTATGAGGTGCTCCATTTGACTGAATCGTGCCAGGAAATACAGAGCATAGCGATGGCCTTGGACGCGAGGGTGGCGTTCGACTCAGTGGAGTAGAACTACATGTTTGTGGTGCTGGAGAGGCTTGGCTTTCGTCATAAATTCAGAGCGTGGGTCAAATTACTATACCAGGGCCCCATGGCCAGAGTCAGGGTGAACGGTACAACCTCGCGTAGCTTTGAACTCCGAAGGCGCACTCTTCAGGGATGCCCACTATCCCCCATGATATTCGCCCTGGCGTTTGAACCATTGGCGGCGTGGATCCACCGGGACCCCCTGATTTGGGGTATAGGAGCGCCAGGCGGTTGGGAAGAAAGCGCAGACGATGTATTGCTATACATTGCATGCCCTCAGAGATCCATAGTTAGGGTCATGCAGGTGTTCTGTATTTTTGGGGAGCACTCTGGATACATGATTAACTGGACTAAGTCAGTAATATACCCTTTATCGGGAGAGCCCCCTATCTGCCTCGCGATTGTCTCGCCCTGGTGAGCTCAGAGGGGTTTCGATATCTAGGGATCTATGTCACGCAAGACCCACAAGAGTTCCTTAGACGGAATACTGACCCACAGTTGGAAAGACTTAAAGGGGATATGACGCACTGGGGATCCCTGCCACAGACGTTGGTGGGTAGAGCGGCCCTCTACAAGATGAGTCTCCTGAGGCTGCTTTATATAATACAAAATAGGCCCTACAAGATTCCGCCAGCAGTATTCAGGGGAATCGACCAAGAAATCAGTAGACTGTTGTGGAAAGGGGGAGCCCCGAGAATAGCCTTAGCCAAATTACAGCGAGGGGTATATGACGGGGGACTGGCAGTCGCAGATATTCTGAAATACTACTGGCCTTCACAACTGCTTGTAGTTAACGATTGGGTGTTCGTAGATCACCAGGACCCAGCATATAGGGTGGAAAGAGCGTAGATAGGCCGGGGAGGGTATGAAAGACTTCTGTACGGGACGGCTGGGAGCAGTCGCTGGCCACAACACACACAGGGTATAATAGATGTATAGCAAAAGGCCACCAGGTTTCTAGGCTGGAAAGGGAAACTAACTGCTCTGACTCAACTAGGGTGCAGCGCACGCCTATCAGAGCTAGGGGGTTTGTAATGATTTAAAAAATGGGAGCTCATTGGTATAGAGCACTTGGAGTATGTCTGGAAGAACCAGGCTTACCTGCAGGGAGAGTACAACCTGGCGGAATCTGATTGTTTCCGCCATACGCAGTTGGGGAACGCATTGCATTGTCACCTACCGGAAGGTGAGCAGTTGCCAGACTCTTTGCCATTTGAAGACCGAGTGCCGACTGAGGCTCTGACACATAAGGGAGTGTCACTGACATACAGGAAACTAATCAATAATTCTCCTGATTTATTGGGTCCTTAAGGATAGCGTGGGAAGGGGACCTGGGAACACTAGAAGATGACGACAGGACAGAGTACCTACAGGCCCCCCGGGATATAGCTATCAGGGTGCGGTTCGGTCTGGCCCAGTTTAAGGTACTTCACAGGTCATATTATGCGCAGATGCTCCTGTACAAAATAGGTAGGGCAGAGTCCCCACTATGCAGGAGAGGCTGTGGGAGCAAGGGGTCCTTTTTTCACACCCTTTGTTCGAGACTTTGTTCGAGACTATTGGGCTCAAGTGAGATCAATAATGGCGAGAGTGGTAAAGGTGGGGGTCCCCCTTGAACCCAAATGGTTACTCTTGGGAATAAAAGAGGAGCAGGATTGGCCCAGGTATAAAGAAGCCTGGCGCAGACTAGCAGCCGGAGTGGCGAAACGAAACATAGCGAGAGCATGGGAGGCCACGTCGGTAGCCACTGATTGGGAGGCGGCTCTAGATTGGTGCCAGAGGGTGGAACAGGAGGTGAACAAAGCAAGAGGCTGCCGTAGGAAATGGGAAAAAGTGGGGGGGGGGGCTTGGAAGGCATAAAGGGGACAGGGCTGACTGAACGTGTGGGAGGGTGTTTGGGGAGTAAATTGGGAGAGGGTGTAATGTGGATACTGATTTGATTGGCCGTAAAACCTCTGAGTCTATATGTCTGAACATTATAGAGAGATGATTTGTGAGACAACAATGCAAACTGTTCAAGTGCTGTAACCTCATTATGTCATTATTACATGGTATGTGAAGCCTATGTTTTCGGTTTTCAATATAAAGACTTAAAAAAAAAAAGAAACCAGCAGAAGACAGCCGACAATTGCTTCGTCACCAAGTGACGTCTTCAAGGCTAGATGAATAATGGTATGTAGGTAAGCAATTTGCAAGTAGAGGCATCTGGAAAGCCAAAGTCTGGTTGTCATTTATAACAAATGACGTGCAAGATGATGCTCCCATCCAGCGGAGGTCATACGGGTTAGATCCTGCATGCACTCTTGGCAGTTAGAGGAAATAGTGTGATGATGTAAAAATGGTCAGATTAGAAATGAGGAACCAATGGTAGCCTGTGGTCCAATGTACAGAATTGGGTCACCCTCTAAACACAATAGCTATAGCAAATATCGTCCGGCTGTGGACATGACAGAAGTCTGAGAACCAGTGCTAAAGTGCATCTGCTCACACCTTGAAACATGGTAACATTTGCTTATCCCCAATTGGCTTGTTCACTTTACTTATAAATCCCTAGTAAAGTGGTGCTACATGTACCCATGGCCTAAAAATGAAATACTACTAGTGGGCCTGCAGCACTAATTGTGCCAACCACGTATGTAGCCCTTTCAAACAGGTCTTAGGCCTGCCATTGCATCCGGAGTGTGAAGTTTTAAACTGCCATGTTGATCTGGCAAAATAAACCTTTTGTCAGGCCAAAACCTTCCTTTTTGATACATATAAGCCACCCCTACGGTAGGCCCTAAACAGCCCACAGAGCAGGATGCAATGCATTTAAAAAGTAGTAATTTTAAGTTTGACATGTCCTAATATTCCAAGGCCTACCTCTCCCATGGGATAACATTGGAGTTACCTTGTTATATTAAATAAGCTGTAACTTCAAAACGGAACATGTGACCAGTTCATGTTGAGTGTCTTTGAAATGGTAATGAAAAATCCTCTCTTTTAATGAAGTCGGAATTTAAATTACAATTGTGAAAATGCCACTGTTAGGAAGTTGTCATTTTCCTGCCTTAGCCATTTAGTGCCTGCAGCCTGTCTCTGGGTCACATCAATGGGTGTAGCTGACAGTTAGGCTTTAAGTATTCCTCCTAGACAGCCAAACACAATAGAGAGCTTAGGTGAGCCTGGAACATCACTGGCAGGATAGGAGGGCGGAGCTGGGCACGGCTATACTTACACTTGCATTGGCTGCATCCTGCCTTCACACACAGGGCTGTATACACCCTGCAGTTAGTCTGGAGCCAGGGCAGGGAAGGCAGGATAACTGTGCACTTGAAAGGGACATTTCTAGAAGCTTCTTCCACTTCTAAGGAGGCACCTGGTATAAATATTGGACCTCAGACACCAACTCTTCAGGACGCTTCTGGACCTGTGGACTCTGCCAGGAAGAAGGACTGCTGTACTGCCGAAAGGAATGCTGCCCTGCTGTGCTAACCTGTTGCCCTCTTGCCTGGGTGAGAAGGATTGAACCTGCATCTGCTGAAACCAGGACCCTGGAGTGTCACCAAGGGCTAGCTGGCCTTCTGACTAGAGCCTCAGGCACAGAAGGCTACAACAACCTTGAACCCACCACCTGAACTCTGCTATCTGAGAGTCCTACCCTGCCAAGTGGTGCCACCCCAGTCCTGGACCCCTGGAAGTGGGCTTAAAGTGCTCTGCCAGTCCATCTGTGGATCCAACTGAACCGATGCATCTCCTCTGCTGCGCAGCACAATGCCAAGCAGAGATTGCTTCTGCTTTGTGGACTTTCCTGACGCAAGGTCCTTGCTTCGCAGCCTGGCGGCTCCATTGAAATCGCCACTACTTGACACATCCCAGCTACAGTCCCTCGCAGTGCAAGCCCTCATCGATGGGACCCTTGACAACGATGCAGGACCTCACATCACAGCCTCGCAGCCCCTCGGAACCGACGCATCATTTCTGCTGCGCGACACATCCTTGACGCAGGACTCCGCAACTCTCCACAACCAGGATTTAATGTACTCTTGTTCTGCAGGCCTAACTGGTTTCTGTATCCGACCCACGCTCCATTGTGGTCGGTCTGAACTTGAGACTTTGTTCCTGTGAAGCATGATCAGATATCCTCAGTTGGCACTTTTTGATGCTATTTTCACTTAAACCTTTAAAATTACACATCTCCGGTTTTACTGATTGGATATTTGTTGTTTTGGCTAGATTTATTTATTAAACAGTACTCTATTTTTCTAAATTGGTGTGGGATTTCTCTTTTTGTTTTTTTACTTTATTACTGTTTGAAATGCTGCATTAAGACTTTACACATTGCCTCCAGTTAAGCCTGACTGGTATGTGCCAAACTACGGAGGACTGGGCGCAGGTTAATTTCGGGTTTCCTTGTGCCTCACCCTGACAAGGATTGTGGTTCCTGCTTGAGTTTAACTTCACTGCCCTCAACTAGTAACCCAATTTCTTACAGACACCAGAATAATCATTCAGTAAAAGGTGTATGTAGGAGACAATGCTTAGGGACATTAGAGCATTAGGTTTGGTAGATACCTAGAGACTGAAAAGTGGCAATGTCAGGTAATTCTCATTTTGCTCAGCAGCATTCAGGGTTTACACCAGGCTGGATAACATATTTGTATCTCGAAAAACACAATGTGGGGATGATAGAGCTGCACTTTCATGGTACAATGCCCTCTGACCATTCGCCTCTGGAAAGCTATTACTCACAAGAAGAATTATAGTGGAGGCTCTGGTGCAGAGATGTAGGGGGAGATTTAGGGCTTGGTGGAGCGAGACCCGAGCCAAAACTGCAGATCTACTGCCCAGTTTAGAGCAGGAGAACTGAAATCTTTCCACAGGCAGAAGCCTTTTAACCAGTTGGTCCATCCATCCATCACTGGGCTGCCCGGTCACAGTAGAAAATTACCCACACTATTTAAGACTGGGCATCAGTCATACATTTTTCTCACCATTTCCCTCTAGTCTGGAATGCCCTATATATGATTTTTAATTGTACCAACTTTAAATTAACCCATAATACAACTTCCCTAGGACATACCTATTTCTAATTCAAGTGTACCTCTTTTAGCGGTCTTAACTTTAGTTCCACTTTCTCCTCAACTCCCTATGTTTGAGTGGAGTACTGTAGAGTGTGGCAGGGATTCCGTGTCTTTGGTGGCCTTCACTTCAGCGTGACATGTCAGCAAGCTACAAGTGCTGTGTGTCTGGTCGCCCTTTATCTGCTTCTACCCGGAGAAATTGGTCGTCTATTAAAAAAAGGCTTTCTTGCATAAGGTGGTGACCTTATTCTATATGAGCAGTCCTTTATTCTTTGCACATTTGCCCCTAGCCACATACTCAAAACATGCATTGGCAAAGCCAATAAATCTTGCCAAAGCAAGATCTATCAGTTTTGTCAATGTTTTTAGCCATGCGAGTCTCAGCCCTGGCTCAACATCCTGTGATTCTGGACAAATCACTTTGATATCCCATACCAAAAAAAAATGGCTACGTCCTTGTGTATTGTTACTAGTGCTCATATAAAAGCACTCGGGTCATGTTCCAAATATATAAAATAGCAAAAATAATCCTAGGGAGTGGATGAATATAATTGAGCAGGGGTTTGGTAGAGGCAGGAAGGAAAGAGCAACAGGGGGAGGTTGAGACACTCACAAGGGAGGCAGAACAAGAGCAGGGGGGAAGAAGAAGGACAGGGGCAAGGAAAACTAGCACAGATAAGAACATACGTCAAAAAAGAAGAAATAGTACCTTAATTACAGCATGAGCAACGGAGGGACACAAATTAAGTTTAATCAATCTGCACCTGATCCATGCTCCACACAAGAGTGGGAAGTGATGCATGAAATGACGTGTCATGAGCGATGTCAAATTAGAAGGCAGCAAAGAAGAGTGATTATGATACCAACGAATGGTAGGAAATAGGCAGGCTAAAAGCCCCTTTTAGTGGAGTTTTCTTTTTAAAATACAAAAGATCATCGCCATAGCTGCCTGTAGGCTCGCCCTAAAATGGAGGAGAGGTTACACCTGCTAGGCCTTCTTGGCGCGGTAAGTTATTACATCGACCTGATGTAAGGGATAAGGTCTCGCGATTGGCTATTTGTAGGATATGTAGGCAGCAAGAAAAGAAAAGTGTTACAAAAAATACTCTGCCATGGTGAATCATTATCTGCATTGAAATCTGTTATACCCTTACTAAGTAGTTACCACCAGATGGAATCCGTGCTCTTTCTGCCAGAGGGAAGCGTTCTCATATACACTGGCCTGGAGAGTTCCTGCGGTGTAGACTTTTCATGCTACGACACGGGTTTTCTTTCGCACTTTTGCAAAGAACAATTGCATGGACTCAGCAGGCCAAATCCCACATTCAATGCTTCCGGATTTCCTAGTCTGACCATTCCTTCAGATCCACCGCCTAGGAGTGGGAATCTTCAGATAGAAGTAGACATCAGAAAAAAAACATTACTTACTTTCAGTAACAATCTTTCTAGTGGATACTCAAACTACCTGCAAATTACTCACAAAGCCCGCCTGTCTCTCCATTCTGGACAAAATTCCAAGGCATCTGAAAATTATTAACGTACCAATTAAGCTCTAGTGCAGTGCATTTTCAAGTGCGATATAAGGCTGTGTTTGCCTCTGCATCTAAGTGCTTGTAAAAAATGGTTAAGAAACTGATGTCAGAGCACCCTAACCCTAAAACATATGGTATCTGGAAAACTATATATGCCTGAGCATAATTTAGATTTAGTAAATGAATACAGCTGTTAGAAATGGGATCTCTGGTTGGCTAAGGCTTGCGCCAAAGCCAGGCAGAGACCACCACTCTAGTCAGGGCAAGGGAGTTACACGCCAAAGATAACCCCTGCTCACCCCCTTGGGAGCTTGGCACGAGCAGTCAGGCTTATCCCGGAGGCAACGTGTAAAGCGTTTGCGCAACACCCCCACAGCAACAACATACTAGGCACACCACAAAAAGGAACTCCACACAAGGTTATATATAAAAAATAGCCTTTGTATTATCATAAAACACATTAGAATAGTACTCACATAATATACATCGTGCCACCTGGCACGGGGTCATATTTACAAGGGAATTATTTACACATGACAGGGCCACTTGGACCACTGTCAGAACCATCACAAAGTGAACTTAGTAAAGGTAAAACAGATCATAACCGTACAACCAGTAAACACTGGTAATCACTGTACTTAGCATCAGCCTGTAACATAAACTACATTATGCACAGTATCACATTAGGCGCGAATTACATTCTGCACCAACCTCACCAGCATAAACACAGTATGCAATCACCTCACAAGTCTAAACGCATTAGACCCTAACCTCCTAAGTATAACTCACATTAGGGGCGTAAATCACACAGTGAAACATAATCTCACTAGCATAAACCATGATATGCAAAACAACCTCATAATCACAAACCACATTAGAGGTATAAACAGGGTGCGTAAAGCATGGTAAATGCATCACATTTCCTAGCACCATATTTTCACATTAGGGCCTGGCGCCCTATAAATCTAACAGTCCCCCTGGCCAACTGGCCATCTCTAAAGGGGCTCAAATGCCCTATGTCCACAGAGTCAGGGCGCGCTGCCTAAGCAGCGAACGTCAAGGGTGCGCAATCTGCGCAGGCCTAAACGTAGCAGCTGCCCACTACTTGCTGGGCAGCTGGGAATATCCCATGAGGGCCTGAACCGTGCAGCTGCCCACTACTTGCTGGGCAGCTGGGAATCAAATGTGGCACTGGCACTCACTGTGCCCTCTAGACAAAAAGATGCCAAACGTTGCAGCTGCCCACTCACTTTCGGGGCAGTTGTGGACATGGGCCCTGGCACGACTGTGCCCTCGGGCCCAACTGGGGCTCATTAAATAATACTGGCCCCCATCGCTGCAGCGGTCCGCCATGGCGGTACCGCTGTGAAGACTCAAGGAGGCTCTGGCACCTCTGTGCCTCGGGGAGCAACTACGGGGGCAGGCACCGATAGCGTGCCTCGACACACCCCCCCCTCCCCACCAGGCTCCACTCACTGGACTTCCTTCTCGGGAAGACTATGCACAGAACGTTGGAGCGGCCCGCAACGGCAGGCCCGCTCATAAAAAGTAGCTGCCGGCCAGAGTGTCCCGCCCAGCCCTCACTCACCGGGCTCGTGGATGCTCCTCTGGTCTTCCTCTTGGCAGTCGGGGCTCTCCTCTCGGCACAGGAGCCCCGGTCACCGTCGGCCGGCCAGCAGCGTCGCGCTGCCTCTCTCTCCGTTTCCGGCGACTTTTTGGCGTTTGCCAGAGCGGGGTAGGCTCCCGCCTGGCTTCTCTTCACCCGGTCCCCCTTCCTGGGACCGGGACTTTCTCCCGTCTCAGGCTGGACGCGGGGACAGCTCGGCGGCGTCTTGCGGAGGCGGGGTAGGCTCCCGTCCTCCTTCCTGCTCTCGTCACGCGGCCCCGCCCACCGTCAGGCGGAAGTGCCTGTCTTCCTGGTCGGGCAGGCGGCAATTCTCTTCTTCGTGGCGAGGCGGGGTGGGCACCCGCTCGCCGATTAAAAGTATAAAGCGGGGTGGGCACCCGCTCAAAATAGGCACCAAATGCGGGGTGGGCACCCGCAATTTTAAGCATCCATAAAGCGGGGTAGGCTCCCGCTCGGTCACCAATATGCGGGGTGGGCACCCGCCTCATTCAGCATCACGGGGAATCCCTACGTCGGGATTCCCCTCCAAAGGGGCTGCAGCTCAGCGCTGCGTAGCCCACGCTCCTTTTCCTCCTTGGGGCAAATTAAAATAAAGCGCTCACAGGGCGCCAGATGCAGGCAAAGTCCTGGGGCAAGGGGAATAAAGCAAATGGTCCCAAGAGACCTTCAGGCATCAAGGAGGCAATGCAGGGCCCAGGGAGGCAAGCCCTCATGGCAGCCCCCCCTGGGCCCCAGCAACAGCACGCCCCGGCAGGCTTCAGGAACAAGACTGAACATTTACATGGGGTCACAGCCCCTTCTTTTATACACCCTTTTCCCTTTGTGTAAAGGTGCAAGGCTGGGGAAAACCAGACGCAACTGGTTTGGGGGAGCTTTGGAGCACTTTGTTTTGCTCAGCTCCTCTCTCCTTTCACAGGACAGGCTAGGGACATCAGACGCACCACAGGGGGTGGAGCCAGCATTGTAGAGGGAAGGCACAGCCCTATTCAGGTCCCAGGAGCAACTCCTCCCTCCCATCTAGATGCAGATCTCTCTATTCACCACTGCGCTGACTCACCCTGCCCCTCCAGGAGCCACACACACCTCCCAGCCCCTGTCACTCACAAAGCCAGACATGCAATTCACATCAGGCAGGCAGACACAGAGCACACATAAATGCCAACTTCTAAAAGTGGCATTTCTACACCAGTCACAATAAATCTGCGCACACCATTGCGCAGCATTTATTCTCACGAGTTCGCACATACTAAACTCGCCCCTGCACTCCTCTCACACCAGGAATTACCATGGACACACATATCCCCCATGCATTCCTATGGGAGGGCAGGACAATCTCACCACACGCACTCAGCGCGCACGCACTTTACACTGGACCACAGTGCTAAAGTGCCCAGAGACTTAAAACTACTACCATACAAGGCAAAAAGTTTAGGGGTGAACCGGCCAAAAAGGGCCAAGTCCAACACAACCCCCTTCCAGCCAAAACGCAGGGCAGACCAATCACCACCATGATGGGCTTCCCTGCTTCGGGCGATAGAACACGGACGCGGGCCCGCACTGCAGGGACACCCTCCGGTTCTACGCCACTTGGAACCCATGGAATTCATCTAAGAGAAAAAAAACTCAGGACCAACTAGGCTACCCCACCGGTACTCCTTAGTTGTCCACGGCCAGGACCAGGCCCTAGGCCACCCAGATGCCACTGGTCCTTGCCAATCCAGAGTGGGGGGCAGTAACTCCTGACATACAATAGCCATTCTCCACTCTCCCTCAGTGTAGTTCCAAACTATCACTGATCCTTCAACCTAGGGTCCGCACCCTCAGGCTGACCAGAGGTCACGGGCAAAGCATCACCTCACCCTACCTCTACTTCTGGGGTTCCGCACCCTCCCAGGGGAAGCACCCACCAGAACACAACTCTCCCACCAGTTCAGGACCTCTCTCCATCAACTGGTCTACCACCTGGGATCCGAATTCACCGGATGCACCGGGGTCAGAGGCGAGGACTCCCTCCCTCTGCACCCCCTTCCAGAGTCCGATACCCTCCCAACTGGAGTGGTACCCCCTAAAAGGCAAACCGGCCAGGACACTGATTACAGTCGCCCTGCCGTCCAGGTCAGGCAAACACTTGAACCTGGCTCCCCAACCCAGGGACGGTACCCTTTGGTCAGATGCCCGGCGAACCAGGACTTCACGGGGAGCACGCATGCCCCCCCTCGAGGGTGACACATAACTAATGTGTCATGTGACAGTCTGCCTGGCGCAGATCTCACGACCTCCTGTCCATCTGACAGTGCGTGCAGATCCCCCAGGACAGAAGTGGTGTCACCATGGTCATTCATTGGCGACTCAGCCCTTCTGGCTGGCCCCTGACCCACTGGTTCTTCCACTGAGGACTCTTTCCCCCTCTCACCCCTCACTCTGGACCTCTGCACCCTCCCAACTGGAGTGGTACTGCCAGACACCAGGACCGCTGGAGCTCTGGTTACAGACACTCCACGTCCTCTAGACAATGGGAGATCCTCCTCAAATGGCCTACAAGTACAGCCTAGGCCCCCAACCTGGTGTTCCCTGAAGAAACCATCCAGGCCCTGGGACTGAGTTTCGGGCACCTTGGGACACAGCCCACACTCACTCCTTCTCCTCTGAGACAGGACGTGAGCCCCTACACCCCTCCCACTACAGTGGGACCCAGCTGGGCTACACTGAACCTCTTCCACCACACAGGACCGGAAGATACCCGAGCCACTCTTGTTGGAATCATTCTCCAATGCCTCTGCAGGACCTCTAGCACACAGTCAGAGGTCCACCTCCCGTGCAAGCTCCTTATCACCAAAAGAACTCACACCCACTCGTCCAGTGCAAGACACCACTCATCCAGACACGCCCCCCAACCAAGACTGGTGAGACAGTTCCTTACTGCCCCTGAATCTCAACCTGTACCCCTCTTACTGGGAACCAGGTACCATACTGTGGGAACGGGGAATGGGACTTCCTGCACTGGACACCATATTGCTGCCACCACTGGATCCCACCCTTACTGGTGAATCCAGACAACTCAACTGAGCTCAGGGGAAAAACTACCCTCCAGAGCTAACTTTTTCTCCTCCACACTCCCTTTCTTCCCTCCTATCCACCCACACCTCTGGGGACAGATAAAGGGATTGGGCACTGGACCCAGCAAGGGACTCCCTATCTATGGGAACCTCCCAACCTACTGGCGTCCCGCCCTGTCATTTTCTCTCTTCTGCCACCAATCATAAAAGCGCAGAAAACACCATTAAAAAATGACACTGTTGAGGAGAAAAATAAAATCAGTAAAAATAATCCCCAATATGTGATTATCTAAAATGCAGAGTTTTGTAGTGCAGCCAGTTGTCGCTGTGGTACTGCGCAAACGCAAGTCCTATCCTCACCGCTGACAACCAATGTTAGAAATGGGATCTCTGGTTGGCTAAGGCTTGCGCCAAAGCCAGGCAGAGACCACCACTCTAGTCAGGGCAAGGGAGTTACACGCCAAAGATAACCCCTGCTCACCCCCTTGGTAGCTTGGCACGAGCAGTCAGGCTTATCCCGGAGGCAATGTGTAAAGCGTTTGCGCAACACCCCCACAGCAACAACATACTAGGCACACCACAAAAAGGAACTCCACACAAGGTTATATATAAAAAATAGCCTTTGTATTATCATAAAACACATTAGAATAGTACTCACATAATATACATCGTCCCACCTGGCACGGGGTCATATTTACAAGGGAATTATTTACACATGACAGGGCCACTTGGACCACTGTCAGAACCATCACAAAGTGAACTTAGTAAAGGTAAAACAGATCATAACCGTACAACCAGTAAACACTGGTAATCACTGTACTTAGCATCAGCCTGTAACATAAACTACATTATGCACAGTATCACATTAGGCGCGAATTACATTCTGCGCCAACCTCACCAGCATAAACACAGTATGCAATCACCTCACAAGTCTAAACGCATTAGACCCTAACCTCCTAAGTATAACTCACATTAGGGGCGTAAATCACACAGTGAAACAATCTCACTAGCATAAACCATGATATGCAAAACAACCTCATAATCACAAACCACATTAGAGGTATAAACAGGGTGCGTAAAGCATGGTAAATGCATCACATTTCCTAGCACCATATTTTCACATTAGGGCCTGGCGCCCTATAAATCTAACAGTCCCCCTGGCCAACTGGCCATCTCTAAAGGGGCTCAAATGCCCTATGTCCACAGAGTCAGGGCGCGCTGCCTAAACAGCGAACGTCAAGGGTGCGCAATCTGCGCAGGCCTAAACGTAGCAGCTGCCCACTACTTGCTGGGCAGCTGGGAATATCCCATGAGGGCCTGAACGGTGCAGCTGCCCACTACTTGCTGGGCAGCTGGGAATCAAAATGTGGCACTGGCACTCACTGTGCCCTCTAGACAAAAAGATGCCAAACGTTGCAGCTGCCCACTCACTTTAGGGGCAGCTGTGGACATGGGACCTGGCACGACTGTGCCCTCGGGGCCCAACTGGGGCTCATTAAATAATACTGGCCCCCATCGTTGCAGCGGTCCGCCATGGCGGTACCGCTGTGAAGACTCAAGGAGGCTCTGGCACCTCTGTGCCTCGGGGGAGCAACTACGGGGGCAGGCACCGATAGCGTGCCTCGACACACCCCCCCTCCCCACCAGGCTCCACTCACTGGACTTCCTTCTCGGGAAGACTATGCACAGAACGTTGGAGCGGCCCGCAACGGCGGGCCCGCTCATAAAAAGTAGCTGCCGGCCAGAGTGTCCCGCCCAGCCCTCACTCACCGGGCTCGTGGATGCTCCTCTGGTCTTCCTCTTGGCAGTCGGGGCTCTCCTCTCGGCACGGGAGCCCCGGTCACCGTCGGCCGGCCAGCAGCGTCGCGCTGCCTCTCTCTCAGTTTCCGGCGACTTTTGGGCGTTTGCCAGAGCTGGGTAGGCTCCCGCCTGGCTTCACTTCACTCGGTCCCCCTTCCTGGGACCGGGACTTTCTCCGTCTCAGGCTGGACGCGGGGACAGCTCGGCGGCGTCTCGCGGAGGCGGGGTAGGCTCCCGTCCTCCTTCCTGCTCTCGTCACGCGGCCCCGCCCACCGTCAGGCGGAAGTGCCTGTCTTCCTGGTCGGGCAGGCGGCAATTCTCTTCTTCGTGGCGAGGCGGGGTGGGCACCCGCTCGCCGATTAAAAGTATAAAGCGGGGTGGGCACCCGCTCAAAATAGGCACCAAATGCGGGGTGGGCACCCGCAATTTTAAGCATCCATAAAGCGGGGTAGGCTCCCGCTCGGTCACCAATATGCGGGGTGGGCACCCGCCTCATTCAGCATCACGGGGGAATCCCTACGTCGGGATTCCCCCTCCAAAGGGGCTGCAGCTCAGCGCTGCGTAGCCCACGCTCCTTTTCCTCCTTGGGGCAAATTAAAATAAAGCGCTCACAGGGCGCCAGATGCAGGCAAAGTCCTGGGGCAAGGGGAATAAAGCAAATGGTCCCAAGAGTCCTTTAGGCATCAAGGAGGCAATGCAGGGCCCAGGGAGGCAAGCCCTCATGGCAGCCCCCCCTGGGCCCCAGCAGCAGCACGCCCCGGCAGGCTTCAGGAACAAGACTGAACATTTACATGGGGTCACAGCCCCTTCTTTTATACACCCTTTTCCCTTTGTGTAAAGGTGCAGGGCTGGGGAAAAACCAGACGCAACTGGTTTGGGGGAGCTTTGGAGCACTTTGTTTTGCTCAGCTCCTCTCTCCTTTCACAGGACAGGCTAGGGACATCAGACGCACCACAGGGGTGGAGCCAGCATTGTAGAGGGAAGGCACAACCCTATTCAGGTCCCAGGTGCAACTCCTCCCTCCCATCTAGATGCAGATCTCTCTATTCACCACTGCGCTGACTCACCCTGCCCCTCCAGGAGCCACACACACCTCCCAGCCCGTCACTCACAAAGCCAGACATGCAATTCACATCAGGCAGGCAGACACAGAGCACACATAAATGCCAACTTCTAAAAGTGGCATTTCTACACCAGTCACAATAAATCTGCGCACACCATTGCGCAGCATTTATTCTCACGAGTTCGCACATACTAAACTCGCCCCTGCACTCCTCTCACACCAGGAATTACCATGGACACACATATCCCCCATGCATTCCTATGGGAGGGCAGGACAATCTCACCACACGCACTCAGCGCGCACGCACTTTACACTGGACCACAGTGCTAAAGTGCCCAGAGACTTAAAACTACTACCATACAAGGCAAAAAGTTTAGGGGTGAACCGGACAAAAAGGGCCAAGTCCAACAACAGCCATACAAGTAAAAGAGCCATATAAGTAAAATGGCTCTCAACTTTTAGACACTTTGGGGGAAAGAAAAGACTAACAGGTTAGGGTGTGTGATATAATGAGACCCGGATCTAACATTTGCCTAGATCCGTTTCTAATTATCATCATCATCAATAAATCTTTATTCGGCTTAAGCAGCCATAAAAGAATACAAGTAAGAAAAACATTCAGCACATTAAAAACATCACATAAGGGAACCATAAATCTTGTCAATACATAGGATAAAGTGCATTTCAAGTGGGCTTTACAGCAATTAATTAGACCTCCATAATTTCCGGATTAATTAAAAACCATAGCCTTCAAATGAGCAGACTTTATAAAATTCGGCATCTGGTGGCAATTCATAACACCAATTCAAATTTGCGAAGACATTATCATAGTATATATTCACCAGCTGGACAATATATTAAAAAACAAATCCTAAAAGACCAGGGTCATACGACTCTTTAGATAAATCAGTTTCACTGGGACAACTCAATGTGTTCTAATTCATATCCTTTCCTAATGGCCAAAGCTACTTTTATATAACTGGCTATTGCACTACAAATGTCGGGGGTAGCCAATGATTGCAAATATTTAAAACCATCAACATATGTACATGGGCGAATTTTCTTTAACAATGGAATTATAAATCTACTCCTTGCCGTTTTATATAAAGTGCAAAATAAGATAAAGTGCAAGGTGCTTTGACTTGTGAGGTTGTCACATGGACAAAGAGAGAGATCATTCGCCCAACCACACTGTCGTGGAAACGCCAGCAAAAAGTGCACGGTACCTAACCGGAGGTAAAATCTAGAATCTAGAATAATCCCCAGCTGTCAGACTGGATCTGGACATTTTTGACCAGTACCCCTATGCGCCGGTAGGTGGAGTAATTAGGCTCCGCGCTGTAAACGTCCGCGCCAGAAGCAACGCGACATGTGCCGTGCCTATATAGGCGCCACACCAGCACACTGGTCAGTTTCTTTTCCACGTCAGAAGCAAAGAGCCTCGTGGAACACTGGCAAATATTTAGAAGGTCCTTAGAGGGGTGACCCTTACAACGTAGTCAGTTCGCAGAGCGGGAATGATGAGAGGGTAGATAAGGAATATGCGGCTAGATAGAGTCTCTACCAGACAAATCGTTACTGAAGGTAAGTAACCTGTTCATCTGAGAGAGCCTTCTAACCACAGATTCCTTACCTCAGAATAGATACCAGAGGCCGCCTGCACAGGTAAACGAGGTGGGGCGGGGTTAGTCGATAGACGATGGAATAGGTATAATTAATAGAATGCTTAATACCTATTCTGTCGATTTCCCCCCCTGCCCCACCGCCCTACCGCGCTCACCAGTGCCGGCTGCCGCTGATAGATACCCAAGCAATATCTCCCCTGAGGGAGGGCTGCTAAACTGATTTTAGACCAGGGACCTGCAGGACCGAACGGGCAAAACGTCAGTCTCAACGGACCGGACTGTCCAGGCAGTGGTTCTTTGTAAACATGTGCAGAGATGTCCACGTTGCTGCTGACGTAAAGTCCCTAAGGTTCGACTCCACCGTGTAGACCTAGATTCCATCTTGACTAATGAAGGCTGACATCTTCCTTCTCTCAAACAATAAGAAGTCGCCATCCTTCCCGATTTATGCAGAATCATTGTCCTGTCTGCTATTAGACACAGATGTTGCCTGGCCATATCTTTCTAAGAACTGTGAAAGTGTCAAGCCGTTTGATCAATGACACAGATACCACCAACAAGGTGACAATTGTCGGGGTCAAATGTCTATTTTTCTATCATGTCAAGGTTGATTAAGAACACATATGGACATATACCCAAAATCATGTAGTCTGAACTGATGTCCTTTATCCTTATATGTTTATAAGTCTAAAACGCATACCTTGCTGCACATGATCTATGCCAGACATTCTTAAACTTATGTCAGAAACTCCAATCTCTGATAAGGTTTAGTATATAAGGACAACCACTTGTCAGGTGAGATCCTTTGCCCAGATTATCTCCCGAGATCCTGTCTGAGAGGGTTTCACCTACTGCCAGCACACTTCGTGCCTCACGCATGATGTATCTCGCCCGAAGCTGATAACACTGAATCCACGAAGAAGATTGACTGACTGCTAATGCAGTGTGTGTTTGCCCTTCGCAGGGAACACTGTCTTGTGCCTCCACTGATAAAGATAGCCTTTGCTGTCAACAAGGTTGCAGTGTCTTCTCTCCCTAAAAAATTCTAGACTGCAAGTTACTCTGCCTTACATGCTCTCACAGTATAGGACATAGAAACAGATATTTGAGTGTTATGTTTTAAGCGATTATTTTCATTGTTTATATCGTGCTTTCTTGCTGTTTTTTATCATATTCCGTTTAGTGCTTTCAGATGTACAGAGAAACAGATTATTTCTGTAGTAATAAATAGCTTTTAAGTAGAAGTGGTCACTCTTATTAGTAGTGTGTGGAGTACTGGGAATGACGAAAGAAGGTTTGTTTCAGTTCCCACAATGCTCCTGATCCGTTATGGGACTGTTAGTAACCCAAAAGCAAAACTTCTATGTCCATTACACATTGAATAGAGTTTTGCAGGGCTACGTTAACCTGTCTTTCACATTCATTGCTCATGCATTGAACTGAGTTCACTCGTGTCACCCGTGGGTGGGAAAGCACACCCTGAAGAGTTACGCCAAAGTCAAAACTTACACAACACTGCTTGACAGATGTGCAGGATAGGAACTCAGTGAGCTAATTCACTAGTCGCAGCCGTGGTTCTGGTGGAATGAGCATGCAAGCCCTTGGTGGTTGGTCCGTAGCCAATGTGTAGCAGATCTTTATTCACAGAACTATCAATCTTGAGCTAGATGGTCTGTTTTTGCACAGCCTTCCCTACCTTGGCTTCTACATACCCTACGAAGAGTTGATCGTCCACCCGGTCCTCTGTGGTATGATCAAGGTAGAACAACAGCGCTATTTTTGGGTCCAGTGGTAGAGTCTCTCCTCCTCTTTAGAAGGGTGAGGCAGAGCAAAAAAGGTAGGCAGGGTGATGTTTTGGTCTACAGGAAAAAGTAGCACTACCTTTGGAAGGAGGTATGTGTGAAGGTGGTTTAAGGAGGGTGCACAGAGAGTGCCTGCAGTTTGCTGTCCCTCCTGGCTGATGTTATGGCCACTACGAAAGCAGTCTTCATGGCTAACAAATGGAGAGGACAGTTGTGCAGGGCGAACACATCAAAAAGGTTAAAACCAGGTTTAAATCCCACTAGGCCATGATGAATGGCCTAGAAGGAAACGTGCTGGAGACCTTTGAAGAACCTATTCATAAGGGGTGACTTCAACAAAGAAGGTTCATCTGGCAACTGCAAAAATGCAGAAATGGCTGGTAGGTAACCTTTAACTGTGCCCAGAGCAGAGCCCTGCTAGACCAAAGATAGAACAAATAAAAAGACTTGAGGGAGATGTGCAGAAAGAGGGTCAATATTCTTGGATGCACACTATGCCTGGCCGCTCCTGATCTTCTTGAGAACACTGGATATGAGTGGTATCAGCTGAAAGGCATACAGGAGGCCGGAATTCCACTCAAGACGAAAAGCGCTTTGAGAAAGAGCCACCATGGAAACTCCAGCGCGTAGAACTGCTGACATTGCACGTCCTTGGCGGTGGCAAACAGATCTAACCAAGGCTTTTACCACTCTTGAAAAAGGCCTTGCACCACCTCTGAATGCAGACGCCATTTGTGTACCACTAGGCATTGATGGCTGAATTCGTCCACTAAGGCGTTCAGAAAGGCTGCCAAGTTTTGACCCACCAGTGAAATGCTCTAACATTCTAGCCATGTCCAGAGATGCAGGGCGTATTGACAGAGTCCACGACCTCACCCGGCCCTGCTTGTTACAATACCACTTGGCGGTGGAGTTGTCCATGAACACCTGACCCAACCTTCCCCCTAAGGAGGGAAGAAAGGCTTTCAATGCCAATCGAATCACCCAAAGCTCCAACAGGTTGGTATGGAGTCTGAACTCTACCAGAGTCCTCTGATCTCTACCTCCCGCAAATAGCCACTCCAGCCCAGGAGTGACCAGTCTGTCACTATGGTCAGCTCTGGTTGTAGAAGGGAGAGGAGTATGTCACTGACCCAAATGCGGTTTATAAGCCACCACATCATGTCTTTTGCAGTCTCTCCAAGATCAGGGCCATTTCGGAGAGATTTCCCTGATGCTTTGCCCACTGGAACTTCAGGTCCCACTGCAGAGTCCGCATATGCCAACAAGCATGTGTCACTAGCACCATGCAGGATGCCATGAGGGCCAACAGCCTCAGAGTCAGTCTCACCGAAATCCAGGATAGAAGCTGAAAGATCAATATCATAGCCTGAATATCCTGGCCTCACTGTTCGGGAGGATAGGCCTGAAACTACACAGTGACCAGAATGGCTCTGATGAACGGGAGCATCTGAGAAGGAGTTAGGAGTGACTTTGGCACATTGATAGTGAACCTCAGAGAGTGCAGGAGGTCCACCATAGTCTGGAGGTGGGAAACGACTGCCTCGGGTGAACCCACCTTCAACAGCCAATCGTCAAGGTAAGGAAAGACTGCAACCCCCAACCTCTGCAGATGCGCTGCAACCAAGGCCATCACATTGGTGACCATCCATGGGGAGCTGGTAAGATCAAAGGGGAGCACGTCAAACTGAAAATGCTCCTGGCTCACCATGAACCACAGGTAGAAGTTGAGCAGGCACAGGTCTAGGATAGGACAGAGGCCTATGTACTTTTTGGGCATCAGAATGTAGCGGGGATAGCAACCACGACCTATTCGGATGCCGGCACCTATTTGATGGCTCCCTTGGCCAAGAAAGCCAACATTTCCTGACGGACCAAGAAGAGACGGTCCTCCGTCAGCCGGTAGTAAGTAGGTGGCATTAGTGGAGAGGTGTACAGAAAGGGGATGGAGTAGCCCCTTTGGACTATCTGCCAAACCCACATGTTGGATGTTATCGACAGCCAGTGGTGCAGTAGATGACATATCCTGACCCCCCCCCCGAATGTCCATGTTGGTATGAGTGCCCACTAAAGGAGTTTAGAGGCTACTGGGAGAGTCGTGGACTGGGCCACTCTGGCTAATGACCCCATGTGGTCTGTGGGAACTGTGTTGTCGGCAGCAAAAAGACTTTGAAACCTGTTGCCCGTGGTGGCTAAGTGGGAATAAGCATGGTTGGGAGCCCCTTCCATAGCCATGAAAGGGGTGGAAGGCAGGCTGGGGTCAGTGTGGAGCCATGGATAGGCGCATAGACCTGGCTGTAGCTCTGCTATCCCTCAAGTGCTCCAACGCTAAGTTCACCTTCTCACCAAAAAGGCAAGAGCCATCAAAGGACATGTCCATGAGTGAAGCTTGGACATCCCCCAAAAAGCCAGTGGTTCTCAGCCAGGCATGGAGCCTAAGGATCACCGACAATAAAATCGCTCTGCCCAGTGAGTCAGTCATATCCAGTCCACATCTGATGGTGAACTTCACTGAGACTCTGCCATCAACAATTGTCTGTGGCAGTATGGCTTGGGCCTACTCGGAGACCATGGGTAGCACTTGTGCACCCAAATCCCACATCGTTTGTCTGTATCGGTCCAAAAGGCATGTAGTGTTCACCGAACGCAGTGCTAAGCTGGCGGAAGAGAACATCCTCTTAACAAAGGTATCAAGCCTCTTGGATCTATCCGTTGGAGTGGTAGGGAACACACTAGGGTTGACTCCTGAAGTGGAGGCTTGGACCACCAAGCTCTCCCGGGTGGGGTGCTGAGTGAGGAAACTGGAGCCCCATGAACAGGGAAATTTCAGATGGCAATTGGCCTGTGCACAAGAGTCCCTGTGCGTGGCTTGGACTAGGCCCTGAGTAGGACATCAGTAAAGGCTTCAATAATGGAAGTAAGGGTTCAGAGGGGCAACTCGTGGTTGAAGCACTTCTGTCAAGACATTTGTCTTGACTGACACAGACGGCAAATGAAGGTCCAAGACCTCAGCCACCCTTCGCACCACCATAGCAAATGAAAGACCCTCCTCCGTAGCCACGGTAGGGGGAAAAACTAGGCCAATGTCCGGTGAGGTGTCTAACCGACTGGCATCCACCAGTTCCTCACAACAGTTGTCCATAAGGGTCCTCAGGCCCCTCCCATTCATGTCCCTCTCCAGGCCTGTCAAATGAAAACAGCATTGGCTTCAGCTCGGAGGGCATGGTTCTTGTCGACATCAGTGTCGGATGACACCCGTCCGGCTTTGTGTCAGAGTCGGGAGTGGCAATAGGGGTGGTGCCGCCATGGGGCATCAGCAACACCGAGAGTGTTGGTACTGGAGCGGGCACCGAGGAAGGTCACGGTCTCGTGGGCAGCGCCACTCCGGATCCAGTACTGAATCCAAAGGGACCGACTGGCACCAAGGATGAACCCACCAGCAGGCATCCAGTGGGGGCCCCTCACAAACCTGTGGGGTTCAAAGGCACCTCAGAGGGGATCAGGCTGCCTAAATATGGGATGCATCTCCTCATAGAACTCTGTTAGTTGGGAGGGAGTCGCTCCGTCTCCTGGAAAGTCAGGGAGGCTCGGAGTGGACACTTGCACAGGCTCTGTAGGGGAGCGACACCTAGAGTGCTGAGGCTCCCACCCCTCGTCCAAAATCTTTTCAAATTCTTTGACTTCTTTCTGTGGGAGTTACCCGATGACTTGGATCGAGGCGACGACTGTCGTGTGCTGCTCCCCAAGCGGTCCCGGGACCAGGATCAAGAGTGCTGCAGGGTCGTCTGACGTCGGGCAGTGAGGAGCTTGAGGAAATGCTCCCTCAGCCCCTTCGGGTGTATGACATGGCAGTCTCTGCAGGTCTTGGAGTCGAGGTCCGGTTTCAGGCACCAAAGACAAAACAAGTGTGGGTCTGTCACAGACATCTGCCAGTGACAAGCACCAAAGACAAAACAAGTGTGGGTCTGTCACAGACATCTGCCTGTGACAGGTACCACAAGGCTTGAAACCTGCTGGTTTCTTAAGGGACACCTCTATCACACCAGGGGAAGAAATTCCCAAAAAAGTGTGGACAGAAAGTTGCAAAAAAAGTCAGTCAAAAGTTGACTGAGCTGTAGCTCTTCATGGATCTGTGCTGACTGGTGCGAAAAGAAAAAAACTGATGTCAGTGCACTGTGGTGGCACCTATATAGGCACCATTCACGTCAGTTCCGGCACAGATGATGCAGACGCAGAGCTGAACAACAACAACGCACCAGCTAGCAGGTGTACTGCCTGAAAATTTCCTAATCCAGTACAACACCTGGGGATTATTCTGAGGGAGGAAATCTGTGGCTAGAGGTGACTAGAAGACAGAGGTGTCACATATGAGTAGTATATTTTGGTGTCTGAATGAGGTCTGGAGAATATACTTCAGGTGAGCACAAGCGTGTAGCACAGGATCCCATGCATCCAAGTGAATGTGAAGGATAGTTTCGCAAGTGACATGTACAAACCAGTATGACTCCAGCACCACTATACATTCAACACTAACCAGTCCTAAAGCTTCTTTCCTCCTACTCTAATCCTCAGTCCTTCTTGGAAGCCAAGGCAAGATCGACTTTTCTAGCACCACCCCAGTATCAATCCTCCTTTTCACACTTGGATTGGTAGTTCCAGCCTCTTGTAGGTATCTTCTTTGCATCTTATTCTTAAGTTTTATGTTGTTGCAATTAGCAAGCACCTTTCATAAGCATCTACTAAACTAGCGTCAATTGGTCTTTTCAACCCTTCATGTACCCTCTTTACCTCTTCAGATGTCTACCCCCATTGATGTCACTATACTGTTATTTCCAGGAGATCTGCAGACTTTTCGTTCCACCCCAATACTTTGTCACCACTTTGGAATCAGGTCTCTATGTTGCTGATTCCATTATTCATGCCTCCTTCCTAGTGTCTCTCATCACTCAGCAACCCCATTGTCCCTCCCTTGTGCTGTACTCTTTCCACCCTCCATTGCTGTTGTTTTCCTGTTTCCATTCCTCCCAATCTCCAAGTCTGTCTTAAATGCACTTTTCCACCACCTTCCAGCTGCAAAAGTAGTGTAAAAGAAGGTCTTAACTTAGTGAAGAACATTTATCTGGCTGGAAACATTACCAAACTATGTAGTTGCAGATCAATTAATATCAATTTAACTTCTTTGAAGGATTGTCACAACTTCTGCACATAAACTGTATAGGTTTAGAAGCATATTACCATCAAGTTATTTAATGTTAACTGTAATATGGTCCTTGACTATTGCAGAATTTCATGCTGATCCCAGTAGTTCAAGATGCGAGCTACTTTGATCCCTTTCTATAACGAAGCAATTAGATAACTTTCTCGCACCTATTAAAGTATGGAACCACAACTCGAGTGTCTTTCTAGGGTTCTTCTTCACTTTCAGGAACCCTCCCACCTGCATAGTATTCATTGGTAATCTTTAATTTATTCTTCTAGTCTGTGCCACAGAATCCATATCTACTGTTGTTGAGCTGCTAACTGCTTTTTCAGGTCCTCCAGGATATCTTCTACTAATGGGATGCACTTGTCTGACTCCAACAATCTTGCAGAGGTTTTGGTCAAGTGCTGTTCGAATTGAATTACTTATTATTCTACATAATCAATTTTTCTTTCAATTACCTCTTTGGATTCCTTAATAGTTTTTAGTAAGTCATGAGTTTAAACCTCTTTGTCATAGACCTCACCCAATACCAACTAGTCATCTTATTTCTCAGATTTCAATGTTTAACTCTCCTTTCTGATCTGCTGACCAGAGACGCACACATTAATGGTGCCCCTCTTTCGTGTGCAATTTCAGGAAATGCCACTCACCTAAGTCTCCTCAGGGCAGCGCTCTTATATTGAACATATATATGTTTTGGCAGCCATCTTGAGGTAAGGCAACAAGGGCGTCCAGATATTTTAAAGCAGTAGGTATTG
Source organism: Calotriton arnoldi (assembly GCA_963921515.1). NCBI lineage: Eukaryota > Metazoa > Chordata > Amphibia > Caudata > Salamandridae > Calotriton > Calotriton arnoldi. Next base: position 125,779 of record CAWUFW010005635.1, read on the forward strand.
TTCCATATCACTGTGCATCTTTGTGGAGGGGCTTAGTATAAGAGAAGGGGAAAACAGACCTCAGAAGTGGAGTTCCAAAGTTTTCGAGAGTGAGAAGAGGTGTGAGGATGAAAGTATGTACCAAATCTGATGGGATTTTAGTTCACACTACGCAGGAAAAGCTTTGAAGGGGGCCCACAGAAGAGAAAAGAGAAGTCAAATGTTGGCAATGTTTCTGCTCTGAAAACTAAACTATACAATAAAAGACAGCCAAGAGCAGCAACAGGACATTTCCCCTTGTCAGAGACTCAATTTCGAAGATCTGATGAGAGCTAAGGGTATGATCAAAATTATGTTGAGGAAAATTGATAAGCTTACTGTGAGAGTTGTCTCTATGGAGGAGAAAGCTAAGCATAGAGAATGGTCTGAAGGATATAAGCCACATCATAAAAGTGAAAATAACTAGAAAAAGAATGGAATTCTACTAAAAAGTGCACTTGGTACTAGACAGAAAAGCTGATGCTGAGAGAACTGTGTGATGCAACATAAATTAGAGTTTTTGCGATTCTAAAATGTCTGAATGTTAATGATTTGTGAAATTTATAACAAAGTGGCTCATGGCACAAGTCATCAAAGAACCCAACAACCCACTTGATTTTTAAAGTTGCTACATATTCAAGCAACTTCCTAGACTTGGGAACCAAGACGAAGATGGTAATGCCACATTTGTTTGGTAAAAGTAACTGATAATGAAGAAAGGCTCCTGCAGACTAGCAAGAACAAAGAGGCAATGGTGATGGATAAGCTCCAGGACTGTGGTAGTACTGGCTCTGAGATGACCCTCATGCTAGAAACTGCCAGCATGAAATACAAAAAAACAATAGCACTGAAAGAACGGTTAGCAGGCTCAGTACAAGCTAAGGGGAGAGATCAGAAGAAGCCAAAACATTTAAGTTTGCACAGTGACAGTCCTCCGCTTACCTCTTCGAAGCTTGAAGAACCTTTATGATTCAACTATTGAAGGGAATAAAAGAGGGACTTTGAGGCACAGTGTGCCGACCTCAGTGAAAAAAGATGTCCACTAATGGGGGATAGAGTTTTTCAGCTGGAAGAATCTGGGGACAATAGATCCATAGAGCAAGAGGTTTACAGACAGGAAGGTATGCATTTAAAGGAGCATTACATTAACCTTCAGGACAAATCTGAGGCTCTGGTGTACTGCTGTCAAAGCAACAACACAGAGAGTACAGATATCACAACATTTATTCAGAACATATTCCACTTGTCCCTAGGGATGGAGAATCAGGACAGGTATAACTTGTTTGAATCCACAGAAAATTAGATTTGGTGATGCAGGTCATGTCTCAAGTGTCACTAAAGTCCACCACTACCAGCTGACGGAAAAAATTATGTGGGTGGTGGCCAGCGATTGGACTCCTTCAGATTTGAGGGGCATTCCGTCATCCTTTACCAGGACCACTTAGCGGTCACCGTACAGAAATGAATAGCATTTTGTCCAATCACGGAATTACTGCGGTCCCTCGACATACCCTATTGATGGGAACATACTTTAGGAATCATCTTTAAATAGCAGATATAGCTGTGCGCAGGAAAGTCTCTGACAGAGGCTAAAGAAATCCAGGCGGGTTCAGGATGACCTACATGAAAATGGCAGGACAGAAATGGTCCCTTGTTCTCCTCTCACATTGTATCCACAGAGAGACAAATGGAAACGAGTTGCAAGGATGTGAAAAACTACCAATTATTCCACAGATCAAAATATAGTGAAGGAACATAGTCACACTTGAACAGGCAATGAAGTGGGTCAGTCCCCACTGGAATAGATATAACAAGATCAGTATCTTCATGAGATGACAGAAAATAATCATGTGGCCCTTGGTGAAAGTTGCTGCATTGTTTTGTGGCAGGAGAGGGGGAATGATGGGGCAGGTGACCTAGTGTGGGGAACCACTGGCTGTCCATTTTTGCTCCAGTGGCCATGCCATTGATGGTTTTGGGGTACTGGGTGGTTGTTCGAGGAGGTAAAGAGAGGAATCCATAACTAGGCAGGTGCTCATAGTTAATTTACCAAAGAAGTTTGTTTTTCCAAATTTGGAAAGGAGTTTAGAGCTCACTGTGAGTTGGGTTTCTGGTAGTAGAAGGAGGGAAGTCTGCCCATATGTTCTCTGGCATGGGAGGATCCTCTGGCTCACCCATGCTTGGAGGAAGTTACAAGGCACTGCCCTTGAAGTGCCCCAATGTCAAACGAGCATAGCTTTCTTTAACATTTGCAACCTCTATACTCCGGTTAGATGCTAATGACACTGCAGACTCTGAAGAACACAGGTGAAGATATTTGGCTCTTACAAGTGACTCACCTGCTGCCCAAAGTCACTTGGTGGGTTTAGTCAAGGTGATTCCCCATTCATTTTCACACTTCAGCCAAATCCAAACACAAGGCCATGGTTTTAAAAGAGACTCGTATTTAACGGCAGCCAGTGCAACCTAGCAAGAGCTGGCCCACATTGCGCATGTCTAGGTAAATTCAACACTAAGCATGCTGCCGCATTCTGAACTCTGCAACTTCTGCTATCCCCCGAGAAACCCAAATTAGAGGACATTGCAATAGTCCAGCTTGGCTGTTACCAGTGCCTGACCTATAGTTTTACTAGCTGTCAGGGGAAGTAGGTCCATAACCTTCAAAAAACTTTAAGTGCCAAAGCACTTTCCTGCAACACATGCTCAAAAGTCAGCTTAGGGTCAAACCAAACACCCAATGTCTTTACTTTTTGCTTTGGGGTTGAACAGGACGAAAGGCATTAGGCCACCAGGCAGAGGACCAGACAGAAGGGGCTTTGCCAATAATGAGGACCTCCGTCTTATTCGCATTGAGTCTGAGGCAGGTCCTGTTCATCCAATCTGCCAGTTCCACCAAACACAACCTACAATTTGCAGCTGCACCTTCCGCGTCTTGGGACGGTGACAATCAGTTGTGTATCGTCGGCTTAAGACACAATAGTTACCTTGTGTCGCTCGATGATCTCTGCTAAGGGGCGCATATATAGATTGAATAAGTTAGGGCTCAATGTAGAGCCCTGAGCCCCCCCTGCAGCAGGGGCAGTATTTCCAAAGAGAATGGTTTCTGGGCTACTTTGAATGTGCGGTTTAGGAGGAAGGAGGCCAGCGACCTCAGAGCAAGACCCCCGACACCACAGTTCCACAGCCACTCTAAGAGGAGGCCATGGGACACGGTGTCAACTGCCGCGCTGAGGTCCAACATTATTAGTGCTGCTGTCTGACCCATGATGCCCAGAGTCTAAGTTATTCTGAAGCTAGTAAAAGAGCTGGCTCTGTAGAATGTTCAGCCCGAAAGCCTGACTGGGATGGATTAAACAGATTCTTGGCCTCTATGAAATTAGTAAGTTGGATCTTTACATGCTTTTCAGCCACTTTTGCAAAAAAAGGGAAGCAGCGAGATTGGTCTCAAGTTTTTGGGATGCACTGGATTTAAGGCAGACTTTTTTAGGAGAGGCACAACAACAAAGTGCTTCCACTTCAGAGGTAGTTGCCACCTATTAAGTGAATTATTAATCAATTTGCACAAATGGGGTACAATGGGTTCCATTCCCAGGGCTAAGATTTCAATCCCTTCCAGTCTCTGTGGGATAGAGACATTAGCTAACGTCGGGGTGTAAGGGGGGGGGTAAGCATATAGATGGCAATAAGAAGAGAAGAACTTGTTTACCAGGTATACTGAAGCCAGTAAAATGTTGAGAACGGGTTTACAAAAATGATTCTTACATCCAGGAAAGTGTGGGTTGGGTATTTCTGACTTTAGAATGTATTATAGAGCCTCCCAGCTTAGAAACGTATGGTCTGGGTCAAAGTCGGATTACAGTGATATTTCCTGGATCACACAATTGCAGGACAGCACTTGTGGGAGTTGTCCTGGATCAAGAAGGTAGAAAGGTAAACTTTGGCAAAGTAATGCCTAATTTTGGGAGATACCCAGAGAGTTTGGACTGCAGTAACCTCAAATATGGTGTATCCATTTTCCAATATCCATCTTTTTGGCAATTCAGAATTTATCCAGAGTTGGGTAAGGATGCTTTAGCAATGGTTAATGAAGAGATATATCAAATAGTTTGACCTTTTTCGAGGAGGCAAATTAAATCTTTTCATCAAAACAGACTTTGGTTTTGTTAGTGTAAATTGCTTGATATATACAATTTTGTCACTGAGCAATGGAGGTTCTCTTTAAAAAGGGAGCCATTAGGTCTTTAACCTGTTTTGAGTTTTTTTTTGTTTGTTTTTTTTACAATCAGCAGGTAGACAGAAACACCCACCTCCTATGTTTACAAACTTTTGAGAGAATTTGTGGTACCCCAAAAATCGTGGTTTGAGGCCATTTGGAAAAAGGACCTGGTAAATTGCTTTAGAGGCCCTGGTTGGTATATTCCACTGTGCCTCTGGAGTCTCCACCTGCACACAAGGATCTTAGATTGGCTTGAAGCTGCTCTTTCATTAGCAGGGTACTTCGCTGTAGCTACGTATCCATCCTTGTCTCATATCTTCTGGCATTGTGCTAGAAGGAGGTTGAGTATTTAAAAAAAATATAGTCTAAATGTTGTTGTTATCCACAAGTAAGCCATTTTGAAATGGCCGGTCTTGTCTGCCCCTTCTAAGATTGATTGTTCGTATAGACTATGGAAAATGTCTCCCATAATATAGCTGGAACCAAAAGCAGCTTTGTGTAAACCTGGGGTCTGCTAATATAATTCTTTGACAGAAACGTACATGACCTCACTTTCACTCAAACATTGAAGGAAGGACAAATCCTCCTCCTAGAAATGAGACAGGATGACGAGGCAGTTCTCATTAGATGATGGGTGGGCTGTGTTGAACCACTTTTCCTTGGAAATAATTATTGATGTTGTGGAGTGAGATGCGTGGATTTTGGGAAGAAGGGAAAGAATTGGGGAAATTAAATACTTCGTTTTTTTTCTTGTTGAGGTTTCTTGTTATAACATCAATAAATATTTATCAAACTATAAATGTCAGTGTGGACAGCATCATATTGGAGAAACAAAAAGTAGGGTACAAATTAGATGGAACAATCATAAATATGCTGTTAGACAAAGTGCACAAATTCTACTGCAGCACAACATTTAGATGTTTATGCTTAACTTCATCAAATACAGTTTCATGTGGCAAAGGGGTACCGCCCTTACAAGGATAGGACAGTTTGAAAGGGATCTCCATCAGAGACAATGGTGATAAATCCATCCCTCTAGTCTTAAGGAAGCCTGAGATCTTGTCTGTTTCTTGATAACACTGTGACAGGTGGCTATGGAATATAGTAAGAGGAAGACAATTCTCTCTTTATTAAACCTCTATCATTCGAAATACCAGCAAATGTCATTGTGGACTATACAATGCTACAGAGAAAGGAACAACAAACAAACATTTTACTGTAAAACCAAGTGTCATTAAGGACGATGGAAATGGCGATTGCCCAAATGTACAAGTTACTTACCTTCGGTAACGATGTATCTGGTAGAGACGATTCTAGCCGCAGATTCCTTAACGTAGAATTATCCCCAGGCGTGAGACTGGACCCGGAAAACTTTCTTTGCCCCAGCATCTCTGCGCGCCGGGGGGCGATACCACGCGACTCCGCCCTGACGACGTCTGCGGGCGTGACGTCAGCGAGGTCACATAAGCCCCGGCGCGCTGACATCAGTTTTCTTCGGAGAACTTTTCCGCGCCACAACGCGGAGCCATCACAAACAAAACTGTGGAGAGTATGGGAACAGTGTGCGAAAAATCAGTGAAAAGAGAGAGAAACGAAAGGTGAGGAACAGCACCAATTGGAAAAGTGCAAAGCACTAAGGTACCAAAAAGAATAGCAGCGAAAGCCATAGCAGGGAAAGAGCAGAGCACCGCCCCGAGGAGCAACCTTCCAAGCTAAGGCGACATCCCCCCTGGAGGCAGAACCCATGTGAAAAACGCCATAGCAGAAGAGAGAGAGAGAGAGAATCTGCAATCACAATCCACAACAGTGCGTTATGTGATTGGTTTTATGCTCTTACGAATAAAGATTTCAGGGGTGGTAGTATCCCCAAATTTTAGTTCACTGCATCTTATATACTAAGAAAATAAGGACTTCTCTTTGGCATTCTTTTCTTTAATTTGAAATCATGTATGAAAAAAGCAAGACAGCCGCACTACTTGTATCCAGGTGGTATCTGGGTGAAACCACCGTTTTGGTTTTTGCCGCAACTCTGAATTGGGTCATTAACTTTTGTATGTGAACCCTGGTAACACCCACTTACTCAACCACTTGACAATCCACAACAGTGAAGGGGCAACAAGCCCGAAACAGAGGAGTAACAGCAATTCACCCCCAGACGACACCATCAAGGAAGGCCATATCCCCGGAAAGGAGCGAAAGGGCCGAGGTACAAGCAAAAAAAAAAAAACAACGCAGAGAACTGCAAGGGAATCAGAAACCCCAAGCCAGTAAAAGGAGAAGAGTCAAGGAGGCCCCTACACTTGGAGAAAAAACCAAAGTGGAGGGAGGAAGAAGCACACATGAACCAACCGACCTCAGATCAGAAAGGAAGGGGTGGAACAATCAAGCAGAACGAAGCATCCTGTCCGGGAGTGGGCGAAGCACACCCCCACAGAAGACAAGCCACCCGGAGGGAGGCGAGTGCAGAAGACCAAACAGAAGGTCCTCGCAGAACGGGGAGGAAGGGCGGGTCGTGAAGGAATCTGCGGCTAGAATCGTCTCTACCAGATACATCGTTACCGATGGTAAGTAACTTGTACATCTGATAGAGACTACTAGCCGCAGATTCCTTAACGTAGAATAGATACCGTAGCCATGCCCAGAGGGGAGGAGGGTCTGTGAGAGAATCTCACCAGCTTGGAAGAACACAGGGCCCCAGCAGGGGATGTGTCACAGGGACAAGAAGGGCGGCCCAGCCCTCACCAAGCAGCGAGGCGAAGGGAAGGTCAGGAAAAACCCAAGCCCATCCAAGGTACAACCGCCAGAAAACCCCGTAGGGGCAGACAGCGCCAGAGGAGCACCAAGGAAGAAAGAACCACCCCAAACTCCAGGGAGAAGAGGTAGAACCGGAGGCAGAGCCTGCCGTAGGAAAACACAGACACAGCGATAGGGGGCAGCTGAACCGGCATCAGCCTCCAGGCAGCGGACAAGGCAGGAGCGGCTCCACAGCCAAAGGCGCAGGCGAAGAAGAAAGGCACAGGTGCGCAAAGCCCCAGCAGAACAAGAGGCAGGGGCACAAGGGAACACATCAAGGGCCACGGCGGTGGACCATAACGAGCAGGCATGCGCAGCCGGCAACACCCTGGAGCAGTGCACCCAGAACAAGCCAGGCGCAAGCCGAGGACAGCGGCCAGGGAAATCCAGAACAATCCCCAAAGGGGGGCCGTGCCAGAGACACACACCGGCCCACGAAAGAAGTGGGACCAGGCAGAAGAGAAAGAGGAGAGACACGGAGGACGGACCAGCCGGCAACCAGAGCACAGGAAAGCCAGAAGAAACGTAGCCCCCCCTGGAACACCAGACAGAGGACCAGGCTGAAACGCCGGACAGGAAGGCGGAAACGCCACAATACGATGCCGTAGACGGCATGCTAGGCCGGCCTAGCGATGTAGCGAACACTGAAAATGACGGACGTTGGAGCAGCGTAAGCCGCACCAAGACAAAGGCAAAAGAGACCGCACCAGCGGTATACAGTGATGCCAGGAAAGGCAAGGAACCCGAAAAAGGGCAGCCACACCTCCCCAGCGTAGGACAGAGCTATGTAATAGCTACAAGTACCCCACTTAGGGCATGTTACGTCCCAAGGAAAACATGGGAACACCTCTTAGGAAAAAATTCCGCAGCAGAGGACAAGAACATAAAGGACCTGCGGGTAAAACCACAGACGGCTTGCCAATCAGCCAAAAAAGACACAGAAGCCAAAAGGGGGCTGAACCAGCAGCCAACAGCCACGAAGGGCCAAGCAAAGGACCCTGAAGGGGCACCAACCATACAGAACACACAACCGGGTTACCGAGCACTAAGCTCCAGAAAGAACAACGGGAGAACACCTCCCAGAACACACCAGAGGACCGACATCCAGGTTCACTGAGGGGGAGGAGGACGAAGCCCCGTAAGGAACCGCTGAATGGCAGAATCCGCAGGGGCGTGAAACAAAAGAGTGCCATCAAAAGGGAGGTCAACCAGACGCTCCCGAACATTCTCAGGGAAAACACTATCCCTTAACCATGCATGGCGACGGAGGGCCACCGAACTAGCCATAGTGCGACCAAGAGCCTCAGAGACATCAAGAGCTGAGCGAAGAATAAACGCGGCCAGCTCCCGGCCATCCAACACATGGTGCCGCAGATCAACGCAGGAACCCTCCTGAGAGGCACAAGACAGAAGGGACTCCGCGGAATCCCACAAACTGGAAGTGGCTCTGGCTAACACACAAAGCGTGTTGAGCGCCCGCAAGGCGGCACTGGAGGAAGTGAAGATGTTACGCCCCCAGGAATCTAACCACCGGGCCTCCCGTGATGGAGGAGACAAAATGGAAGGCAAGGAAGGAAAGGCCGTCTGCAGAAGAGGGCCCAGAGTAGAAGGATGGAAGCAAAGACAGACAGGATCATGCAGAGCAGGACGGTGGCGGTGCAGGAGTGACTGGGGCACCGGGTCCCCTGTGGCAGGACGCCCCCAAGGGAGAATTGTGGAGCGAAGCTTCGAAGGGAAGAAGCAGCTCCCGTCCACCAGAGCCCTGGTGGAGAACCTCAAGCAAGTGGTCCGCGGGGAAATGTGCAGCCGGGACGCCCATGCGCAAAATCTTAGCGGCCATGGAAACAGCCCGTGCGAAAGCAGCACTCGCCTCCATAGGGCAACTCGGTGGGGAGAGCAACTTCTCCGTGGGTGACGGCTGCACACTAAGCCGGCCGTCCCCAAGCCCAACCGGAGGAAGAAACGGCCAAGCCCGGAAAGGTGGAGGGTTGACAGAGGAGTGGGGAACCTGAGGCGCCTCAGGGGAAGACTGTGGGCGCGGGGATGGCGAAGAGCCCTCCTTGGAAGACGCCGGGGAGAAAGCCACTAGGCGGCGCCCCGTCTCCGGGGAAGAAGAGACAAACAGTTGCCTGACCTCTGGAGAAGAGGGGGCCTCCGAAGAGGAGTCGACGACCCGACGTTGGCACGGCGCCGTGGAGTCCGCCGCCGGCGCGACGTCGACCGGCGCCGAAGGGGACGCGGCGACGACCTCCACCACCACCTGCGCCGCGGGAGAACAGGGCGGGGACGGAGCCGGCCCTTAGCCAGCCCCTGTGGCGCCGCTAGGGCTGCCGGCGCCTGAGCGGCATCAGCTCGGCCTCGGAAAAGGCCGCCGCCTGTCCAGAGGACCGAGTAGGACTCTGGGACAAGCCACGAGTCCCGGCAACCTCCCGCGACACCACAGGGACCCCCACGGGGGTTTGCGGTGAGGCAGAGGTGCCGTGGGCCGAAGGAGGGAACCCCGTAGGGCCGCACCCAGACGACGCCACACCTCCAAGACCTGAAGCCGAACCTGTCGGCGCCGGAGCCACCGGCGACTCCGCAGGAGGCCCCGCACGTGGCAGGGGATCAGCGGACGTCCCAGGAAGAGGAGGAGGAGGAGCCAAGGAGGCCTGCAGGGCCGCAGCACAGGCCTCCATTTGGACTCTGGATGCCCCCGCGCCGGGAAACAGCGGGTAAGGCGGCGTGCGAGGCCGCACGACCCTCGGAGAACCTGCGCCCCCCACAGGGCGGGGACCGGGCCTCGGGGACAAGCTGTGACACTCACCAACGGGCGAGCGACACCCCTGCGGCCTCGGGGAAGGACGATGTCGGAGGCGGAAGCGGCAGTTCTTGGCCCCTTCCGCGGGGGACGGAAGCGATGACGCTGACCTGGACATGCGGGCCGAAAAGAGTTTCATCCGGCGCTCCCGCCGGGACTTCAGTTTCATCTGCTGACAAGCCTCGCAGTCCGTGGAGTCATGGTGCTCCCCCAAACACCACATACAAATAGGGTGGGGGTCCGTCGCCGACATCTGGCGCGCAAGATGAGCACGTCTTGAAGCCCGAAGGCATTCGCACACTATTCTCAAGGGAACGCAAAGCGTTGAAGAGAAGGAGGCCTGAAAACAGGTCAGGAACACGATCCAGATCCGTGTGGTACGCGGAAAAGAAGGCAACTGATGTCAGCGCGCCGCAGCGGGGCTAATATGACCTCGCTGACGTCACGCCCGCGGATGTCGTCAGGGCGGAGTCGCGTGGTACCGCCCCCGACGCGCAGAGATGCTGGGGCAAAGAAAGTTTTGCGGGTCCAGTCTCACGCCTGGGGATAATTCTACGTTAAGGAATCTGCGGCTAGTAGTCTCTATCAGATATCTATACTTTACGAGGATGTGACATTCAAGGAACATCAAGGGTGCCAACATAAAACATACCTCAGAGAAGTAAGCTAAAGTTCTTGACATGGTATTTAACTGAATGTGCTTTAAAATTGTTTTTGAATTTTTAAATATTGTCACATGAATTTAAGTACTTTATCACTGAATATAAATAGGATAAAATAAATATATAGATAGGGCCTTAATTGCCTACCACAACCACATATGACACAATTAGAATGTAAAAAATAAAATATTCTTGTTGGCTGCCGGTGAGATGGAGTATACATTAATTGTAGGACCTGGAATAAGAGAATTATTAGTATTACACAGCTTTAGGAAATAATGGTGTTCTTCAAAACATGATTCGTTAAGGAATTCAAACAGAATTATAATTTTCCCTCTTTTGGATTACTTTATAAAAGGCCATGATAGGTGTCCAACATGCAGCTTTTATTACCATAAAAATCATTACAGAACTATCTTTTTTTAAATTTTATTTATGAAGTTTTCATAACATATACAACCAAAAGGTTTAGCAGCATTTGTACAGGTTTACAAATCACAGGCTGGCGGATCAGCACATTACAACAAACATCAAGTGACATTACTCCGATTACAGATAGCAATGTGACAGCAAAAACATATCTGTTACAATGTAGGGAAAGACATCAATCAGCATTTGTATTAAGTAGATAGGAAGTTAATGGGCCCCATATTTCACGAGGTTTAGATGCGCTGGGCAGTTCCTCGGCATAGCAGGTAAGTTGATCTCGACAATACACCATGTCTTGCAACCATTGTTTGTGTCGGTGCGGGTCTGCCGCCCCAATGTATGGAGACTCTACGCTTCGCTAACAGTAGCGCTATAGCTACCAATTTTCGATTAATGACTTGTATCTTTGTAACACGTCCCAATAAACACATTTGCGGAGTGCATTCTATTGGTTCCCCTACTATTTTTATCAGAGTGTGCGTGACTTGCACCCAAAATTCACCAACCTTCGGACAGGCCCACGCTAAATGCTGGAAATCCGCACTTGGTGCTCTACATCGCACACAACATGCAGACTCTCTTAGACCATATTTATGAAGCTGAGCAGGCGTATAATACATTTGATGCAAATATTTAAAGTGAATAACTCTAAGATTCCCATTTGCAGTCAGCTGTCCTGTCAATCTGCAGCATGCCTTCCAATCATCTACAGTCAGCGGTTCAGAGATAGCAGCATTCCACTTGCCCAGCGACCCGTCCCCCGCGGCCATCCCATCCCTCTGTAAAGCGTGGTATAATCGTGTGATAAGTTTGGATCTTGTTTGAGTCGTGTAGATTAACTGTAATGCCCCTAAGGCCTGCGGTTCCGCAGGAAATTGTGGGTATAATGTGCGTAAAGCTGAGCGCAATCTGCTGTATATGAACACCCTCATCGCAGCATTTTTCCCTTCCTCCAGGAGAGATGAGACTTCTATAAATTTCCCTTCTGGAAACACATCCCCCATCGTGTGCACCCCTACCTCATGGAGAACTTGAAGCGTGCCAGCCTCACTCGTCACTGAGATTCCAGTATGATGTAAGAGTGGCATATCTGGTGCGTACAGTGGCAGCTTCTGTGGCTGCCTCCCAAGTTCCTGCCACGCGCTGACCGTGCACTGTACTGTATCTATCTCCTCCTTTTCAAATATAGTATGGGTATTTACAATCATAGCTTTGAGCGGTATCGGATGGACGGCACCCGCCTCTGCTGCCACATGCGGGATGAAAGCCGAAGCTTGTTGCCAATAGTAGGCATAATGTGCCTGAGCACAGAGATAGTATAGTTGTAAATCTGGAGCTGTGAACCCACCCATGTCATATGGAAGCGTTAATAATTCCCACTTCACTCTCGTTTTTTTTCCTCCCCATGCAAGCGTAATTAGTAATGAGCGAAGCGTAGTAAAGAAATGTTGTGTTAAGCGAATGGGAATGTTCATAAATAAAAACTTTGGGAGTACAATCATCTTGATCAGTGCTATCTTGTCTGCTAGCGATAGCGGTAATTTTATCCCTCTAGCCACTTGTTCTTCAAGTCGTGTGATTGCTCTACCATAATTAGTTTGTATAACCACCTGCGAATCTCTATGGATCCATATTCCCAGGTACTTTACTGGGTCTGCGCTCCATTCCAGTGGATAACCAAGCTCTATTTGCGGTGTGTATATAGTCAGAGGAAGGATGATCGATTTGGCCCAGTTAATACCTAGCCCTGAATGCCACTCAAACCGCACATATTCCCTGATAACCTGCTCTAAATATGCTTCAGGGTCACGGACGTATAGGACCATGTCATCTGCATACATGGATACTGCAAGGGGCCGCTGGTAAAAGCGCAGCGCTGCCCGTGCGTATCTTTGCCTTAAGATGCATGCTAATGGCTCTAGCACCACTGCAAATAATAGGGGCAACAACGGGCAGCCCTGCCTTGTACCACGCTGTATCTCAAATACACCCGACGTCTGCCCATTGATCCGCACTCGCGCTATAGGGTCAGTGTATGATAGCTTGATCCAGTTTGTGTAAATGAAGGGCACCCCCATGCAATGTAAGACTGCAAACATATATTTCCATGAGATAGAATCAAAAGCCTTAGCGGCGTCCAGTAGGACCGCCACCGCAGGCAATGTTGGCTCCAACATATGCAGTACTGCAAATAACGTACGCAGATTATGTGACGTGGATCGGGTGGGCACAAACCCCGACTGGTCAGGGAGCACCATTACGGGGAGCAGCAAACGTAGTCTGGTAGCCAGCACTTTTGCCAAGATTTTAACATCTGTATTATTCAGCGACAGGGGCCTATAAGATTTGCAACTGTCGGGTGTCTTTCCAGGCTTCAACAGTGTTATGATCAACGCTTCCCGAAGTGTGGTCGGAAGGCGATGTTCTTCGTACGCCTCCATATACATCTCATGGAGACAGGGGGCCAACAAGTCAATATACTCCTTATAAAACTCTGCTGGTAAGCAATCTGTTCCCGTAGCCTTCCCATTAGGTAACGCGGTGATGGCATCTCGAATTTCGTCTATCGTTATTTGATGCATTAAAAAATCTGCTTCCCTCGTGAAAGCCATACAAGCGCTATATCGTCCAGGTATTGTGCTACCTCGTCCTCTTCCGCCGTCGGCCTACTCGTGTACATTTTCTGGTAATACTGCATAAATGTGCTGAGTATTCCCGATGTATCGTAATATGTAGTTTCATCGTCCGCAATTGTTTTCACTATATGAGTTTTGGCCCACGGTTCTGCGATTCGCCAACGCCTTCCCAGGTCTACCCCCTTCGCCATAGTATCTGGATTTCCACCTTCGCGACATGTGACGCACTTCTTGGCCCGCTATCTCATTATACTCTGTGACCTTAACTCTAATATTTGCTAGTGTTGCTGTGTCGGCCGTTATTTCAGACTCTCGTTCAAGGCGCCCCAAGTCTTGCTCCAGCTGCTTCATGGTACCACGCAGCGACTTGAGAACCCCTGCCTGTAACCCTATACAGACTCCGCGTATGGTCACTTTGAATGCCTCCCAGATCGTTCCCACACTGTACTGATCCCGTGTTATGTGTAAAGTAGTCCGTGATTGCTTCCCTCATCCCTTCACGGAAGGCCTGATCGAGTAGCGAGGAAGATTGTAAACGCCATTGAAACTGCAGAGGTGTGTGCATGGGTATGATCATGTTTAGTAGAACTGGGGAGTGATTGGACAATGTTTTTGGTAAATGTTGGACCGTAGTAGTCCATGTATTCACATCACTCGTGGCTAGCCAGAAGTCGATGCGCGACCACGACCGATGCACATAAGAATGGCATGTACCCTCTTTCATCCCAGGGTGCCTCAATCTCCAGTAGCCCCAAGTCTCTCATACCATTAGTAACAGAAAGCGCTGTCTTTTTTTAGCGTGAACTGTGCAGAGGTTATGCGATCTTCTTCAGGTACCAACACAACATTAAAGTCACCCCCACATATAATCGCTGACGGAGGCAATTTGTGTATCTTACCCCATAGTGTCTCATAAAAAACAGGGTCATCTGTATTAGGCCCATAGACGTTTACAATAGTCACTAGTGTGCCACATAACTTACCCTGTACCAGTAAATATTGCCCTAGTTCGTCTTCTTCCACATGTACAATTTCAAAGGGTACATTTCTTTTAAACAATATCATTACACCCCTCGCATAGGAGGAGTAAGGAGATGTTAAACGCACTCCAGCCCATCTGGTTGCCACTGCTTTCGCTGCATGTTTAGTGAGGTGAGTTTCTTGCAGCAGAGCCACCTGAACATTATGCCGGTCTAAATAAGCCAACACCTGCCTTGTTTTCTTAGGGTTATTGAGGCCTCTGATATTTCATGTCATCCATGTTGAACAAGTTACTTACCCTCGGTAACGATATATCTGTAAGAAACAGTTAGTTATAGATTCCTTACCTTAGAATTACCCCCAGGCGTCAGACTGGATCTGGAAAGATTTTTTCGTCAGCAGTACCTCTGCGCGTCGGAAGGTGGCTCGGTCGGCTCCGCGTTCGTCGTCGTGTCGCCGGGATGACGTCGCGGCAGCTACTTAGACGCCGCCCTCGCGCGCTGACGTCAGTTCTGTACACGACTTTCCGCGCCGAAAAACGCAGAGCCATGCCAGACACTGACCACTGGTGCACAAAACTAGGGCCCTGAAGGGATGAACTTAACCCTAGCAATCAGTTCGCAGAACGGGGAGGATGGGTGGGGCAGTAAGGAATCTAAAACTAACTAATGTTTCTTACAGATATATCGTTACCGAAGGTAAGTAACTTGTTCATCTGAAAGAAACACGTTAGTTATAGATTCCTTACCTTAGAATAGATACCCCAGCAATACCAACCCCGCAGGTGGGTCTGCGAACCAAGATCACACCAGAAAGTCCTGGAGAACAGAACGGCCAAAGAAGCCATCTCTCCGGACTGGACTGTCAAGACAGTAGTGCTTCGTAAAAGTGTGCAACGAAGCCAACGTAGCCGCCTGACAGATGTCATGCAGAGGAACGCCTCGTCCCAGAGCAGTGGTAGCTGCCGTCGCCCTTGTGGAATGGGCGGGCAGCCCCACTGGAGGCTCCTTCTTTGCCAAAGAATAACAGGCTTTGATACACAAAACGACCCATCGGGAGATAGTTCGTTTGTGTACGGCCCGACCTTTCTTGGCGCCCACGTACCCAACAAAGAGCTGGTCATCCACCCGGAACTGTTTTGTGCGATCCAGATAGAAAGAAAGCGCACGTTTTGGGTCCAGACGGTGGAGCCTCTCTTCCGCCTTCGAAGGATGCGGAGGCGGAAAGAAGGTGGGCAAAGTGATGGTCTGCCCGATGTGAAAGGCAGTGACTACCTTAGGCAGGAAGGATGGACAAGTCCTGAGGACAACTTTGTCCGGATGCACAGATAGAAAAGGAGGCTTAGAAGAAAGCGCCTGGAGCTCACTCACCCGTCTGGCAGAGGTGATGGCCACCAGGAATGCAGTTTTGAGAGTTAAGAGCCTCAGAGGAAAGTTATAAAGCGGCTCAAAGGGAGCGCACATTAAAAAAGTTAAAACTATGTTCAAGTCCCACTGAGGCATAACGAAAGGAATAGGAGGAAAGAGATGAGTTATGCCTTTCAAGAAAGGATTTACCACCGGGGACTTGAAAAGGGAAGGCTGATCTGGGAGCCGAAGGAAGGCAGAAATGGCCGAGAGATAGCCCTTGATAGTGCCCAGAGCAGAGCCCTGCTGGGCCAAAGAAAGAAGGAACAAAAGAACCTCAGAAACAGGGGCAGAGAGGGGATCCACAGCCTTTGCTGTGCACCATGCCACAAATTTGTTCCACCGGCAGGCGTATACCGACTTAGTGGAGGGACGCCTGGCTGCCAGAATTACATCACAGACTTCGGGAGGCAGGTCGAATGACGTCAACTGCCGCCGCTCAATCTCCACGCAAGGAGGTGGAGGCTGGACAGGTTCGGGTGGAGGACAGGTTCGGGTGGAGGACCGCCCCCTGTTGCTGCGACAGAAGATCCTCCCGAAGAGGCAGACGGGTCGGAGGATCGATGGCCATGTTGAGCAGCTCGGGATACCAGACTCTCTGTGCCCAATCCGGAGCCACAAGAATAACTTGGGCCCGGTCGCGCCTGATCTTCTTCAGCACTCTGGGCAGACGTGGTATAGGCGGAAAGGCATACAACAGACCGCAACTCCACTCGCGATGAAAAGCGTCGCCTAGCGAGTGCCGCCTTGGAAATTCCAACGCTCAGAATTGCTGACATTGCGCGTTCTCTTCGGTGGCGAATAGATCTAACCAAAGCTCTCCCCACTGTTGAAAGAGACCTTGCACCACCTCCGAGTGAAGACGCCATTTGTGATCCATCATGCACCTGCGGCTGAGTTAGTCGGCCCTGGCGTTCAGTGAACCTGCCAGGTGTTGAACCACCAGGGATATGCCCTGATGTTCCAGCCATGTCCAGAGGCGGAGGGCCTCCTGACATAGGGTACACGACGCCCTGTTTGTTGCAGTACCACATGGCGGTGGTGTTGTCCGTGAACACCTGCACTACTCTTCCCAGGACAGAGTGAAGGAATGCTTTGAGTGCAAGACGAATCGCCCGAAGCTCCAGAAGGTTGATGTGGAGCCCGGACTCCGCCGGAGACCAGAGGCCTCTGATCTCCGCCTCTCCCATGTGGCTGCCCAATCCCAGAAGGGATGCGTCTGTCACCACTGTGTGTTCTGGTTGGGGAAGGGAGAGGGATCTGCCGTTGGCTCACGAACCAGGATTGGGTCACCACTGCAATTGGCGAGCAGTGCCCTCCGAGATCTGGACGCAATCGGACAGATTCCCCTGATGCTGCGCCCACTGGAACTTCAGGTCCCACTGCAGAGCCCGCATATGCCACCTGGCATGATCGACCAGCATGATGCAGGAGGCCATGAGGCCCAGCAGCCTCAGGGTCATTCTGACTGAAACCCGGGATAGAGGCTGAAAGATCGGAATCATAGCCTGAATATCCCGGACTCGCTGTTCGGGAGGATAAACCCGAAACCGCGTCGTGTCCAGAACCGCCCCGATGAAGAGGAGCTTCTGAGAGGGAATCAGGTGTGACTTCGGCACATTGATGGAGAACCCCAGCGAATGTAGGAGGTCGGCCGTAATCTAGAGGTGGGAGAGGACTGCCTGGGGCGAGCCCGCCTTCAACAGCCAGTCGTCGAGATAGGGGAAGACTGAAACCCCTGATCTGCGCAGATGTGCTGCGACCACCCCCATCACTTTCGTGAACACCCGAGGGGCGCTGGTAAGGCCAAAGGGGAGCATGGTAAATTGAAAATGCTCATGGCCTACCGTGAACCGCAGGTAACGCCGATGGGCCGGCAGGACGGGAATGTGAAAATAAGCGTCCTGCAAGTCCAACGTTACCACCAGTCTTCCGGGTCGAGGGCAGACAAGACCTGAGCGAGCGTCAACATCTTGAACTTCTCCTTCCGGAGGAAGCGGTTGACGTTCCTGAGATCCAAGATAGGACGCAGGCCCTTGTCCTTCTTGGGGACCAGAAAGTAGTGGGAATAACAACCACGACCTACTTCTGATACAGGAACGCGCTCGATGGCTCCCTTGGCCAGAAGAGCCGTAACTTCCTGCTGGAGAAGGGCCAGGTGATCCCCCGACATGAGGTGGTATTGCCGTGGCATGGCTGGGGGGTAGCCTCGAAGGCGAGGGAGTAGCCCCTTCGGACTATTTGCAAAACCCACCTGTCCGACGTGATGGTGTGCCAGTGGGGGAGGTGATGGCGAATCCTGCCATCCACTGGCGTTTGATGGGCCTGAAAAGTCGGACTAGGAAGGTTTGGAGGCTGCTGCAAAGGGGGGGTTGGTGGACTGGCCCGCCCGCTGTCCCCCGGAACCACCACGGTTGTTCCTACGTCCCCGGCCGCACGAAGGTTGGGTAACTTGCTGCGGCCTGTGGCTCTGGGCGGGACGTAGCGGGTCACCCCCTCCGTAGCCATGAAAGGGGCGAAAAGCAGACTGCGCAGGGCGGGTGGAGAGGCCCAAGGACTTGGCCGTAGCCCGTGAGTCCTTGAAACGCTCTAGAGCATAGTCTGCTTTGTCGCCAAAAAGGCGACGGCCATCAAAGGGCATTTCCATCAAGGTGTTCTGGACATCCCCCAAAAAGCCAGTTGATCTCACCCAGGCGTAGCGGCGAAGTGCTACTGACGTTGAAATGGTCCTGCCCAGAGAGTCGGCGGTGTCCAGCCCACAAGGGATGGTAAACTTTGCTGCATCCCTCCCGGCGGCGACGGCCTGGGAGAGCACTGCCCGGGCCTCCTCCGGACACTGAGGCAGCACCTGTGCAACCGTATCCCACACAGAGTGGAAATAACGGCCCAAGAGACATGCAGTGTTTACCGACCTCAGTCCTAAGCTGGCGGAAGAGAACATTTTCTTTCCAAGATGGTCCAGCTTCTTGGATTCCCTTTCCGGGGGAGCGGTAGGGAATGCGCTCTTGGAAGTGGAGGATTGCACCACCAAGCTCTCCGGGGTGGGGTGTTGGGAGAGGAAAGTGGGGTCGCCCGGAGCCAGGCGGTGGCGTCGGGCAATCATCCTGTCTACGGGAGCCCCGTGTTGGGCCTGGACCACGTGCCCAAAAGGACGTCGGTGAGGGCTTCATTAAACGGCAGCAAGGGCTCCATAGAGCTCGCAGCCGGTTGAAGCACCTCTGTCAGGAGGTTAGCCCTGACCGCCACCATAGGAAGCTCGAGGTTGAGAGCCTCGGCCGCCCTACGCAACACCACTGCGTACGACGCTCCCTCCTCCGTAGCCACGGTAGGAGGAGACAACATGCCAAGGTCAGGGGAGGTGTCGAGACCACTGGCATCGCCCAGTTCCTCTCACCAGTCCTGTTCATCTAACTGGTCGGTCAGAGGGTCACCTGACCCCTCCCAGTCCTCCTCCACATCCTCTGGGTGCCATTCTGGTCGAAAAGGGACCCCAGGAGTTAACAGGGGCATAAAAACCCCACTCGACGCCGGATTCGGCGTCGGGCAACACCGGTCCGGCTCCACGTCGGGATGGAGGCTGGGGTCGACGTCGGCCAGGGGGCCGACCGGCGTCGAATGCGGTATTGGTGCCGGAGAAAGTGGCACCGGTGGAGGTGTAATCAGGTCAACCGGCGCCGTTCCAGATCCAGGCCTGGATCCAAGGGGGGCCTGCGGCGCCGGGGCCGGAGCCGCCGGCAGATGAGGCCTAGGCCCCCAACCGAATCCGCTGGCCCGAAGGTGCGCCAGCGGGTTCGGGCCGCCCAAAGATGGCATGCATCGGCCTCGTAGAATGTACGAAGCTGGGCGGGAGTCGCACCGGGTCCCGGGAAGGGAGGGAAACGCAGAGTCGACTCTTCGGGCTCCACGCGCGGAGCCGCGGGAGGGGCACCACCCGCATCCCTCGTCGGGTCGGCCGACCAATGAGGAGAAGTCGAAGAGCGACGATGCTTCTTCGACTTCTTCTTATGCTTCGACTTACCCGACCCCGAGTGCGAAGACTTCGATTACTTGGACGAATGGTGGTGACTCCGCGACCGGTCCCTTGACCTCCCTCGCGACCTGGACCTCGAACGGCGCGGAGCCGACTGCCGGCGCTCAAGCAGCTTTCGGACCGCTCCCGCAAAGCCTTCGGCGCCATCGACCGGCAGTCGGAGCACAACTTGGGGTCATGGTCGTGCTCCAGGCAAAAGAGGCACACGCGGTTCGGATCCGTCACCGACATCAGCCGGTGACAGGAACCGCATGCCTTGAAGCCGTCATCCCTCGTGCACCAGAAGTTGAAGACTCGAAAAAGAAGTCAACAAAAGTCGAGAAAAAAGTCAGTCAAAAAGTGACTGGAGGTACCACTCTTCCCGGATCTGCGCTGGCTGGTGCGGAAAAAGAAAGAACTGACAGCGCGAGAGGGCGGCGTCTAAGTAGCTGCCGCGATGCCATCCCGGCGACACGACGCCGCATGCGGGCCGACCGACGCCACCTTCCGACGCGCAGAGGTACTGCTGACGAAAAAATCTTTCCGCATCCAGTCTGATGCCTGGGGGTAATTCTAAGGTAAGGAATCTATAACTAACGTGTTTCTTTCAGATATTATATTACTCTGAATTCCTGCCCTTCCTTTCACTATCTATTGCGCTAGGCTGTTGATTTGTGCCGCCTGATTGTACTTTGCCCATTTCACTTTTACATATATATAGTTCCCCAACTGTCCCTCCTGTAGGAAGGTGGAATCTGACTATATGGTTGCCCCCACTTTTTTTATGGTGTTTTGCTGGTTTATGACTTAGTTGGACTGGGATCCTGCTATTCAGTGCCCCAGTCTATCTGCTTTCTCTGTAAAAAGGTTTCCATGTGCCTTAGGCACATCTCTGATTGGAATCTGGAGTGCCCTTATAAGTCCCTAGTATATGGTATACTATGTACCAAGGGCATAGGTACCTCAGAGGCCTACCAGGGGCTGCAGCATGTATTATGCCACCCCTGGAAGGCCATCCAAACTGACACCACAGGTCTGCTACTGCAGCCTGGGTAAGGTGGTGCATGCACCCCTTACTGTGATATAGGTTACCTATATCACCAAATACATACACACATATAAACCTATAAGTCACTCCTAAGGCAGGCCTTATCAATCCTGAAGGCAGAGTGCGTGGTTCCTGTGTGAGAGGGTGCCCTGCATGAGCAGGGCCCCTCTGCAGCGTTCGGAGACCCTTCTCTGATGCTGTTTGTAGTGCAGCCTGACCATATACTCTTAAGCGCATTATAACCTCGCGTTAAATGCTAACTTTGGAATGGCTGCACCTAAACATGTCGTGTTTGGTGTCAAACATCTTGGAATACTACCCCCCCGCCAATTCTGGCGGCGGGGGTAGCATTCCACCCTTCTAGAGGGAAAGACATGTTAACTCTGGCTTGCCCGGTAACTTCTTTCCAGAGCCCTGGCATCACAAAATGGATGCTGCTGCCACAGACACAAGTCTGGCCTCCTGCTGCTGGACGAAACTCCGGCAGGGGAGGCCTGGACAATAGGTTTCCTGTTGCAGGGAGGTGTGACCACCTCCCCAGACAGGATAATGTGTATTGGGGCTGGGCGGGAGCACCCTCTGGGTGCTTTGAAGTCCTGCACTGGGGGCACACTTGGTGTCCCTGTGCATACCCCAGTTCAAACCGGATCAGGGGCTTGCAGCCCCTGCTTTGGCGCGAACTGGACAAAGGAAAGGGGTGTAGCCACCCCTCTGCCCTGACCCACCCATAGGTGGGGCCACAGAGTAGTCCAACCCCTATCTTTAGTATAAAGATAGGAACCCAGTCCTTAGGACTTTAGATTATCCCTGGACGAAACTCTGAAACTGAATCCTGGACCTTCGACGCTCTACTCACGATTAGAGGACAGAAGAATCTCCCTTGGGGTCAAGGAGTGACTCCCTGCTTGGCAGGCACCAAAGAAGCATCTGTCCGGTTCGCATTTCTGAAGCTCCCGTCGGACGCCGAAGTCATCGCATCACCAGAGGTGGATTCTCAGACTTCCCCGAGGCTACCCTGAGTCCCCAGCAAAGCTGAGGCCCGTGGCTATCGTGGGTGACTTGAGACCGTGACCCCTGGACACCGAGCACATTTGCAAGTGCATCCTCTTCTGGGTCTCCCAAGAAGTCGTGCTTTGGGCTCCGAGTAGCCCTAGCCTCCAGCACCACCTGCACCGAAGATCACTGGCCCCCACTCCACGAGTGTCCTGTAAGCCAGCTCCACGTGCGGCGTCACGAGGCTCCTTCGCGGTCGCTAGCCCGTTGGCTAGTAGCCCTTAACGAAGGCCAATCCTTTTCTTACTTGGCATCCTGGTTGCTCCAGGCCTGCCCTCACTTACCCTCGCTGGGTGAGTTCCACAGACCTTGCTGGTCTGCACCATCGACGATCTACATCTTCATCGAGACTTGCCGTTGCCAAGGCTTGTTGGGTCCAATCCGGTCGCCGACACCTCAGCACTCGACAGACATCGTGTACCAGCCCGAATCCTGCTCCTGGTCGCCGACAACGCCTCCTGGACCTCGTGGCTGAAGAGTCAAGACGACCGTCAACGCACCTGAAGCACTCGACATCGGTGGGCATCTGTCCATCGCCTACCTGGTCACTGGCTAGTGACCCAGACTCTGTCCCCTCTGCTTTCAGGTTCTTCAGAACTCCGATCCACCCTTGGATCCACCTGGACACTTTTCTCTTGGCCGCCAGCAGCACTTTGCAGCAGATCGCCATTCGAATCGACGACGAAACCCGACCCCGAAAGGCACCTATGCACCCGGCTTCCCTGGGTGAGGTAACACGAGTACTCCGGTGCTCCCGTGGGTAGAGACTCTTCAAAGTCCTAGATCTCAAAGGGTTTTGCCCTAGTCCTCTTTTAAGTGTCCCTTTTCTATACTTTCCCGATCCCGACTTTCTCCATAGAAGTCAACGGCGTATCGCGGTTGTGTATTTACACTGCACGCGTCTCCCGTAGGTCCCCTGTGTCACTACCTTGGGTGGTTCCTTGTGGTCCAAGCACTTCTAGAGGCTCTAGGCCTAGTGTCTAGTTCAGTCGTGGTTCGCATACCACTTTATTGGTATATGGTTTGGTACGCCTCTAGGGCCCAAACGTGTATTTGTGCTATTACTGTGATTTGATAACTTATAACTTATGTACTTCGAACTCTAGCCTCATAAAGAGACTAGAGGGGTGTGTTTAGCAATAAATACATATATTTTGAATATATACCTGGTGTGGTGCTCTTTCATTTGGTCACTCAAGAGATTATAGACTGGTAAAACAAGCTGCTTTACATTCCTTCAAGACTTAGCCTGAAGGCTGCTCTCCATAGCTACCACTAGGATAGCTTTCAATAAGGTTGTCTTTAACCTATCTCCAATAAGGGGTTGTTTGGACTGGTGCAAGGTGCCCACTATAATTAGTGGATAGCATATGCCAGGCCAACTTCTCACACCTCCCACCCACTTCAGCATCCCAATTATGCTAAGGATTCCCGTTTGAAACAAAAAACCACATTCATGCAACCGCATGTCTCTTATCTAATGATAACACCTCGTACGGTGTCCAAAGATAACTTTAAACCAATTTGGGGTGTACCCTCTTAGGGGGTCGCTAGTAGCCATCAGACCCCCATGTGGTAACAAGGGGGTGTCGGGGTAGGTATAGAAACCACCCCATCCAGCTAAGATTTTATGCACCAGAGTGCAGGCAATCATGAAGTCTCCGCATCTTTGAATACTCAAATAGAACAGTGTGAATGCAGCAATTTCACAAATATTATCACCACATGTGCAATATACATGTTATAAAGCTTATGGTTGTATCTTCAGTAGCTTACTAAGCATTAACCTCACAATATAGACACGTCAATGCTCGCCAGTTAGTCTCATGTGTAGCAGGTCACATTCTTGCTATCGTTACCAGTCACACATCTCTGCGTAGCGCATGTGCTTAGTCTTCATTGTCTGCATGCTCGCCGGCTGCTCTCGACGTTTCTTGCGCCTCAATCTGACGCTCATAGTGCATGGATTCTTTTGGTGCAGTGAAGATCTTGGCCTTGCCCTTATGCTGTATCCGGAGCCGCGCCGGGTACAGCATTGCATATTGGATTTTCAAAGCTTGCAACTTTTTCTTTACTGGATGAAATTCTCGCCGTGCTTGTTGGACAGCCACCGTAAAATCAGGGAACAGCGCAACCTCCATGCCTTGATAAGTTGTAGTGCCTTTTACCCGGGCCAGTCGAAGCGCAGTGTCACGATCACGGTAATTTAGTAGCCTTGCGATGATGGGGCGCGGCGGAGCACCGGGCACAGGTTTGGGCGCCAGGGACCTGTGCGCACGCTCCACAACCAACATGGACGAAAAATGCTCTGCCCCCAGCATGTCTTTCAGCATGGTCTCGACATACAGTTCCATTGTGCCTGTGTTGGTTGACTCAGGCACACCAGTGATCCGCAAATTGTTACGCCGTGATCTGGCTTCAAGGTCTTCATTCTTCGCCTGTATCACTGCCAAGAGTTTTTCCATATTTGAGAAAGATGCACTTACAACCTCCATCTGGTCCTCAGTAGTAGAGATGCGCTGTTCCGCTTCAGTTAATCGCGAGCCATGTTTGTCGAGCTTCGCTGCCATGTTATCCATACGTAGATTAAGGGTGTCTATTTTGCTGTCAATCGACTGCAAACTGTGTTGCACAGTGAGCATTATACGTTCCAGCTTGCTACTGGCACCTGCTTCCAGTTCCAATTCGGTATCTGAGGCAGCTTGTGTTTGGGATTTTGTGAGCCGCTGGGATTCAAAGGTAAGCTTAGCCTGCTGCTTATCCGTCTTACCCATGGTTCCTGTATTGTCACGCAGGCAGGCCAGCACGTGTGCGTGCCAGGTTTATGCTGTCAGGGTGGCAGAACGCTCCTTTTCGTGTACCTCACAGCTATGAAACATCCACAGAAGGTACACGTTGTTGCAGCAGCATACGTCATTGCCTCTTTATGTAGTTCGACTGATGGTGACCCTTATATCGTTTCACTGGTTGGTGCTAATATATTACTTGTTCTCACCGTACACTGTCCCCTGCGTACATCCTGCCCAATTACAAGATAGACAAATTCTATGGGTATCCTTCACTAGGGCTACGTGGTACAGCTCGCCGCCGGCTATTGTCCCAATTACAGTGCGCTAGTATTTACTTTGTCTGTGGTATACTCCTACTACAGCACACAGCCGTGCACGGCGGTAAATAGTGTCTCACGCACTGTTGATTAGCAGTTGAGCGCTCGCACCTTGCTGGCACCGCAAATTGCCCCAGTCAGTCTGCAGCGCGTGCTCTCCGCCACGCCACCACACCACATCACAGTAATAGCACACAAGTGTTGAACACGCCGCTCCGCAGTCCAGCCTACAACATCTGCAACACGATTGCTCGTTGCGCACTGTATTCAAACTCCAAGCGCGTGGAGGGAACTGCACCGCAGCCTGTATCCTGCAGCTCCTGACTTACGCGCTCTTGTCACATCAAATAGAGTCGCCCGTGAAACTGCAACTTGCGCACAGTTGTCTGTACAGCCGGTTGTCATCACAATTACTGCCAATTTATATCACCCATCACAGTGCGTGTGGCCGCTTGGTAATGTCAATCCCAGAGTCCCCAATTCGGGCTTCGATCGCTTTATCAAGACTGTGTCAGGGACAGCAATCGGGTCCGCCGAGCTCAGTGCCGCCACAGTCTGCCCAGATCGATACAGTCCAAGCAATTCGCCGACCCTCGCTCACAATACTATGCCTGTAGTTTAGCGCGGTGAAGTGCTACTGCTGCAGCCAGGCAGCTCCGCCGCAGTCTACGCCAGGCCACTGCAGCGTTACCGTAAGGTCTCTAGGCCGCAGGTGTGTCGTTCCGGCGCCCGCAGCAGCAATCCATCCACACCGCTGTCTCCGCAAGGTCCGCAGTACAGCAAGAGCCGACGCTCTCTGCTACATCGCACTTCTGATTAGTCCGTGTGCGACCGCGTACCTTACAGCAGCCCCCGCCGTTAGCCGCATGGCCTTCCGCTTGCGTGCTCGCAGCTTAGTGATGTCTCCTTACCGTGGTTCGCTGGCCTGAGGGGAGCGCTTGTTCCTTCCGCTGCCGTCAGAACACCAGACAGCTGCTATGACAAGCACTCACCAGCGCTTACAGATCCGCGATATCGTCAGTGCGATATCAACTCGCGGGAGCCGCCATGTTGCGCAGTTCTTGCCTCTGCCGAAAACAGCCCACAGAGCGCTCAGACGGCGGTGTTCTACCCAGCAATTCACTCCTTTCGTGCAGGGTAGCTGGTATATGATCGTTTTTCCACTGGATGGCGGTGATTGTGAAGGATATTTGCCGGATTGTTACCCCGACCAGCAGAGCAGCACTAATGTGCGGCCATCTTGCTTCGGGCTCTCTAGCGCCCATGACAGAACTATCTTTATGTTTTTTTCTTATTATTAGTTGTTTAATGTATGTAAATATCTTGCCACAATTGCAGCATGTTCTCTTCCGGAAACATACAAAGCTGATGAAAAAAATCATAGTGTAATATCATTTTGGAGACAAACAAAATGTTTCTGCAGCATATAATAGTGATGTAGTTTACCATTGAAGATTAAATACCATAGGATCGCTCGTTATTTAGAACATTTCGACAAATTTCTGGGGGTCAAGCACCATGAAAAGCAAAAGAAAATAATATACATTTCTGTAAAAACATATTGCTGTCTAGGTCCTTTCGCATAATGTGAGGCTGCTGCTACAGCGCAAAAACAAAGTATTTAGCTCTAATTAACCTTATAATTTCTGATATAAATATTCATTATCGAGCTCCACTTTTACCTATTGCTTATAGAAAACAAAACATGACACATTTCTGATTCACCCATCGGATCTGAATGTAAAATATTCAAAAGCTGTGGGAGAAATGAGTCAAAGGTATGAATATATAACCCAAAATATTAAAATTAACTAAAGGAGCATTTGTTCTGCTCTCATTGATATGCAGTTTTAAATGTCAAAGCCATGCACACATAGTATTAAAAACTGCTAGTGTGACTTTTGCTAAAGCATTTCACTGACCCGAATAATTAATATTACAGCACGTCACTATCACTGCACATTACAGACTATTCCGTTGAAGTCATATAAAACTGTAGTTAGCTTTAGCCTTGTAACAATTGTTCATTGCAAGTGTTTTAGTAGGAAGTGTTTGCTTTACAAGATACGTTTGCATGTGCAGAATGCTAGAGTACAGAAACTAAGAAATCTATATTATAATCGTATGGCGGCAGTCTTTAGTTTTAAGGATCCGTGTTCAGTTGTGGCTCAATATCCAATGACCCTGAGACTTGCATACTGGAAATGTGGCTGTCAGACCTTTAAAAAGCATTCCAATTTCTTTTTTAGAAATAAAAAAAAAAATTACTCATAAAAAGAACCATCGCCAAATCAAGTCTGATAATAATTGATTACGTAGAGCTGTTATCTATCACCAGTGCGGCAGGGGGTTTTAAGAGAGGTGCTGAGAACAAATACTTCAGCTATGATTGTCCTACCGCCACTTCTTTGCGAGTGTCAATACCTACGTAAAAGTATCTTGTAAAAGTGTGTTCCGAGGAACAGGTAGATGCTTTGCACATGTCCTTTAGTGATAAACTTCCCATTAATCCAAGTGTAGCCTCCTTCTCTTTGGAGGAATAAAATCTAGGTGTCACCGCCAATGGTTTGTTGACCATGCCATACCAATGTTCAATTGTCTGAAATATGCATCTTTGGATGGTATTTTTAGTTAATGTTGTGCCCAATGCGGCACAAAGAAGTGAGGTCTTTGTGATACTTTGAGCTTCCTGCACATAGTTTATAGCTGCCCTATTTACAGCTAAGATGTGTAGTTTCCTTTATGACATGCTGTTAGGCGTCTGCACTACTTAATTTATAAAAAAGAACAAGTGCAGGGGGCCAATGTTTTACTGAGAAGCCCACAACTGATGCTATTGTAGGACTGAGTGCCAAATACTAAGGCTGCATGCTCTTGAGCCACATCATGCGTCTTTCATTCACCCCAAACAAACCCAGCCTCCTTATCTCACTCTAATTCTTTTTCACCTCTGCTTTTTGCCCCGTCACAGGTTTTTCATCTTTCTCTTCCTCCCCCTTTCCTACCTTTCATGTTTTTCTCTCTCTCTTGCCTTAAATTAAAGTCTGTTCAGAAAAATATTTACTGGTCCCCAAAAAGATTGCTGGTGGGCCCCACCTGCAACCACCGGTTCAAATCAAGCACTGACTGAAACAAAGGCTATAACGTTGTGTCTTGATTTATGTTAAATGGTAAAATTACCTAAGATGAAAACGTTGGGTGCATCCTCATAATAGCCTTACCCTTACAGATAGTTAGGTTCTGTTCCTGTACTGTGAGTGCCTGAACTCACTTATTCTCCTAAGTGGTGTGATCACCAAAAAGAATGCGGTCTTCAATGTAAGGTACGTAAGTGAAGCTTTGTGCATGAGCTCAAAATGTGACTTCAGTCAGTCAAAACGTTTTTATTCGGCAATTGTCATAAAAAGAGCAGCACAAAGACAAAACACACCAAAATGCAATTTAAAAACAATAAAAATTCGGGGCACCAGTGATAACATATGCATGTAAACAGGAATACAATAATTTAACAAGCATTGGCATAGCCAATAGGTCTCGCCTTTGGGACCTTATAAGTGTTTAGCCATGCAACAGTTGATGTTGTTGCACCAAGGATATTCTGCTGCATAACTAAATACTTATAAGGTCCCAAAGGCGAGACCTATTGGCTATGCCAATGCTTGTTTAATCTAGTGTTGCAATGTGTGACCTGCAGCCTCGTGCTTCTGATCACCTGTAATGTGGAAAAGGTAACGAGTGGGCTGGAATGGAGTGCTGGTTCGCCCCCTAGGCCTGTGCATTGTGATATTAATTAGTCAATCGCCTCCAATAAGCATTGCCTGGGATATAATTGTATTTTGCCCTGCTAACCCTTTTTGTGCTTTGACAGCCTGGACAATGAAGAGATGAGCGTGCAACAAATCTTTCGAGACAGGAACCTGATCACTTCCGTTTTGCACACAATGCAGCCATTAGCGCAGGGTTATTGTGCGTCATGACGCCTCTGATGGGTTCTCCACGTTTGTAAAAAATTAATGAAAACGAGGTGTGAACCAGCAAGAGGCGCTTCTGTGTGTGAGAATGGTCTGCACGTGGGCATGCTCAAAACATAGCGAAACTGTATTGTTTTGTGTTTTAAATGAAAAAAATTATGTTTCCTCGTCTGCACTGCAGAGTGCATGTGTCATTTGAAGTGTCACAGCCTTCTGTGGTGAAATGCAGAGCCACCTGCAACAGAGGAGAGGCCTGAGAGGAGGAGAAGAAAAGGAAGGGCCAGTGGTGGGGAGAAAACGATATATGTGGCAGAAAAGAGGCGGGGGCTGACGGGGGAGGTAGGGAGACAGTTAACGAAACAATAAAATTACCCGGTTGATAGGGAATCTGATTGTTGTATCTGAGCGAGAAAGAGACGGGCGTAGAGAGATGGGAAGACAGAAGAGTATGGCGGAGGAGAAGGAAAGTTATAGACCGAAACAAAGAGAAAAATGTGTGGAGAACATGAGTGAAAAGAAGGATGCTGAGGGAGAAAAGATAAAAATATGGAAAGGTGTAGAAACATAAGCTTACGATAAGTATAGGATAAGGAAAGGCGTGGAGTAGAAACATGATGGAAGGAGTGCATGGAAATCAAGAAAAACAAGCAAATGGTGCGCGCGAAAGTGATCGCGAGCAAGACGTGCGGCCGCGACCGGGAGTTGTGTGTGCGCGCGCGCAAAAAGGAAATAAAAACAATCCCTGGAGTTGTGTGCGCACGCACGCGCAAAAAAAAAAACCACGCGAGTGCACGTCGTGCGCGCTTGTGCGCGTAACAGCAAGCTGGTGGCCGGCTTGGTAGCACTTTCAAAACCCCCTTACTAAAAGTCGAGCAAGCAGCGCATGCGCTGCTCTAGGCTCGACCTAAAAATACAGTATCCCACAAATATTAAGAAGCACAAACATGAAACCTAAATAATGACTAAATTTAGCACCAAATAAAGCCTAATTAGCATATCTGTTTCTAATTCTTGATGCCCAACTAATATAGCAAATAACCTTATGACAAGTGGATTGCAGTTCTAAACACTAACAATACTGCGGGCCTAACTTATAAGATGTGATAGAAGGCAGAATTGGGCATAAACATTGGTTTCTAGGAGTATTATAAAGGTTAAAAAAATGAAATGGGCAGTGGACTGTAATGATGTATTGTCACAAGGCAACAGGGTAATAAGGGAAAACAGGAGCCCTTCTGTAGAAAAGCTAGCAGAAAGTGCACAGTGCTTAACCTAAGACGACTGACATAGAATATATCTGGGTTAGCTATCTATGTTGAGTAAGGTCCCATCCCGTCTGCAGTCAAGAGCGATAAATGGCGTGAGATAGTGCTCTTGATATTCTGGCATCCTGGCTCTGTCTGAAAAATAAAACTTTTACCTGGCACTCTGAGTTGTTATCAATCTCATTGTGGAGATAGAAAAAATGTGGGGTTCAACGGTCAAGAAAAGTGCTGTAATGAGGGTCATCACTACTGGAATATGTTGAATAATTAAGTTTATTCTGCATAAATACTGGACATGAATTCTCTCTGTGCCTGCTAAGAGCAACGGACTGTTAGAAACGGGGGTCTCTAGTTGTCATTTGTATGCACCCTGTCCAAGTGGGGATCCATCCTTCTAGTCAGAGTAATGGAGTTACACACCCAAGATAACCCCTTCTCACCCCCTTGGTAGCTTGGCACAAGCAGTCAGGCCTATCTCAGAGGCAATGTGTAAAACATTTGTACAGAAAACATACAGTAACACAGAGAAAACACTACAAATGGACACCACACCAATTTAGAAAAAGGACAAATCTTTATTGAAACCAAACAAGACCAAAACGTCAAAAATCCAACATACATAGGCAAAGATATCACTTTTTAAAGGTTTAAGCAAGTTTGTCCACAGAACTCTGTGGATGCGTCGATTTTAGCACAAAATACCTTCCGAGACGAAAAATAGCGGCAGAGGAGGGAAGCATCGGAAAACATAATCGATGCATCGATTCTTGAGTCCCAGGGGAATGGAGGCGTCAGTTGTGCTGCACACAGAAGTGTTGCGTCGATTCCTTACGGCGAGGAGAAGCGATGCGCCGAAGTCCGTACGTGCAGCCTCAGCTTCTTACGGAGTTGTTGGAGACTTGGCGCATAGGTGCGATGCGTGGAAAATCCAGGAGCGCTGGGTCGATGCAGCGGCGATTTTCACAGCCGCGGACAGATGATGCGTCGATTCCTTCAGCCGCACAGCAGGGCCTGTGACAAAGTCGGAGAGGGGGTTTCTGACGTCAGAGACACGGTGCTCAGACATCTGGCTGCTGCGATCATGGAGCCGCGCAAACAGATTCTGCATCGGTTCTTTGGCTGCAGCGTGGCGATGTGTTGGTTTTTCAACTGCACATCAAGCTTGCGGCGGGAAAAACAGGCGCTGAAGGGCGATGCGTGGATTTTCAGTCCTTGAAACAACAAAACCACCTCCAAGAGCCCGGAACTGGAATTGGCACTACTTGGCAGGACAGTACTCCCAGGAGAAGAGTCCAGGGGAGCTGCAGATGAAGTCTTTGATGGCCCTGAGACTTCTAACAGGAGGCAAGCACACACAAGCCCATCAAAAACCTTGATAAGCAGGATAAGAAAGCCCAGTCCAGTCCTTCCGCTGCCTAAGAAAGAAGCAGCAAGCAGCAGGCCAGCACAACACAGCAACAAGCAGATTGGCAGCTTTCCTCCTACAGCTTTTCCAGCTCTTCTTCTTGGCAGAATCTTGATCCAGAAGTGCTCTAAAAATGTGGGGTTACAGGTCCAATACTTATACCCCTTTCTGCCTTTGAAGTAGGCATACTTCAAAGGGTAGTCTTTGTAGTGCACAGATCCTGCCTTTCCCTGACCTGGCTCCAGACACACTACAGGGGGTAGAGACAGCATTGTGAAAGGATAGGCACAGCCCTATTCAGGTGTCGGTAACAACTCCTCCCACCACTATAGCTCAGGAAGGCCCATCAGCCTGGTGATGGGCAATCAGGATATGCAGGGCACACCTCAGCTCCCTTTGTGTGACTGTCTAGAGTGAATGCACAAACAGCCAAACTGTCAGTCTAAACCAGACGTGGTTTCCATAGGCAGGCAAAGGCACAGGATGGTAAAGCAAGAAAATGCCCACATGCTAAAAGTGGCATTTTCAAACACACAATTTAAAAACCACCTTCACAGAAAGATGCGTTTTTAAATCCTGAGTTCAGGGATCCCAAACTCCAAATCTCTATCTCTTCCCAATTGAAAGTTACACTTGAAAGAAGTTACAAGGCAGCTCCAATGATAACCTATGGGAGCGATAGTCTTTGCAATAGTGAAAAACGAAATTAGCAGTATTTCAATATCAGGACATGCAAAACACACCAGTACATGTCCTACCTTTCACATACACTGCACCCTGGCCATGGGGCTACCTTGAGCCTACCTGAGGGATGCCTTACATACAATAAAAGCGAAGGTTTGGGCCTGGCAAGTGGGTGTACTTGCCAGGTCGACATGGCAGTTTAAAACAGGCTTGAGACATGTTTGCAGGGCTTCTCATGTGGGTGGCACAATCAGTGCTGCAGGCCCACTAGTAGCGTTTGATTTAAAGGCACACACAGTGCACTTTACTAGGGACTTACCAGTAAATCAAATACGCCAATCATGGATAACCAATCATAATCACAATTTACACAGAGAGCATATGCACTTTAGCACTGATTAGCAGTGGTAAAGTGCCCAGAGTCCTAAAGCCAACAAAAACAGGTCAGACAAAATAGGAGGAAGAGGGCAAAAAGTTTGGGGATAACCCTGCAGAAAGGGCCAGGTCCAACACTGACAAAGATTGAACATCACCGTTCTCATGAAAACAAAGAGAACCTCAGAACATTCTAAGTCTCCCTTGGTGAAGCACATCAACACAATATAAAAACCAAAACATAAAATGTGGTAGTACATTTCAACATAGCCTCCTCCGCTCATATAACAAAGTACCTTAAACCCGTAAAATGACAAATAATTAGCCACTAACATAACAAAATTATCAACCCTTCCCACCCACCAAAAACTTCTTATGCTACATAATCCTGTAAATACATAGGAGCTCTTTTTGTCCTTTGAGCTCTTTCAGTTCTGGCAATCACTTTAATCGTTTCCAGAATTTCTTCTCTGCCATCTCCAATCTCTTCAGAAGAAGCAGATACATCATCTGATTGTGGAGCAGGAACAGACAAAGGAGCTGAAGCGGTCAGATTTTCCTCATCCAACAGTAAGAACCCACTGCATCCATCCTCTTTCTAACTGTATCTATCCAAACTGTCTCTGGACCCAAACTTCGACACTCTCCTGCAATTCCATCTTTCTCCATTGTTTAGCACCACATGACATCTATGGAGTTCTTTAACCTGAAATGGCCCTCAAAAAGTATTCAGACCTTTAATCTTGACCCAATCACCAGGTACAATCTTGCTCCCATTCACAGATTCATCAGTCCCATTCACAGTTTCATCAGTCTCATTCCTCTTGTCGTCATCTCCAACGGCTTCCTTATCACCCTTTAATAGTTCTTTCAAACAGAACAGTGCCAACTTCGTATTTGGTTTCCTACCTCGCATCAACATAAACGGTGATGCTTTTACCTGGCATTCTCTGTTGTGCGATATGCCAACTCCAGATCAGCAACCGTTCTCTCCACACTCATCCTGTTGACCAATGCCAGCTGAATGGCCCCTTTTACCATTCTATTAGCCCTTTCCACAATTCCATTTGCCTGGGGATTGTACAAGGCAGTGCATGAATATTGCACCCGTCACGCTGCCAAAAACTCTGTCATCTCATGAGAAGTAAGCTGTGATCCTTTGTCAGTAATGAGACTTTCTGAAAAACCATCATCCCTAAACATTTCTGATAGCACACCTATAGTAGAAGCTGCTGTTATTTCAAACATAAATTTCACAACTAACCACCTTGAATGTACGTCAAGCAACACAAACCTCTTATAATGCTTAATCCCATCAATAGGATCTATAAAGTCTCCACACACAATGTGACACACGAGACCAGGATCACAAATGTTGCCAAAATCCTTCTGGCTTCTCACCTTCAACCTCTTCTCCCATTCGATACACATTGCACATCTTTCAACCCAGTGAACTGCATCTTCACCAATTCCTGGCTACCAAACTTCTGCCCTGACACTTTTTTTTGTCATAGTCTGCCCAAGATATCCTCCATGGGCTACAGAATTTTTTTTTTCCCATACTCCAACAAGTCGTACAATCCTTTCGCCTCATTCTAAAATCCTTTCATATATTAAGGACAATTCATCTAACACCTTACGATACGTCCTTAACGCTTTAGGTAAAGTACTTTCCCTTCGTCCACCTCTCAATACCATCTTGACTACTCCTCTTAAAACTCCATCCTATAACATAGCCTCATTCCGCTCTTCACTACTCACAGCACTCAATGACCACTGCAAAACATCATTCATACTTGTCACTGCACCCTATTTCACTTAACATCACTGCTTCCTTGTCCACCAGTTCCCAGTCTAAAGGCAGGTGCGAAAGAAATTTGTCCAGCCATGAATATACTCAAGCATATGATTATACTCTTGCAACCTGGCAGCCAATCAGGCAAGTCTAGCTGACCCCTTAACCGCACCTCCTGGAGACAACATTTTCATTAAAGGCTTATGGTCAGTATGCAGCTTCACCTGACCTCCCCAGACATAGGTCCTGAAGTGCTCCATGCCCCACACCGCTGCCAAAGCTTCCCTCTTGATGACTGAATAATGGTGTTCAGTATATGGTAGAGATCATGATCCAAATGCGACCATCTTTTCACTGGACCCCTGAACTTGTGAAAGAAAAGCTCGTTTGCCACATGCACTCGCGTCCACTGCGACAATAGACTTACATTTTGTATCAAACGGGACTAGAATGCCAGCTTCACACACTTCTTTTTTTATATTTTCAAAACTCATATTTTGCTAAGAAGCCCACATAAGGTTGCAAAGTTCTTAACAAACTTGGAAAAGTACTCTATCAAACCTAAGAAAGACCTCAGTAGATCCTTGGCTTGAGGTGGCGGTGCCAACCTAATGGCATCTAATAAGTCTTTCTTAGGTTTGGTTCCATCAGCCATCAACCTATGACCAAAGTTAAGCCAGTCTTCGAAATCCTGTCTAGAGCTTGCTTAAGCATAAAATTGTGACTCTCCACTGTGTCTCCAAAGACCAATAAGTCATCTTGAAAATAAATGACATTACTCATACCCTTGAACACCTCTGTCATAACCTTTTGAAAGACACTTGCCGCAGAGCACAGCTCGAGAGGCATCCAAGTGAATTGGAAAGTGCCTTCCATGGTTATAAACGCTGTCAATGGTTAGGAGTCATCATGTAGTTTAACCTGATAATAAGCATGCTTTAAATCCAGTTTCGTGAAAAACCTTTCCCCTTTGAGCATTGATATGAACTCATTAATATTGGGAAGGGGAAAACTATCCACCACCACATTCTGATTCATCTTCTCAGATCTACACAAAATCTAAGCTTACCATCAGCTTTGCGTGTGATGAAAACTGGAGAGATCCAATTTGAAGTTTCCACAGGCTCTATCACGCCACTCTCCAACATTCCCTTCAACAATTTCTGACTTCATACCTAACCAATATAGGAACTCTCCTAACTTTGTGCTGTACAGGGACCATACCTTGTTTTAACATGATTTTACGTGTGTAACCTTCCACTTGTCCCATCTCATCTCGAAATACACTCTCAACGTCTGATGATATCATCTAGTGGCATATCCTCAAAGACCATAATTTGATTTGGAGAATGAGGGTTTATCACAAAATGTTAATCACACTGGTAAACCCACCCTAAAATTGGTGGACCTGACTCGGCCACATACACGTGCCCTCTAATGATCCTGCCGCAAAGACAATTTGGCAACCATGCACCCTCTGATGACAATCTTTTCAGCTTGATAACCTCCCAGGTTAATGTCTCTGGGGAGCAATCTCACATTTGGCCATGGTGACAGAAACACATTATTCGGAACAATAGTGTATAAGGATCCTGAATAAATCATTGAGTCAATCCGTTTCCCTTGTACCTCAAACTCAGCCCTTGGTCTGTGCCGCCTGCCAGGACAATTGTCGTCATCCTCGACATACAGGACTCTTTCCGTCACCGATTATTCCGACAACACAGCCCCTTTACCTTTCCCCAAAACACAACACATACAGGTGAAGTATCCCTTCCGCCCACATTTTCTACACTCCTTCCCTATTGCGAAGCAATTTTATGCCTCTGTAGTGTGATTGGGACTGCCACCTCCCACACATCCTAATCAGAGATTTATTAAACTGAGTCCTTTTGCCTGGTTTGGTAGCAATACTCCAAGCTTTGGCCATTACTGCTATTTCATTTGCTGGAGAGTCTACAGCCACTATATCCCCCTTCGTTTCTCTCTTGTTCATTTCTGTCATGCAGTACTCTGACTTTTCCTCCAATTTTGCTACATCTATAGCATCTTTCAATGTTCTGTTTTTCGCAGCCCATAACCTTTCCTGCATTTTACGACTCCTACAATGCACTATAAGTTGGTCGTGAATCATCTCATCAGTCATCGGACCAAACTGACATTTTATGGACAACTCCCTCAACCTCGAGACAAAATCATCTATGGACTCTCCTGCCCGTTGAGGTTGAGTATACTACTTGTGCTGCCTCATTACAACATTTCTGTCCTTTGCAAACCTCAATTCCAATTTCTTTCATGTTTCTCTGTACACATCCATATCAGGGAGGCCCTCCTGAACTGGTAACGCAGGTAGGTTTTTAAAAATGTGCTGTCCCTCTTTCCCCAAGGCATTCAACAAAATCGCCCTCTTCCAGTTAGGATGAAAATCTTGAACATCTACTGCTTCTAGGTTTTTATCAAAAACATCCAACCATTCTTCCCATTCAATTGGTGGCTCGCCTGGTTGAGACAAAACTGGAGGTGATGGTGTTATTGAAGACACATCCATTGTGAAGTAATAACCTAACTAAGAAACAATGGGAACAACAGTGTTACTATAAACACAAGTTTTGAGCCAATGGAAAATATTGTCAAGGTGTAACCATGTCTAGTGTGCACAAAAGTTAACTTTTCCAGCTTGTACACAGATTTCAATTGTATTTCCTCTAATCTTCACCCTTGACCCGGAGGTATTCCTCAACTGACTCTCTACACTTGAAGTTTAGGGGTCTTTCCTCTAATTGTCTTGCTGAACCAGAAGTATTAGCCTAACATCCTCAGCATGAAGTCGAAGCAGAAGATTGTGCTGGTAGAGCTCTCCTTAAGGTAAGATTACAGGCTTAATACTAAGGGACACAAAGGTTCTCAACGATGATCCAGTACACAGCTGGATATTTTCAATCTAGTAATGCTGGCGAAGACTCTATTACTCATGTGCGCCTGTTTCCTTGCAGTGTGCGTGGCACTCAACAATGGCTGTGGGCAGGCTGTGTGCGTGGCTATTAACCACGTGTGCGACAATAGCTGTGCACACGGCAATGTCTGCTCCCGGGGCTCTTTAATCACAACACAGCTCCCCGCCTCCTCTGAACAATGCTCAAGCGTGTGGCTGTACTTGACGCACAGCATGCTTCAAATGCTAAGCTTAAGCGATCAGGACGCGGCACTGCTCGGAGTCAATAACCATCACCTTTTGCTGACCCTTTTGACATTAAATAAAATAAGCTGGAAGATGCTTGAAAGTTAAGTTGCCCCAAACGTTGCCTTATGCACACTCTAATTTATTGAGTCAATCGCTGCTCGATTGATTCTACTATGAGTGCGGTGAATGTCTGTTGTCAAGCATAAACACAGTTTGTTAGTCCTGCGGATAGTGCTGTCAAAGACGATCTGACTGAACTAAATACACTCACAGGCTGATGGTCTGGTTGCTCCGCAATGTCCCACAGCGTACTGTAAGCTGTGCAGCGCTTACCTTATCCAGCTT
Source organism: Calotriton arnoldi (assembly GCA_963921515.1). Taxonomy (NCBI): domain Eukaryota; kingdom Metazoa; phylum Chordata; class Amphibia; order Caudata; family Salamandridae; genus Calotriton; species Calotriton arnoldi. Next base: position 163,957 of record CAWUFW010005635.1, read on the forward strand.
TTGGTAAGTTATCAGATTACATAACGCATCAGTTCCGAAAAGCGATCGCGCTGGGATTGGTGTCACACATGCATAGGTCCCGAGGGTGTGCCTCAGACCCCAACAGCCATCGACCTTGGTGCTTGAAGTGCTGTCCCTTCTCTCATTGGACCATCAAAGCAAAGCTCATGCCACAACCTCTCCTTTAAGCTGGCACACAACTCATCGCCAAAATTATGCTTTAATGAGGGGCATCACGACTGGCATATGTTGAATAATTACATTTATTCGGCATAAAGATGGGACGTGACTTCTCTCTCTGCCAGCACAGAGCAACTGACAAAGATCGAATGTCACCGCTCTCATGACAACAAAGAGAACCTCAGAACATTCTAAGCTTCTCTTAGTGAAGCCCAACGAAACAATATAAAAACCAAAACATAAAATGTGATAGGACATTACAACAAAAAGACTGCTTAACATAGGCTAGCCCGGGAATCAAGACCATATTATTCTGGCTCAAACAATCTTCGAGTACCAATCAAGAAACTTTGGCCTCCGGGGTATGCCAGATCTTTATCCATAAGAGTAATGGTGCAATTATCATTGAATCTTCCACAAACGAAAGTCCCAGTTCTAAATGTGCAATATAACTTGCGGTGCTTCTGGGACTATTCAACATCCTGCATAGAAATGTATTATCTAATGTTTGTAATTTTCCTGGGTATGTATAGCCCCACACTCCTGCCTCATATGTGCCAACAGGGAGACATTTGCTTTTATATAGTGAAATAATTTCCTTAATCGGCATATGGTTTAATTTATTCACAAATTAAAAAAATTGCATCAACAGCCCCTGCTAAATTTTGTGCTCTTTTGACAAGTAACTATTCCCATTTTAGGTTAGCTTCAAAAGTGACATGGAGATAATTGAAATTCTGAACCTTAACTATAACTGTCCCCTCAAAATTATATTTTCTTAAACGTGTAATTTTGGGGCCACTTGATCATGATAAAAGATTTCTGATGATTCAATTTTAGTTTAAGATTGCCCATAAAATCATTAAAAAAAAAAAGTAAAATCTGAAGGCCATTTGTGGTGCAGGCAATTAAAACCACTATACGGGGTAAAGTAAAACTAGGAGTGGGTGGTTCCCAACCTTGGGTAAATCTTTTCCTTTTTGATCTAGCACCGAGTAGAGGACAGTGATATAAAAATGGAATTAAAATGGGCTAAAATACAGCCCTGCCTGACCCCTCGATTAGTCCAAATGTACAGGGTGCATTCACCCTTCTGACCATATCGCATTTTTGTGACGGTTACCCAATGCAGGCACTCAAGGAGGTATAGCACAGAGTCCTCAATGCCTGTCTTTCCCATAAGGTCCCAAAGTTTCTCTCTATCAACCATGTCAAAAGCACAGGAGAGGTCCGTGAATGTCATGTCTAAAGAACCTCTCCAGGCTTTGACATAATCCCAGATAGTAAAAATAGGTTCAGAGATTGTTCAACTGTACCTAAATCTGGGCGGAAGCCGTATTGCACATCTGAAAAGAAGTTATTTGATTCTGCCCAGTCTTTCAATTTTGGAAGGATTACCCTCCCTAGAATTGTTACGAACGAGTCCAGAAGGGATATGGGGCGATAACAAAATGGTAGATTTCTGTCCCTTTTTAGGTCGAGCCTAGCGCAGCGCGCATGCGCTACTCTATGGGAGGCTTCTTGTGAGCACTCCAAACTTCCCCAAGACTTCTCCGTGTGGGTCTGGCAACGCCCACACATTCCATTGGCCTTTGCGTGTGGCTTTCAATAATGAAAGCACGCAATTGGCCAAAGACGGGTGCATGTCCCGCCTTTTCTCTAAACGTTCACTCCCATGGCGTTTGGGTCTCGGGAGCGAGCAGCAGCGCGCAGGGTGCCAGCTGCATTCCTCCCTTGTTGTTGTGGATCATGTTACCAATTAACACAGCGCGGTCGCTTTCACTTTCGCGGCCGCGCTTGTCACCATGGCAGCCGTCGCCATGCGCCTAACGTTTATGTGCAGGGGCGCCGTGCTTTCTTTCAGCACGACACCCGTTTTCATAATATTCCTTTCAGGTTTATGGGCAGCAGAGGAAGGGGGCGGCACAGTCTGCTGTTTTTTTTGCCGAATCAATGCAAATTTGTTACCTGAGAGAAACGGCAAAATCTTTCAATAACTGATTGATTCAGCCAGTTTAACAACTTTTAAGGGCTGCACGCAACTGCACCAGTGCCACTATTTTCTGCATCCGTCCCAGTTACAGCAGCAGAAACACTCCTCCGGTGGTCTCACCATGCTCTGCACAGGCCTCCTGGAACTCTGCTCCCCGTCACAAGCCCTCCCCCACTCTCCGAGGACAAACATAGCAGAAACAATCCCATGCTCCGAGCACGCCTGCTGGAACTTTGCTCCAGGCTCTACTATCTGCCTCACCCGGTCTGCAGCTAGTCGGCTGCTTTAATGGGTTAACAAGCATTTCGAGCCCTCGAGGACACCGTATGCTGGAATAAGGTGCTCAATTTATCCTAATTTGTTTATAATAGGTTTTCAACCCTAAGGAGTCAGCAGATGTTTTAACTACCTCATGGTACATTAAGATGTGACCTTGGAGTGAAAGTCCTAAAGGGTATATGGCTAACTCTTCTTGCCCAGATGTCTTCCCAAAAGTGTTTCCTCCTCCCTATATATTTCAAATTCAAAATTTACATCCTTAGCTTCAGGGTGAGTAAAGGAACTCTTCCTCCCACTCTCTGTGCCTGCTTCTACCTCATGTGATGTTTCTACTAATTTAGGCATTACCACTTTTGCCTTGGTCTCTTAATGCCCACAGGCATAGGGACCTTGCGATGTTACATAGCTCCTCAATAGCCTTTTTCTTTTTAATAAGTATGTCGCTTTCAGTTGGAGGTGTCCTTTTCTTCCTCTTGACATCAGTTATGTTGGAGGCTTTTTTTGACCCCATGGGACTTGTCATTTGAAGGAGCTTGTTCCACCTTCCCATTCTCAATTTAATCATAGTCTGAACTCCCTACCAGTGGCTTTTTCTTTTGATTTGATACAATGGGAAGTATCCCGAACTCGTTTGATGGCATGCTTCTCTTTATGTGGCTTTACATTCTCCCACAAAGACCAAGACTTTGCTGCTTTCCCGGACAATTTGAATACCTTGTCTTTAGACTTCGCTAATAGTTTCTTGCTTTGGAGCACTGAAGGTTTAGGCTCTCTCTAATGGAACACACTTTCGACCTCTGGAGGAATTTCCTTGAGATCTTGGTCCTCCTGGCATTCGCCCCTACCTTCATCTGCCCCTATGTCATTCTCTCTGGAAAGCCCAACTCCTCCATCAATGGAGCGTTTCTCTTTTGCCTCTCTAGATCTTGTAGTCCTGCAATGTCTGCCATCACACAATGGGCAAGTAATACCTTGTTCCTGTGAACAAGGGTCTTTGGTTTGAAAAGGGAACACACGCAACAGTCTAGGCATAACATGATGTTCAGCAAACTTCCAATGGCAGTTGTGGCAAAACTTAAAGATTCTTCTCATAATATAAAATTATGTTGAGTAATTTCAGGGTTCCCACCTTCCTCAACTATCACAAAGTATGCCCAAAAAGACAAAAAACATTGATACAGCATTGAGCTCATGTCCCCCCTCCCACCCCAGCTCTTCTGCATCTTTTGGAGTTCTGGCAACAGACATAATCTATAATAGTTGTCACATATGGGAGAATTCTGGCCTTATGGCCGATGTCATACTCAGACTTCATCTTTATGGACACTCACCAAAAGCATGAAATACTTTTGTAATGTAAAACTTCTGGAGTCAATCCTAGATGCCAGAAGTATGCACAGCATATGAATCTAGAGGAGGCTTCATGCGCAAAACCCTGGCATAGCATTTACAAATCAACTTCTGCTCTAGTTACACAGTAGTGGATTCAGAGTAAATTAAAATAATAACAGAGGATGCTCTCAGAGTACCAGGAATGCTGCTCTAGAACATACGGCCTGCAACAAACCAATGTGGGCCACTCCTGTGGTTCTTTCTGCCTGGGGAGTCATAACACCAATACATAGAATTTAAATCACTTTAAATAGGGTAGCCAGACAAAAAAAGTACCAAATGAGTTACACTCCTGTGCCACTTTCTCCCTCTTTTGCATCGTCAAATAATGCCAGATGTTATTTTGCCTTGCTAACATCAGGCTTGATCAATTATTTGTAACTGATTATAACATAATACTTATAATGTGTCTTATTCCATTTCAACTTCACTTGATTCTCCTACCGGGGACCCCTGATACGAACTCGTACAAAACTCTTCAAATTTGTCAAATACATTCTCTGCTTTTTACCCTGAACTTTCTCTGTGAAGCTGACAGGTGTTGGATAAAACCAAGCTCCACTTCTGATAACAAGATGGCTAGAGATGTGACCAAGCGGCAAGAGCTTCTGACTTTGGAACTGGAGAAACCAGTTTGAAGCCTGACCTTGGCTCAACATATTCTAGCCAAATCATGTAATCGCCCCCTGTCTACATAAATAAATAAATATGTAACATATCTGGTTCGCATGTTAAGTGATTTAATGCTCGGAGGCCACATTTGCACTACATAAAGCTGCAAAAAACAAAAAAACTTTACTGCTAAACAACTTCTAAAATAATCAAATTTCTTTCCATCCCATAACCCACATTCCCTACTAACTGTTCTAAATCAACGCCTCCGTCATCAAATTCCACCTCCCCTGCGTCTCCGCCAGACAGGCACTTCACATCTAAAAATGATATTCACTATGCCTCATTTTCTTGGACAATTCTCCCAACCTATTCCTAGCCTGCATGAAAACTTTTCACTTGTTACTTACTCTTCCATCTGCTGACTGAAAACCACAACTACTCATCTTCATTCTCAAAGGTAACTGTACTGCCACTTTGAGAGACTTTCTTGTGGTACCCTTCATCACCATCATTTACATTACTTCACAGATCTCACCCCTCAATGACAACACCTTTCCCCTTACTCTTTCAAACTTGCTATATTTGTAGGCATGTATGTATGTATATGGTATTTCTATAGCGCAAACCTTGCCAAAAGTCAGCGGATCACTGAACATGGTCGAAGACAAGCATAAATTCAAAGAGTAAGAGGAGAGGAAGCAGGGTTGTGGATAGTTAATGCGTTGTGATGCGATGTTCTTTAAAGAAGAGTCTTTAATTCTTTCCTAAATTGGAGCAACATTTTTGTGGACATCATGTTTATGGGGATATTGTTCCAGATCCTGGGTGCATGAATGGAAAAGGCCGGCTGTATCTTTTTTTTCTTTTTTACACTTCTTATGGCCTGCACCCACCCCCCCCCCAGCGACTTGAGATCCTCACGGGTGAGTAGCGTGCTTTAAAATTCCCTGATTGATTGATTGAGTATGAGTTCGGTGGTCCATCCGACCGCCGAACCCATGGTGGTGGTCCCTGGACCGCCAGACTGGTGGTCTGCCCACCGCATTAAGAATACGCCGGTGGGACCGCCCCAGAACTGCTGCAACCGACGCGGACCATGGATCCTGCGGCGCTGCGGTCAGAGGCCTGAATACGCTTGGCAGGGCCGCTGCACTGCCAAGCATATTAGGAGTGTCCTGACTGCCTCACAATCAATGGTGGTGAGCCCACCATTAAAAGTGTGGCGGTGGGGAAACCTGGCCCCCTGTTGCCTCAGGGCCGGGGGATGTATGCAGGGGGGCACATGGTGTGCCCCCCCCTGTCTGCATGCACCCCCTTTCCTGCACGGCATGGACTTTAAAGTTCATGCCGTGCAAGAACGTGCTTTTGCGTTCCCATTGCGGAGCCTTTTTAATAGGCACCACCGTGGGAACGCCAAAGGACCGCCCGCCAGACCAGGAGAAAACTCTTAATCTGGCGGGTGGTCGACTATGGTTTTGGCGGTCCTGGAGCAGGGCGCTGGTGGGGCGTAATCAGGCCCTTGTCTGCAGTCTGATGGTGTCCTGCCTGTGGTTGTGCAGAGATCCACCAGAAATGGTGAGCTTGTGTGCAAGATAAGCAGGGTTGCTGGTTATGATAGCTTTGTAAAGGATCAGACAAAAATAAAGAGCAACCCCTCGAACTAAGTGGACAGGGTTATGTCAACCAAATACCTAATAACATCCCCTTAGTAAGATCCAAACATGCAAATATCTAATTACACTTCAACCACAACAATCAAATTTGAATTACTGCCACCCACCTAATAATGTATTTAATAGAGGAATACCATAAAACGGTTCAAAAAATATACATGGCGGTAATCCTATTAAAAAAACTCCATTAAAAATGCATTATTTGCTAGTACACATATAAATAAAATGATTTGTTTTCTTTTAAAAACAAAGGAGGAAATTCCAAACACCCCACAATTCATCTTTCATTGCATGAGCCACTACTATTTATGTCACTCGGTGTACATGTAGTTTCTTATTAGCATATAAAAACCACCGGTGCACAGTAGTTGATGCCCTTCCAATCTCGTCGACGGGTTTTAGTGGAACTGTAGATAACAGCATCTTCTTCAGGACTACTATGTAGATTGCTCCTCCCTATTCTTTAAGTGATAAACCAGGCCTAAATAATGTCCGGGTCCACTACTCTTCTCAAACCTCCATCACATGCATCAATTCAAACGTCTGTATCTGGTTGCCAGAATCCTTAAATAGCCATAACAACTTCTAATCAATATGGCAATATGGGAATTTTGTACCCTTCAACTCCGGTAATAAAAGTAGGCATGCTGTTAGGTGATCCTCATACTCAATCCTTCATAATAAAAGGCGCAGCTTAATGTATAAAAATCTACCCTGAGGTGATCATTTCTTCTCCTTCTCAAGGGCAAGCGATATTTCTATAGGCTGCCTTCAGACCTCAGGGTTAGAGGTTTTCTGTCACTTGTGTCACTAGCATCTAAAGGTCGATCAGAATACTATTATCATTTGAAGAATAGAGCAGAGCAATCTAAATATATTTTTTTAAATGTTCATATTTTTATGTTTGTGTAGTTATCAAATGATGTATTTTTAATGGAGTTTTTTTCAAGCCATATATTTTTTTAACAGTGTTGTGGTATTCAGCTATTAAATACATTATTGCAAGTAGCTCAGGTATGATTGTTGTGGGTGAAGTGTAATTAGAGATTTGCATGGTTGGATCCTACTAAGGAGAAGTTTTTAGAGTTTTGTAAATGATACAGCTGGGCTTGAAGATAGTGTGGAAACCAACGGAGTTCCATGAGGATGGTTGTGATGTTATTTCTTCAGACCCTGGATTAGACATACTATCGTCCTACTCATGGAACCTAGGCTTGACCCTTCCGGGCACAAAACTGTTATCCTATTGCTCTTATTCCTTTCTTCTCTTAGCTATCGGAACACCTTTTCCACAATCAATCTTAAATGTTTCTGAATTCTGATTCACCGCTCCCCCCTTCTCCAAACTGGCCCCTTGCCACATTTGTTATATTTTTTTAAAAAAGCTCTTTTCTTTTCACTGACATACTCTCTACCTTTCTCCTGTCACTCTCAATTCTCCTTTCTCTCCTCCACATATTTGTAGCCATCACATTATTCTTCCCCCAACACTATTAATTAATGACATCTGAAATATACTTTCCTATACCCGTCTCCCTTGCATTCCAGTCCCTCCTAGAAATTTGTTTGGGCTGGTCAATCTGCACCTTCTTTATCACTTTGTTTTGTCTGTTTTCAGGTCTCTCTTCTTTGTTCGACATTTAAACAGTGCATGTTTCTAGCTTACATTAGCTAGGCTGTTGGCTGCTCCTTTCATTTCTATGCTGATGATTTGCAAGTTTTTGATTCCTTTACTTATCAGTCCCACAACATTATTTCCAATTGCAGTCTTGACCTCTTACTCTTGCCACTTGGATCCAACAAAACACAAATATTATGTCTTACTTTTAATCAAATGCCTGTCCTTTCAACTATTGAAAATTAATAATTATTTCGAATTTTAAAAAATTCCAGTTTTCCGCAAGGGGTGCTTTCCAGGAGGAACCCTGTTCTTAGGCCACCAACAATCACGAGGGTTTCATGCATATTCCCCCATTGGGCATGGACTTTTTTTTCTGTTCTTGTTAGTAGTCAATTTCTGGAGGTATCCAGGCTGGGATTGCATCCTACACAAGTTTGTGAATATCCATAAACTTGTATGTTTGTGGGTAGTCATCTTTTTACCAAGGCGTTTAAATCCTGGATTGCGTACCACTTGAGGAGAATTGCTCAGAAATAAAATTGTACCCTTTGGGTGTAATTTTATATTTGCACTTACTTTTATCTAAGGTGTGCAGAGGTATTTGTGAATTGGGCAGCTAGTGATCTATTCAGAACCTGACCTGGATTTCTATCCATCAAGTTAAGGTTAAATGATAACTTCATGACACCGGAAAAAACATGCTAGTACTCAGATTTACTTTTTCAAATAATAGACTTCAGGTGTGTAGTTAAACTTGTTTAGTTGAAAATGACAAAGACTACAACTCTAAGAATGCGTTAGGTAATATTTGGGAAGTCCAGAACAGGAAATGCCATGTCCTTCAGTCATTTGGTACCCTTACATCTAGTCAGAGCTTCACAAATGTGAGAATACACATTCCCGAGCACAGCTAGTGTGGATCATTGTAACCGAGTATTGTTTGGTGTACAAGGTTGTAATCTTCACATCCTGGTACCACAATGCTAGTACAATTGTTTTAAGAAGAAGGAAGATCAACAAGAAGAAACATATCACATTCATAGAATATATTCTTTCATACAAACACTACTTATAACATACAGACATTAAAAATATGGCTTGGATATGAAAGCAAAAACATGGATTCTGCCCAGCACATACTTTATTCATTTGTAAGGGAATGCAAGAGGCCGTAGGACAGACGAGGACAAAAGCGAGACATGTGTAAATAGTTTTTCAACTTGGTATCTGCTTTAGTTCAACAGAAAGCAGCTGATGAAAACAGACAAAAACAAGAGAGCAGAATGGAGTACATTTAGGAAGATGGACATCATAATAAAGAAATTAACAAATTAGCATAAAGAAAAACAGGAATGCATTTCAGAAGCAGCATTAGGCTCAGAAATAAATGTCCACAATCAAGAAAACAAACCAAACCATTACCAACCATTTGTTAGAACAGAGCCTAAAAAGTCACACATTCACCAAATTATTTGGTATTCTATTTGGTATTCTGTTGGTACTCCTTATGCTATAATTAAAAGTGTACTCATATTAAATATGAGTATTTTTTTAGCCTCACTACCCACAAGTAATAAGCAAATGACATAGCTACTCCACAGCAATATGTTATTACAGTTGAGTTGTGACTATGTGAAGTGCAGTCACAGAACAGAAATAAACAATGGAATAGATAAGTTTGCTTTCCAGCTCTCTTTGGTCTGAATTATATTACTCTAAATATTACTTAATATTGATGTAGTACTGCTATGTCTTGCATAGCTGAAGTTCATTACAAGAAAACAAGACTCCATCAATATTCTACCACAGATTCTGTACTAGTGCCCATCTGTGAGATACAAATATTTATACTGTTCAAAATTGATTCTGAAATGAATTTTAATCTTTATATTAGCCTTTTTATTTTCACAGTACAGATGCCGGAGTCATTCTCCATTTCCGCAACCATATCATTTGTTTTATAAGCAGGAGTAAGAGATCAATGATTTAACAAGCACTGGCAAAGCCAATATGTCTGTGTTGGCTATCAGCCTTTTGACTTTGGTAATGCTTGTTGTTTTGTCATGGCCTTTGTAAAACTTTACTGCTGGGTGAACTGCTGGGTCTTCATCAGAATTAACGGAAAACAAAGTTGCCTAAAGGAAAAATCTAGATTTTTTTTTCTCCAAAAAATAAACCCTGCCATACCAGTCCCTAGCACTACACTGGGCTGATCAAGGGCCCCATGGTGTATGATGTAGTGGGTGGAGATAAAATGTGATTGACATAAAAACTGCACAATGGGTGAAGAGGACTGGCTTAAATGTACATACATTATATAAATCCTTTAGTAACACCAAAAGGTCGAGGCTAATGCCAGACCTAAAAAAAGGGCTTGGTGAAAGTGTCACCAATTATTACTACGCATAAAATGCTACTACTTTACATCATATGATCACGGTACTTATTGGTAACTAGAAATATTCTTATAATGCACAGCTGAGTGTGCTGTATCCCACATATTGTTCAGTCCACCACAACTGTATTCCTTTTCACATGCTTTCATTAAGGCACATGAAATTACACATTTTAGGGAATGGAAGATTAAAGCCTGTTGTTGGACCTGGCCCGCTCTGCACGGTCACCCTGGAACATTTTTTGCCTTTTTCCCTCCCTTTTTGCTGAAATTAGTTTTTGTTGACCTTAGGACTCCGTGCAAAAGTGCAAAAGTGTGCGTGCTCTCTCCTTTAAACATAGTAAGATTGGCTTACACCTGCTTGGCATATTTAAGTTACTTAGAAGCCCCTTGTAGAGTGGTATATCATATACCCAGGGCCTGTAAATTAAATGCTACTAGTGGGCCTGCAGCACTTATTGTGCCACCCAATTAAGTAGCCCCTTAAAACAGGACCCAGGTCTGCCATTGCAGCCTGAATGCAGTTCTAAACTGCCATTTGACTTGGCAATATAGCCCCCTTGCCAAGCCTCAAATCAACTTTAATTGCATATTAGTCACCCCTAAGGTAGGCCTTAGGTAGCCCATAGGACAGAGTGCATGGCCATTAAAAGGTTGAATATGTACTTTGCGTTTTACATGTCCTGGTAGTGAAAAACTGCTAAATGCGTTTTTCACTTCTGTGAGACATACCTGTCCCATAGGATAACATTGGGATGCCTTATTACATTTAATAAATGCTAACTTTTGATTGGGGACAAGTCAGCATTTCATGTTTGGTATTTATTAAATTAAAAATACTTTTTAATGGTAAAGTCGGATTTCAAATTATAATTTTGAAAATGTCACTTTTAGAAAGTTTCCATTTTCCTGCCCTTTGCTATTTGGTGTATGTAGCCTGTCTTAGGTCACATGACTGGGTGTAGTTGGCATTTGGACTTTGTGAATTCCTCCCAGTCACACAATAGAGGAATTAGGTGTGCCTGAATGGGCCATCTGCTGGCAGGATGGGGGGCGGAGCTGGGCACAGCCCCACCTGTGAATGAATAAACTGTGCTCTGCCTTCACACAAAGGGCCTGCACCACTGCATTGTCCCTGCAGCCAGCTTGGAGCCAGGGCAAATGAGTCAAGAAATTCCAAGGACTTCAAAGAAAATCCTCTAGAAACTTCTACTTCAAAGAAGGCACCATGTATAAAAGAGAACCTCCGGACCTACTCTTCAGTTCACTTTCTGGACCTGCGGAAGGACTCTCAGAGGACTGACTGCTGCTGTGGGCAGCTAAGTTCTCCACAAGACTTTGCTGCACCTGGAAGGAAGGGCTGTTTTGCTGCCTGGAGGCTGCCTGCTGCTTGAGCCCTGCATCATCACTTGAACCTTAGAGTAACTCTAAGGATTAGTTTCTGGCCTCCAGTTCACAGCTACAGAGACATAACAGGCGCCCACAATCTTGAAACCGCACCTGGACCCAGCCTGAGTGAGCCCTAATTCCCCAAGTGGTGCCCCTTCAGCCTTGTGCAGTTTGTGATGTGGTGGTGTTAAAGGTGCCTAGATAAACAAAATTCTAAACTTGGGACTTTTTTCCACTTATTTTTGGCTAAATACTGCTCTGAGAACCGAGAAAAGACTGGAACCAACCTGATCGTCGATCCGCCTGAGGTGCATTACTGGTTGGCCTGACTTCACTGTACTTTGTGTGCGGATGTGCTCCTTATGAAATAGCAAAATGCAGTCACTCAAAGTGAAGTTAGTCAGTGGCTCATGTAGGCTGTCCCACTGCCCTATGATGTATGCTCTAATGGGCGGAAGCAAAATGTGAATGACAACAGTCCAATGGATGAAGACAGCTGGCAGAAAGTCCCTTTAAACATGTATATTATACATATAATTTAAATAAAATAAAAAAGGTCTTGGTTAATGCCAGCCCTAAAAGGATTTTTTTTTTTTTTTAAAAGGCTGCCACCAATCCCAGATACTTGTTTCCAGGCATTCTTTCCGGGGGCCAACCATAGCACCATTCAAAACAAGTTGAGACTCATTTCCAAGCAGGTACAGTGACAGTGGTAGGGGTTCTATTTTCCAAAATAAGTTCCAACTGGACAATTACTGTGGTTGTAGTATTCACAAGACTACATCCTTGTTGTTATCAATGAGTAATGTAAACTCAAGTGTATTTACTTTGTGAGTGAAGAATGTCAGGGATCAAGTGCGTACAACCATCTTTTGCTATGAGACCTTTGTTGAGGTGTTCCAAGATGGGAGGACATTTGTGTGGCTTCCTAGGTGCATGATTTCAAAAAGGTACCTGTTGCCCCATGGCTTCTTAATGAAGTCTTCATTATGCCAAGACTACTCTGTCATACACTGAAAACAGTACAAAAAGGGTCTCAACCAAGATATTCGCAAACCATTACTGCAATCATTATTGCAATTAATTCATTATTGAAATTAAATCATTGTTGCAAAATTGCAAAACAAAGTGCATAAAAGTCTCCAAGGTTGGACCAATATATTTTCCAAAAGTGGATAAAAAGTTCAGTCTCTTGCCCATCTAGATCTTAAAACAGAAAGTGGTAAACAGTCTAATTTCACCTCATATATAAGTTCTATACGTTAGGTACCCCAGCTACAGTGAGAATTAACCTCATGGTATTGAGCATCTTCAGCAGGGACCATTCATACTTGAAATCAATCAATCATCATAATTTTCCATAAATGTATTTTTTAGCAGATCCAAAGTGCTAGAAGAGACACAAGCTGTGGACTAGCCCTCATTTAATTAAATAAAAAAATAGCTTTCAATGTAACTGAACCACGCATAGTAACCAGACATTAATACCAAGTGGATGCAGCAGACCAACTCATGAGCATTTAATCACATTATAATCCAATACATAGGAGGTTTCTACCTGGCAATATAGTCAATATCCCAAATTCGTAACTGAATTCTAAATGGCGCCATAGGTGCACCCTGACCAAAATGAAATCAGTGCAAACGAGGAAGGTGGGGAGCCCTTATAACCCATTTGTATTTGTTTTAAATCAATGAGTTTGGGGAAATGTCTTGCTAGTATTCCTAAATAAAACTGCATACATGTCCATCTCTGGAAATGTCGTTTTTCAATCATTATAAGAACTGCAATCTACTCCAAGTGAGTTAGTTGGTGCAACTTTATTAAAACATCTTCAAGCAATCAAAAGAAAGCAATATGCAGTAATCTTGTTTTGCATATAAATATGAAATACAGCCAGTGTGAGTTCATAGGCCTTACATTCACTAATTCCCATTTAGACAATATCATTTTACCCTTTTAGTCTCCATGAAGGAAACTCACCACCTGCCGCGGAAGTCCCAGCTCACAAAATATAACTGATGAATGTACACTTTATGTAGCAACCCCCACCCTTCAGTTCATTTATACCTCATTTAAGAGCTCATGTGAGTCAAAATGAGGTAAACAACAGTCCACGTAAGAACACTATTTGAAAAACAACTCGACTCCTTGGTCACTTAATGTTATCAGTCGATCTTAAGCACACTAGCCCTGGCCAAATACCAGAAAATGCACACATTACAGTTTCAGCTTCATCTGGACCCTTAAAAGTCTACTATTGGAGGGCAGTCCGAGCTCTGGTTTCCCAAGCATGGAACTTGCTCTCCCTGATGCACATGAAAAAATTTAGAATCTAGGAAGCCTGCTTTATGATACCATCAGCCATGTTAAACACACGATTGAAGAATAATTTCCCATACATCCCACCAATAAAGGGATTCCTTGGGAGCGGATGAGGACTTTTTATTCAGACTTAGCTTTCCCCAGACACACCAATATACAAAGAGCTCACTGGAACACGGTTGAGCCCACCCTGATTTCTAGGGCGTCAGGGTGAACCTGATGATGAAGCATGCCACTACTAGAGTGGGTAAGCGTTGCATATAAAAAAAAGTATTCATTTCCTTTTTCCTGCCTCTTACAGAGGTGGTGTCTAGTCATGAAGCGCACCCTGTCTCTCATTAGGCAGAGGGATACTCTTATGCTTATCGGTTATGTTCAAATGCCATAAATGTAAAAGAAGTGTCAGAGGTGCAAGGACGGTCCATTGATATATTTGCAAGGGCACCTGATACAGGAGTGCCCAAACACCCTAACAATAAAAAGGTTAAGCAATAGTCCACTTGTCCAAAACATCGGGGGTGACAGGATGAGAAATGCAGGCACACACACCCGAATTGTACTGCAGCATTTACCAAATTTGGTAGGACCCATGCAACACAATAATGCATGTCCTCCGCCACCCAAACGTTGGACGGGGGTCATATTCGTCGCATGGGTAAGAGCAAGGACACTTGTGATACGCCAATGTAGCTGCAACAGGACCCTGCTAGAATGCAACACTACAATTGGCAGCCCTGCATATCATTCCTGAGTCATATTTATGCACATGGCACAGTAGACAATACTGCATTCATTACAATGTAAAGCCAGTAAAAGAGAAAAAAGAAAATAAAGTAAACTGATCTCTGTTGTCTCGTCTGCAAAACTATCCACCTAAAGGAGCCGGCTTAACTAACAAACCTGCTTACCATCCAGGGTAGTCAAAGAGAGCTTAAAAGCAAGACTCATATTTGAAATTACCAAAATTCAAAACCACTCAGCAAACCTTCACAGGTGCTGCAACAAACATAATAGCTCTGTCTATTCAATGAAGAACTCAAACCAATATTATATTTATGAAACCTGGTAAAGCCTCTTATTTACCTTCACTTAAAATAATACAACTCTTTGTCTACTTCTGACTACCTCTTACCTACTACTCATATTTTCTCTCGATTTGACTTTTTTTGTTTAGTTTTGTGTGCAAAGAGCACATGGTGCAGCTAAGCTATAAAAACTGTTACATACATAAAATAATAAATTGCACAAAATGTAAACAGCGCTGTTCCCTTTCATCCCCACCTTTCATGGTTTAAAAAAAAAAAAGAATTCTAATTAGGAACCAAGCATTGGCAAAGCCAAACGTTCTCACCTTTAGACCTATTGGCTTTGCCATTGCCTTTTGTGCAGAATCAGCAAGATAATGTGAAGCATTGCCACAAGTAGAAAGGCACAATGGCGTGACCACTTTATTTTGTAGGTACCAGCATGTTTGATGGTGTTTCGCCTGCAGAGCGCTTGCACTGCGCTCATAAAATCTATTGTATTCAATAAAAATCTTAAAAGGGGCTTACATCTCGCCCACTTGCTTTGCATTGGTTCCTGTGCTTGCCACTTACTTTAACTCAGTTTCTATTGGCTGTAGAATACTATTTCCTGTTGTTCTTAGTGTCATTGCTCTTATCAGTGTCCAGAGGACCAAGTACTGTCTTCATACACTTTTGGGGAACTTTTTTTTTAACGTTTTGCCTGCACAGCACTTGCTACCCATGGCTGCATTTTGCCTGCAGCGGCAACCAGGAGAGACCACAGAAGGTCTCCCAAGTCCTGGCGTCCGACATTGCAGCACTTTCTTGCTTTAACTACACCAAGTCCCTGGTAGGACCATAAAACACTGTATAGAAGCATACTGGAGCTTCCACCATTGAATTCACATGAACTGGCCACTCACTGCACGCTCTGCAACAAAAGCGCCCCTTGTGTTCACTATAATTTCATAATTTGAATTCTGGGCACTTGAATAAAATATTTAAAAACAGCTGAGAATAAACTAAACAAGCGCCTTCAACAACCTAAGGTCAGAATAAGCTGTTTACATTGGGGTTAATGCGTCATTGTTTTGATCAGTGTGGGACTTTGCCATGATAAAGAATAAATATTTTGCATGTGTGGTATCTTCCACTCCCTGGAGCAGGGCCTGCTTTTGACATGGGCAAGCTGGGCCCAGGCCGCCAATTTTCGGTGGGCGCATGGAATTGTCTGCATTAAATTTCGGCAGACAACAGCGTCCTCTTACTTGACTCCCATTATTCAGACTAAACTGCTTTTAATCTTCTTTTATTTGCTGCAGGTGCCGTTTTACACTCAATTCTTCCCCTGCCGTCTCTGTCTCACCCCCTGCCGACACACACCAACACCACCATGCACACCACCAACAATTTGGCACTAGCATAATCCAGCTACACAGAGAGTGAATCAGAATATTTGGGGGAGGTGCCAAGAAGTTTGTCCTCGGAGGTGAATTTACTGCTTTGATGTGTGAATGACCTGTAAACACAAAATGGATCCCCTGCTACATTATTTAAATCACCAGCTGAGGGAAGGACGCCAAATTTCTTTCTGCCCAAGGCGTTATCCGAGCAAGGGCGGGCTCTGGCCTGGAGTGGCTGTAGGGGCGTTTAAGAAGTTGTAATCTGAAACATGTTATCATGTTGGCCCACAGAACTTACCTCTGGTGGAACATTGGTGCATAGCATGGAAGTGGGGGGCGGTTCTTAGGCTGGGAAGGTGTGGGTACTCCGGCTGTCACGAATAAACCTGCCGACTCAGATTGGTGCAGGCCGAAGGCTTTCCTGTGTATTTCTAAACATGCTGGTTAGTAAACGACCCCAAGCACGTGAGATGCAATGAACTACGGGGATCACACGGTGTGGCTGATTGGAGAAGCTGTGATTAGAAAGTGTGAATACAGGTTTCATAGCTAGCTGAGAAGCCACTACACCACATCCTCTCTTTCGTAGTGTATAACAACCCTGCGTGCACATCCCTACAAACATTTGAATAAATATGTCTGTTTACTGAGCATTCACCACAAACTAATCTCCCTCCAGGTGACCAATTAACAGGTGCTATAATTATCTGACTTAATGGTATTCAAACAGTGATAGCTCAAATTGCCGCACGCCAGGCTTGGGCAGCTTGCCATTTCTTACTTTGTTTTAGAACTATGCACCCACAGATTTATTTGCAGGTGTCAAGTTAACTAAAGGCAAATGTGCAAGAATGAAAAGAATACAACCAGGGCTGCATAGGCTCCTTCTCCTGACAAGAGATAACTTGACAACACTGGGTTTTTATTTTTTTTACTTTGGGTAGCTAAAAGGCTGAGTCATCCTGCTAGGTTTCGATCCTGTGAGTGCCTCCAACTTGACTACCTTATTCTTCAGGTACATATTCTCACACGCAGTGCTGCAAAAAGGTGATCCCACTAAACTGTAGATCTGACAACTATTATTGACCTTGATCTGCGTTCAAGGACTGGTTGCACCAGTGAAATTGGCTAACAAGGGTGCAGTTTGCCGACACAGGGACACGTTCAGTGGCATCCGCACTTTGTGTACTTTTCATTTAGTGCAGCAACCTCGGTGCTTAATTTGTAAAAAAAAAAATAAGTGCAAGGGCTCTCCTTAGGAAGTCACTCCAGCTTGCAGCACTCATTGCCCCTGCCATGCTGAGCAACCTACAGGAGTGCAGGGAGGCCTCGGATTTTATCTTCCAGAAGGGCCTAACACAAATGCCTTACTCACAAAGACCATCAGCAGCTCATCCAGGCTGGGAACTCACTGCAGTTTAACACCTTGCTGCCAAGGGCATGGAAGAAACAAAGACACTTACGTTGTCTCTTCACAAATATTTAAGACTAACTATGATTTGGGAGCAGTTTTTTTTTTTTTTTTACTGTTCCAATGCATGTATGTAAGAGATAAGAATGGACAATATGAAAGCCAAATACATCTATGAGTAATTACACCAAAATCACTGATCTTATTCACTCATAAGCATGTATTACTGCATGAAGAGATTATTTTTAGCAATCTTAGTGTTTTGTTTCCTGAATCTTTCATGATTCCAAGGCTCTAAATGCTCCTTGATGTTGATACATAACTCACTAAGCTATACTGCAAGAATTGTAACTCACGACCTGCAAATAACTGAGTGATCTCTGCACCAAAAGCAGTAACCTGTTGATATATATATATATATATATATATATATATGTCCAAACAAACGCCAAGAAGCTTCGGGGGCGCACACAGCAACAACTGACACCTTCCGGTTATTTCAAAACAGGTAACTTGCTTCTTTATTCAGGGTGGCAATTTCTGACCTGACGCGTTTCAAGGTAAACACCTCTTTCTCAAAGGTCATGCTTTCTCTCACAGGAAGTTCCGAAACAAATAATTATGGCATGCTCATTAAATACTGCCCCAGGTGGGCTTCGCTGAATGCGATTTATATCCATTTGCATGCTGGGTATCGTAGTCCCATTCGGAGCATTATATTTTCCTGAAATAGGTCCGTGAGTGAAAACAATTATTATGCACTTAGTGTGCCCCCAAACACTCCTGCAAGTTAAATTCACCTTCAGTCGCTGTGCTGCATAACGAGTGAGAATAATTCCAACCGCAGCCTCCTTTTAAATCCCAGGATGGTGCTGCCCCCCACGGTCAAGGCAACCGTGCATAATATGTCCAAACAAACGCCAAGAAGCTTCGGGGGTGCACACAGCAACAACTGACACCTTCCGGTTATTTCAAAACAGGTAACTTGCTTCTTTATTCAGGGTGGCAATTTCTGACCTGACGCGTTTCAAGGTAAACACCTCTTTCTCAAAGGTCTTGCTTTCTCTCACAGGAAGTTCCGAAACAAATAATTATGGCATGCTCATTAAATACTGCCCCAGGTGGGCTTCGCTGAATGCGATTTATATCCATTTGCATGCTGGGTATCGTAGACCCATTCGGAGCATTATATTTTCCTTAAATAGGTCCGTGAGTGAAAACAATTATTACCCAGCATGCAAATGGTAGGCGCTCAGGGGAAAAAAAGTTACGTAAAATTATGCAATGAGGAATTACATGTAACGTGAAATTTGGGCACTTTGCTAATTTTGTCATTATAATTCAAATTTCCCCTGGGCTACCCTTCACCTCAACATCATGGGATTCCATTTCCACCACTGTTTACACTCATTCTCAAAGTTAAAGAATGCATTTCAGTTAAACTGAACCTATTTCCCTCTTTTTAATGATGTACATCATATATCTGCTGTAATAGATAAAATACCAAATTTATCCTTCACAGAAAATGCGAACCATCCTTTACTCATACAAGGGGATCCTGCCAGGGCCAGACTGTCCTTTAGGGTAATCAGGCAGTGCCCAATGGGCTGCTCTGCAAGTTCAGTGTGGGGGCTGCTTATTTGGCTGTTTGTGGGCCTGTTTTCATGATCTGGTGGGCCAGTTTTTACTGAGCTGCAGATTCCTGGTGTTGTCCTCCATCTCACACCTTCACCGCCTGCTGGATTTGGTGTGCACCATGGAGTCCTTTATCACTTTAACCAATCAGAGCCAAGGCAAGGACAGGGTCTTCAGGTCAGTCCTTTTTGCAGGGTACTTTACTTATGTTTATTACTCATGGGTTTAAAAATCAAGTACACGTATAATTGCAAAATATTGGTAGAAAACGGCTTTTATAAATAAAACAAATAAAGCAAAATCGTAATGCGATGCATGACAAGTGCAATGCTTAGTAAATAGATTAGGTTGTGCATAGTTCTCTCTGACACTGAATGCCCCAGAGAATGGAGTCTGCTTCACAAGTTTCCAACAGAGAAATACCTGGTCTGTTTTTTCCTTTTTTAGGTTTCGCCTATACAGAGCTTGCACTGTGCTAGCGTAATATTAATCACATAGAAGAAACCTATTGCATTTATCGATTCTTGTTTTAAATTTCCTGATCCAAGGTGGATCAAAAATTTACAAAAAGTAGTGTGAAAGTGCTTTTATTAAGGCAGAAGGAACAGACAGCAATCTGCAATCTGCTATCTCCCCTCCCCTCCCCCCCCCCCCCCAAAAAAAAGGCTTTGGGCGCAAGGGTTAATAGAATACCAGGTGGGGTAGAATAGAGGTACACTAACTAGAGCAAACGAGGAACCGGAAGAGAAGCACACAAATGAGAAAGCAATAAAGAGTGCAGGGAGAAACTCAAAAAGAGAGCATGCAACATTCTTCCCACACACAGACATAAATCCTGGAACACAAACTAGGGTAATAAATTCCTCAATATCAAAAGTCTACTAACACCAAATCTGTGTTGGTTTCCAAAGATAACTCTTGTCCACCTGGGACTTAAGTATTATTTGGGTGCATCAGAATAATGTGGCTTCCACTTTTTACATGAAATTTAAACAAAAAAACACCTATTATTTCTTTTCTGCCACCCTCACACAGCGAGATGTCAGTGGATTCGTAGATTAAAATATGCACTGATGGCGGTCTATTCTAAGTGAGGTTGCCAGAGACATGGTGGTTTTCTTTCAGACGGTGTTGTACCTCTAAGTGCTTGTGACAATGGACACGTGAGAGATTTGTGAACAAATTGGCAAAAAAAAGCCAGACCCATCTAGTTGATGGCAGGCCCCCGCAAACATTGTTTAAGCAGATATTTTTACATTTTAAAGAACCTATTGGTAGTTAGCTGCAAACTTGCTCCAGATTTGTCCAGCCAAGCAACATTATGGGTAATTTCCCCATTTAGAAATGACCCTCCCTAAAGACGAAGCTTCTTTTCTTCCTCCCTCGCACAGAACTTTGCCTGTGGGAAAGGTGTATACGGATATGACAAGGATATCCTGAACGGATAGAAGGTGAGGCTATACTGTGTTCAGTACCAGATGGGGGTGACAATGTGAGTGGAGACACGTCTCATTTATGGATGTATCTTTGCTACATACTCTACCCACCTGATGCTATGCCCACATAGAATCACTAGTTACCTATCAGACAGAGACTATAAACCCCCCTATTTTTCTGTATTAATAATATCAATGCTACCTAGAGATCTGCTTCCCTCTGACACTCTATTAAGACATACTCATTCTGATGTTGCCGACCTACAGTCCGAAAACTGCTCTACGTACATATATAGACAGTGGCGACTTGCCCACTGGATTGTTCTGGAGTTGCTCCTTCCGCCAAGCTTTTTTTCCCGTCACTGTGAGAGTGTGAACCTGTGTGCCACTGCTTTAGACGACCAACGAAAGGGCACAAAACATGCACAAACTGCACTAGTCTTGGCAGGTCAAAAGCACCAGTCCAAGGTATCATGCGCACTTTGTGTTTGCAGACAGGTGACAGGCAGTACTCTGTCTGAGTACAGGTGTACCAATGAAAAGGACTAGTAACATATCCGGTGTAAGTGACAGCGCAGTCATTTGGGCCTTGCGCCGTCAATCATAGTACACAGATGATGCCTGAGAGTGGGAAAGCTCAACAGGGCTGAGCTGTAGGATGCAGGAGACAGATTGGTGCATTCAGATAGTTATAGGTAAGACAAACAAAATTCAAAAACTCTATGCACGTGTGATTATGCATGTGAGCATGTGCATGTGTATGCAGGTCTTCTGGTGTGTATATGTGTATCTAGTCCTGCTATATTGTAGCACCTCTGAGCACTTTTGAGGCCACAGCACCATTAAGGGAGGAGGACATAATTTTGATGGAAGGATGTAAATCTAGGACATGTCTCAGCTGATTTGGGGAAAGAAATGTCAAAAAAAGACACTCCTGTCCACGCAGTACGGATGGTGACAGTCTTGCCTGGTAAACGTCAGCCAGATAACCAGAGTGGGACTCGGTCTGTACAAGAAGCCTTCCGGGGCGGCCCCACATACCGAAGGACCTGGATTACAGAGTGATACATCTGTATCCACTGAATTAACTCCTGTTGTTTCTGTTGGAATGAGAAGTGATGAAGCTGGGGGTATAACAAGAATATGGTTGGACATGAATGTTACCCATGTAAAAGAGTAAGACACGGACAGAGAGTCAGCGACAGGGAGAGACAGAAAGCTGGGGAACATCAAAGGACAAAGACTGAGACAAAAGGTACAGAGACAGGAAGACAAAGACAGAAACAGAAAAAAATGACATTTGAGATGTCATGAGTGATGTCATCAGTGATGTCACTGACCATGTCATGAGTGATGTAATATGTGACGTCATCAGCAGTGCATTACGGGGGCGCGAGTTATAGTTAGCTGAACTAATTATAACGTCCGGATTTCACTGGTTTTGTACGAGTGAAATGTCCAACTAACTATAACGTCCCTGAAACCTGTGGTTTTTTCAATGAATTTCAAAGGTTTTTTAAATGCTAATTTCTAACTATAACGTCCCTGAAACCTGTGGTTTTTTCAGTGAATTTCAAAGGTTTTTTAAATGCTAATTTCTAGCTATGCCTACATAGGTAGGACATGTGCAGAAAGAGGAAGAAAGGCGCAGAAAGAAGCAACAGAAATGCAGAAAGAGGCAACAGAAGTCCAGAAAGACGAAGAAAGGTGCAGAAAGAAGCAAGAGATGTGCACAAAGAACCGACAGAGGAGCAGACAGAGGCCTTGTTGCAAAGTCATCCTGTGCCCCCAACTTTTTGCTGACGGGTACTGGTGGTAACTGACTGACTAATCAGGCCTAGAGCCAGTGCTATGCTAAAAGACACTTAGAATACAGTGAAAACACCTACATACACTAGGGAACACTATGCATTGGGGTACCCCTGTGATTGGCATGACCTCCTCTGTAAGGCCCTAGTACATAATAGGGCAGGGGGATTAAAACTACCTCTAAGTCAGAGGTGCAGAAAGACGCTTCTTTAAGTAGTAGTCACATTTGCAGAGTGGTGGAGAAAGGGTGCTGGGCCTCCGACCAGCGCTCAGGAATTCCGCTGCATAGGACTTAGACAAGGTACCAAGAGGGCTTCTTGGCTCCCAAAGTCCCTCCGGAGTAAATTGGACTTCATCCCCCATCCCGTAGTCTGCCAGGAGGCGCGTTTGCAGAGTGTTGGAGAAAGGGGGGCATGTCCTCCGAAGAAGTCTTAGCAATCCCACTGTGTGGGACTTACTGCAGGTAACAAGAGGGGTAGTTGGCCACCGACGACAACCTTGGGGGCCAACTACCCCTCCTATTACCTCCAGTAAGTCCCACACAGCAGGATTGCTACGTTCTCATAGCAGGCCACGCCCCCTTTGCCCACCACTCTGCAAACGTGCTCCCTGGTGCGCTCTTGGATGGGGATTGAAGTCCCCTTCGCTGCTGGGGGTCCTTTAGGGGCCAACTAGCCTACGTCTTACCTCCAGTAAGCCCCACACAGTGGGATTGCTGAGAGGTGGACCAAGGCCACGCCCCCTTTCCCCACCACTCTGCAAACGCGCCCCCCTGGCGCGTTGTTAGTTGGGGAATTAATTCCCCTTGAATACTGATGGTCCCTGGGAGCCAACTAGCCCACCAGGTACCTCCAATATGCGCCACAGAGCTGGATTGCAGAGAGGTGGTCCGAGGCTACGCCCCCTTTTTACACCCCTCTGCAAACACGCTTCTTGGTGCACTGTTGGTGGGGCGATGAAGTCCACTTGTGTCCTGAGGGTGTGAACAAGGCAGCTTGACTGTCGAAACACGTAACCTTAAATAAACCACGATCAAGCATACTCCTGCGAGTGCGTTATACTTCTTAAGTGTGTGTGATTACTATTGCCGGACGGCTTTGCCGGCGTTATGCACCGCTTGCCAACGGGCCGGGATTCGGATGAAGCAGCATTGTGGAGAGAAAACAAACAAACAAACAAACACACACACACACGAAAGACAGACAGATGAAAAAACAGAGAGAGAGAAAGAAATTGAGAGAAGAGGGACACCCTAAACAATCTATCAACTTTTCCAACTGTGTAGTTGTAGGAAAGTGCCCTTTGTGACATGATTATCTACCCCACTTTTTGCCTGGTACCTGATACAACTTTGACTGAAAGTGTACAGGGGTCCTTCTGACCAGGTCTCCAGTATCAATGTTCTTTCCCTAAACTGTATCATTGTTCCACAATTGGCACCCCTTTAGGCTCCATGTACATCCCTAGTAAATGGTACCTGTGGTACCTAGGGCATTGGAACTAAAGAGGGTCCCAATGGGCTGGAGCATGTATTCTGCCACCCTAAGGGACTCCTCACCAAGCTCATGCAACACTGCCATTGCAGCCTTTCGTGTCTCTGTGCAGAGAAAAATGAAGAGTTGACATGGCACTCATCCTTGTGTGCCATGCCAGCAAAACACTGCATGTGGTGTAGGTCAGTCACCCCTCAGCAGGCCTTACAGCCCTAAGGTAGGATGCACTGTACCCCATATCTGTGATATCCAAGTCAATTCTTAGATCTCGCAAGTGCACAGGAAAGCCATAGCGAGTACATGGGCTGGACACTCGTGATTACGAGTTACCCAACTGCATGATGGCTTAAAAGTACCCCCAGATGTTTGGTACCAAACATCTCATCTAAATAAACCCACACTGATGCCAGTGATTGATTTATTAAGAAATGCACCCAGAGGGTACCTTAGAGGTGCCCCCTGAAAACCTACCGACTACTAGTGTGTTGACTGATTGGTCTTGACTAGCTAGCCACCACAGATGAGTTACTGGCCGCCTGAGGTGAGAGCCTTCGTTCTCGGAGGCCAGGGACAAAGCCTGCTCTAGGCAGAGGTGTTTACATCTCCTCCATGCAGAATTTGTATTCCAGGAAAAGAAGCTTCAAAGGCCTCACCGCCTTTGTTATGAGACCCTGCCCTCTCCAGATAGATGAGATGCCCGCCCCCATATCCAGACCCCAATTATGGTGGCAAGACAGGCAGGAACATTAGAAAGATAAGAAGGTGTGTCCCACACCAAGCCAGCACCACCTCTAAGATGGACTAGTTGATGCGTACACCACCATTTCCATCTTGTTTTGGACGGGATTAGCCTTCTAGGGTCAGGGTTATGCCTACTTTCCAACTGGAAGTGTACATATAGAGTGTGTAAACACCCTAAAGGTAGGCAGCCCATTGGCTACTACCTGTCTCTCCCCTTAACGCCCCTAAATTGAATGTTTAGGTGGCACCCCTGAATCCAAGGACTCAGATTCAATGGATCGAGAGAAGGACAAAAATGAGTAATTGCCTTGTGAGAACTGCAGAAGAACTGTGAACTTTTGGCAAGAAACCCTGTCTGCTAGCAACTCTCTCGACAATCACAACAGAGTGACTAGTACTGCAAGTTGGAGAACTATCACAGCCTTGGGTAGCCTGCCAGCACTTCGAAAATTGCCTACAGTCTCCCTAGGAGTAGAGGAGCTATTCCCCTGCAGCCCGCAGGCACCGAAAAGCAGAGTCCGGTCCACCGCCTTGAGGCTCCCCAGCCCGACCGGTGCCACAGACGACCAGAAAAATTCACCCGTGATCTGAAGGTTCAGATCTGTCTCCCCACCGAGTGTGAAGACACCAGGGCCCAACGGAGCCGTGCAGCACCAATACCCGGGGTACCGGACACCCTGCACCAAACACCAACAGCGAGAGTCCAATCCGGATTCTCCCTGCACCACAACCGGGCAGCCGTCGAGGGATGTCAGCATCACTGAGACCCACTTCATGAGTGGCCCAGCTGCCCTGATTCTGCCCCTGCCAGCTGTTTGCCCCTAACCGCGAGGATTAAATTTGCTCACCCGGCCCAACCAACTTAAGCACTCTGCACCGAGCCGCCCGGCCTGAGTATCAAAGTACCAGCTTTGCCCCCTTGGTCCAAGATTCCTTACAACCCAAGCCCCCATTTGTGAGCTCATGGACTTGTCTCCAAGTCCCCCTGTGCAGCCTGTTTCCAGGTGGCCTCCATTTTCTGTAGCGTACAGCTACCAACCTCATCAGCACCCTGCTCCGAGATAAAAGTAGACAGTTCCCGAAGAACTGCTGGTAGTACTTTGGACTTTGGCCCACTATAATCCGACTGTAACCGACTGTATTTACCTTTATGCATACATGTCTTTTCTCCCCATAGGATTGTTGTAATATCTACATTTCTCTTTCTCTTGTTTCCTTCTCTCCCTCTCTGTATTCATCATCTTTCTTTCCTTTCTATTCTTTCCCTGTCATTCTATCTTCTAGAATCTTGATCGTCTGTAACTATTCTATTCTATTCCTGCGCTTCGGACTGAAAGGACACCTTCGCTGTGGGTCCAGTTACTTCTACTTCTTTTCCTGTTCCTTGAGAATAAAGAAACTTAAAGACAGCTCCCGTGGATTGTCTTTACTGCCTTCACGTCGCTACATAATTTGGTACCAGGAGTGGGGTAAAATAGGAAAACAGAACTTTCCCGTTCCGTTCCTGATCGCCGCCACTCATACAACTTCCTCTGCGACGCTAGCAGTTTACTTCGTTACTGTTGCTGCATTCTGGACCCACAAGCCTCAGGTGTGTCATTTACATTTATTTGTCTTTTCTTCACGGCTCTCTCTCCGCAAGCTTCAAACTGCTGTTTTCACTTGCTCGAGCCAGCGCGTTCTTGACCTCAACTCGCGTCTTGTTTATGACGCTTCGTCTCCTGTATCAGCGTCTCCAAGGCAACCAGCGTCCTCCTGTATCAGCGTTTCCAAAGCAACCAGGGCAGCGCTGCAACATTCTTTCTGCTGCACTCTTCATTGTGACGTCCCTCGAGCAGATTGCTTAGCAATATTCTCTGACTCCTCTTTGTGACGTCCATTCAGCTTGACACTGCCTACATTCCTGATTATTAAAGGGTTCTTTTACTCATTCTAACGCGCCCATTGTGACTCTGCACATTGTAAAGTGCTGATTCTACAGCCTTTCTCTGAAGCTATTTTGCCATTGTTTTAAGCTGTGGGAGTTCCACTCCAGCTGCACTTACATTATCTTTATCACCATGTCGTCTTCCGACAATGCTTTACATCCTCCTCCATTTCTACCAAAACCAGGGAAACCGGAAATTCTTTGGAAACAGTGGATCCATATTTTTGAAAACTACCTCATTGGAATTGATGGTTCGGAGTACTCTCCAGCGAGAAAGAACGCCCTGCTTTACAATCACCTGGGCATTGCTGCACAAAAGATCTTTGATAACTTACCCAATTTTCCACAACCCCCTGGTGATGGCACTTGGAATGTTTATCTCGAAGCTAAAGAAAGACTTAAAAAACAATTTTCTGAAGAACCAAACGTGCTTTTGGAAAGACACAGTTTCTTCAAACGCAAACAAGGCAGCGATGAATCAGTTGAAGAATATGTTGCCGCTCTACGTGTTCTTGCTTCTACCTGCGATTTCTTGAATTCAACGGACATTTGTATCAGAGACCAATTTGTTTTCAACTGCTTTTCGAAGAAAATGCAAGAACGTCTTCTGACTTGTCGTAACCCTTCTCTTTCAGAAGTTGTTGATATTGGGAAGAGTATAGAACGTTCTATCATTTCCTCCCAAGCGTTGTCAGGTCAAGAAGGTCATTCTCCCATATCCTATGTTTCACAGAATTCTGATTTTTCCAATCCCGTTTCTGCCATCAGAGTTAACAAAGAACACGTTAACAAAGATGGGTCTAAACGCTTTTGCTATCGTTGTGGTTCTAAAATCACATTGGTAATTTTCCTTCTTGCCCTGCCTTAGGAAGAAAATGCACTAAATGTAAGAAGACAGGGCATTTTCAAGAAGTTTGTAGACTACAACGCACTCCTCATACTCCTCATACTGTTAGAATACACAATGTTGAACTACAAGAACCAAACTACAATACCTCTGTCTCTGACTGCGCTAGTAATTTTTCCAATCTTCTTCTCTCCATTGATGAACCTTTGAG
This sequence comes from Calotriton arnoldi, assembly GCA_963921515.1. NCBI lineage: Eukaryota > Metazoa > Chordata > Amphibia > Caudata > Salamandridae > Calotriton > Calotriton arnoldi. The sequence continues at coordinate 191,740 of CAWUFW010005635.1, forward strand.
TTCTATAGAATTTGAACGTCCCATTTGCCAAGCTTCAATCAACAATAAATCCTTAGATGTCATGGCTGACTCAGGAGCTCCCATTACTGTATTAGCTGACACCACCTTTGATACCTTATGGAATCATTCTATTTCTTTACAAGCTCCTGACATATCTCCCAAAGCCTTTGGTGATAAGGACATTGACCTTCTTGGTTTTTTCGTTGGTACTTTGCAAGTTTTAGGAAGGTCAACCCAAACCAAAGTGTACGTGGCAGTCAAAGGCAGAGATTTAGTAGGTTGGAAGGATCTTGCCAAATTGGGTATAATTTTAAAACCAGGTCACAAGAATCCCATTGTTTTAGGAGATCTTCCCCTTCTTTCCATCAACAATGGCATTCCCAATGACACTGATCTTCTCACTTCACTCAAAAACAACTTTCCTTCCGTTTTTAGTAATAACATTGGAACCATCAAAGGTTTTGAGCATGTCATTAGACTAAAAGCTAATGCCACACCTATCACTCACAAGGTTAGACCCGTTCCAATAAGTGTGAAACCTGATTTAAAAAAATTATTGGAATCTTTAACTAAAGATGGCATTATTGCCACGACAGATTCCTCAGAATGGGTTTCTCCCATTGTCCTCGCAAAGAAAAAAAATGGAGATCTTCGTCTCTGTGTTGATCTCAGATCCTTGAACCGCAATATCATTATCGATTGCCATCCTCTTCCTCATATTCAGGAAATGCTTTCCAACATTGGCCATTCAAAATATTTCTCAACCATTGATCTACACTCAGCCTACCATCAGATAGCCTTGAGTACTGAGTCTCAAGAACTCACCACCTTTGTCACTCCCTTTGGAGCATACAAGTACTAAAGGCTACCTTTTGGTTTGGCATCCGCGGCTTCAGTATTTCAGAAGGCCATGGATGTTCTCTTTAAAGACATTGAACATGTTCAGGCTTTTCAAGATGATATTCTTGTTTTTACTGAAACAAAAGAATCTCATTTAGAAGCCTTACATAAAGTTCTTTCCATTCTCAGTGCCAGAGGTGTTACTATTCAACCAGACAAATGTAAATTTTTAGTTGAACAGATTGATTATTTAGGGCATACTATTACCCCAGAAGGTATTAAGCCAAAATTTTGCAATATTGAAGCCATCATTAAAGCTCCTCCTCCTCCAGACAAAGACGCTTTGAGATCCTTTTTGGGTCTATGCGAATACTATGCTCGTTTTGTACCCGACTACTCATCCTACGTTCAACCTCTGAGGTCACTTCTCAAAAAAGGCACTACCTTTGTTTGGACTGATGAAATTAACTCTACATTCACACATATCAAATCTTTGGTCATCAATGCTCCTGCATTAAGCCCTTTTGTTCCAAGTCACCAATGTATTGTTACAGTTGATGCCAGCCTCAAAGGTCTTGGTGCTGTTTTTGGTCAACAAATTCACAACAAAGATCACACTATAGCCTTCGCCTCAAGAAGTTTATCTGATGCTGAAACCAAATACAGCACGATTGAGAGGGAAGCTTTAGCTTGTGTCTGGGCGGTTAACAAATTTAAAACCTACCTTTGGGGCAGCCATTTTATCATCTACACAGATCATAAACCACTTGTCTACCTGTTGCAGGGCGATGGTTTAGGTAAAGCCTCTGCCCGATTGGTACGTATCCTCTCCAAACTTCAAGAATACAACTTTAGCATTAAATACATTCAAGGTGGCAGAAATTTCAGAGCAGATTGCCTTTCTCGTTTACCTTTACCTTCTACTGATGACTCTGTTGACGATTTTGATTGTGTTGTAGCTACCATCGATGCCACTTCTTCATCCAATGGTTTTATCTCCGAGAAAGAATGGCTCGATGCTACTTCCCTTGATCCTACTTTAAAAAAGTATGTGATTGTATTGTTAAAGGTTGGGCTCCTATTCGCAATTTGTCTCAAGATCTTAAACCTTTTGCACAAATTTCCTCTGAACTATCTCTTGAGAATGATTTATGTATTAGAAATGGCTGTTTTGTTCCGCCTCTTTCTCTAAGAAATAAACTGATTTCCATTGCTCATGATGGACACTTAGGAGTCACAGCCACGTGTAAAAAGCTTAGAGAAAATTATTGGTGGCCCTCTTTGAACTCTCAAGTCTCCGCTTTCATTGACTTGTGCCCTCAATGCGTTGTTTCTGACAAACATTGGCGAACTACGCAAAATCCTCTTCGCCCTGTTCCTCTGCCCGATGGTCCCTGGGTGAAGGTTGCATTGGATTTTGCCGGTCCATTCAATTTATTACCCACCTCCTCAAGATTTTTATTGGTATTAATTGATTACTACTCCAAATGGATTTACTTTTCATTTGTGGATTCTGCCTCTACCCAATCTGTTTTACAATTCCTTAAAAATGTTTTCTCACTAGAAGGTACTCCAAGAGAATTAGTCACTGATAACGGTACTCACTTTGTCTCCACTGTCATGAAAGACTTTTTGACAAGTTTTGATATTAGACATTTACAAGTTGCTTTGTATAGTCCCTCTGCCAACGGTTTGGTTGAAAGAGCTAATCGCTTTCTCAAGGAAGGCATTCAGACTGCTCTTTCCTCACATTTAGATTACAAACTGTTCTTAAAAGACAAAGTGAATGCCTACCATAATTCTCCTCATTCTACCACTGGCTACACTCCTTTTGAATTGTTGAGGGGTAGGAAATGTCGTTCCAAACTTCTACCTTCTTGGTTGGAGCAACATTTTGGTTTAAATGGCACATCCAATCTCAATAGAGATTCTATTATACGACACACAGTTTCCTCAGCACAAGATAAACAAAAATTTCACTATGACAATCTTAAACATGTTCATGACAAAGAATTTACAGTTGGTGCTTGGGTTCTTGTCAAGAAACCATTTGGTGTTAGAAAAGGGGATTCTTCATTCTCTTCTCCTTGTAAAATTGAAAAGGTCAGTCTCAGTGCTTGTTATTTGCAGGATATGGGGTGGTGGAACAAGGGAAGACTTGTACCTATATCTGATTTGCAAGCTGACATTCACAAGAAAACAGCTGTACCATGTTTCTCTGATGATTCTATTTTATTTGAGAATACTACCGTACCACTTGCTGAAACAACTAAATCCAATGCTCATTTCAATGTTTCTAACACTTCTTCTTCCGTTGCTATTGCTCCTACATCTGTTTCTTCTGTATCACCATCTAGAAGAATTTGCAGGTTGCCTGTACGTTATAAAGATTTTATTATGAAATAACTTGTTTGTTAGAAAGGGAGATGTTGTAATATCTACATTTCTCTTTCTCTTGTTTCCTTCTCTCCCTCTCTGTATTCATCATCTTTCTTTCCTTTCTATTCTTTCCCTGTCATTCTATCTTCTAGAATCTTGATCGTCTGTAACTATTCTATTCTATTCCTGCGCTTCGGACTGAAAGGACACCTTCGCTGTGGGTCCAGTTACTTCTACTTCTTTTCCTGTTCCTTGAGAATAAAGAAACTTAAAGACAGCTCCCGTGGATTGTCTTTACTGCCTTCACGTCGCTACAATAACATTGTGCGTAAAGGTGCAAGACGTTGAAAAATGTACTTACCCGTAAAAATTGATAACAAAAACAGTACTTACTTTTGAACAAAGTTCTTAGTTTTACAACATATATAAAAAGAAGTGTTACATTTCTAATTTGGTCTCGAATTTATTCTTTGAGTGTGTGTCTCATTTATTGCCTCCGAGAGTACAACAAATGCTTAGCACTACTCTCTGATAAGCCTAACTGCTCGCCTACACTACCACAAAGGAGAGCATTAGTTTTATCTATTTTAGCCTCTGTAAACCAATTGGGGACCCACTGGACTCTACACCGTGTACTTCTTTGTAGTACACTATATAGAGAGTCAACTTCCTAAAGTACTTATCTAATCTATATCTCCCTAGCTATTCCTCTGTCTGCCTCTTTCTATTCATCTTTTTCTATCAACATCCATGCCTAGCCCTCTTCTATCGCACTCGCACTCTGTCTCTGCCCCTTCCCTTGTTTTGACCCTTTATTTGTCCTTTCTCTGCCCCTTCCCTTGTTTTGACCCTTTATTTGTCCTTTCTGTGTTCCTCTTCCTCTCTCTGCTTCCCTCACCATGCCATCGCCATCTCGCTCTATTTAATGGCATTTAAATCGCAATCAGCCCCTGCATCTGAAGGACCCAAATGCATTTTGCTCAAAATGCAAACCGGAATATGCAGGGTCAGGCGCGCGTTCAGAGAACGACCTGACCCAGCACCTGCTAGGACAGAAGTGCATTATGGGTACTCCCAGCCAATTGTAAATGTATTCTAACCAGAAGGTTAGCATTTCCGGTTTTTATACGGCTGCAATTGCTTGAATGCTTCCAAAGCGACAAGGGTTTATTACTGTCTGTTACGACCTATTCTAGCTTAAATTAAGGCTGGTAGTTTCCGTGCTACACAAATGACCCTTTCAGGTTTGTTAAACATGTAAAGTTGCTTAAATATGCCCATTTACATCTCTTTACCATGTTAACTCAAGCTGCCACATTGGAGCACCTTATGTTCATCAAAGTGCACCCCATGTTGATACTTGACAGAAGAGATAAAAGGGCGCTGCTTAAGGCAACTGGCAGGCTGGGCATTGCGTCGCTTACGAGCGTAGACAGAAGAGACAGCACTGCAGCCGACAATATTGCCATGTTTGGTTGCTCCCTAAAAGTCACCTGTGCATTGTGTTTTAGAGAAGCTTGTACTGATACTGCCTTCGAGGTACGTGCCCCGAGAAAAAAGCTCGCAGTGATGATGCTATATGGATACCTAAACAATATCCATCACTCCAGCTCAAATGCCCATTCATACATAGGCCTCTTTGCTGAGTTTGCAAAGTTCTGGCACTGCCCGCTTAAAAATATAGCAATCCAGCTGAGAAGTTATGTATTCCTTCATCAAAAATGTATCATTTCTTTTGAGAAGGTCTGACTTTGCCACTTTACAGCCATATTGTGAGAAGTAATTTTAAAGTCCCAGTAAAAACATTATAACTGCTGAAAACGTACTCTATTGTTTTATTAAAAATGCATACTCTCCTTAGAGAAGCTCTGGTACTTTCAGTTTAAAAGTGTAGAAACTATGCTCAAAGGTCTAGGTTTTGTGTCATCACAGACACCGCAGCATTCCTGTTAGTGCCAGCACAGTCCATTCGAATCATAGCTGCCCTACTTATAGCTGGGGAATGTATACCAGTCCTGCTGGAAAGAAATGGAAATAGCCGAAGCTACTGCAGCCCTGCTACTTAACTCCTTGGAGCAGGTATGCTGGATGGGGTTGTAAAGTGTGAGAATCTACCTGCTCCTCTCAGGGGGGCGGCAATACTCTTGATGGGACAACTATAATACTACTTCCCAGGCCACCATCACTTTAATGGAAACACTTATCAGCAATCCTTATATCTGGTAAATCAGAAACTACCAACCAGTTTTAGCAGGCGCGATGAACTTCTGAAAGTGATGAGGTAAAGTGTGAAGACAAAATTATAGAAATGCCAAATAAATATTTGGAGCAGATACTGGAGTGATAATCAGCACTGCTTTATGAAACACTGATCTAAAATGTCTGTAACCCGTCTGCTATTCAAAACCAGAAAGATCTCTGCAATCTGAAAACCAGTACTGTGGTATGAGGCTACAAACTCTGTCGAGTAGTTTATTTTTCTAACTTTTGTGATTAGCCCTTTCAATTAGATTCTCAGTCATAGTATAATTGAGAATCTACTTTGAAGGGGCAGAAGGGAAAAGGTAAGGGAATGAAATCTAGAATGATACTATTGCACAAGTTACTAACTTGTGTAACGATATATCTGTAAGAGACAGTAGTTAGTGATAGATTCCTTACCTTAGAATATCCCCAGGCGTCAGGCTGGATCCGGAAAGTTTTGCGTAGCAGTACCCTTGCGCGTCGGTAGGCGGCGTCGTGCGGCTCCGCGTCCGTCGTCGGCGTCGTGATCGCCGGGATGACGTCGCGGGCAGTACTTAGGCGCCGCCCCTGCGCGCTGACGTCAGTTCTGTACACGACTTTCCGCGCCAGGAACGCAGAGCCATGCAAGAAGCTGACACAGGTGTCTGAAAAATACTAGGGCCCTGAAAGGGATGTCCTTAACCCTAGAAATCAGTTCGCAGAACGGGGAGGATGGGTGGGGCGGTAAGGAATCTATCACTAACTACTGTCTCTTACAGATATATCGTTACACAAGTTAGTAACTTGTGCATCTGAAAGAGACACGTTAGTGATAGATTCCTTACCTTAGAATAGATACCCCAGCAATACCAACCCCGGTGGTGGGTCTGCGAACAAAGATCAGACAAGGAAGTCCTGGAGGACAGAACGGCCAAAGAAGCCGTCCCTCCGGACCTGACTGTCAAGGCAGTAATGCTTAGTAAACGTGTGCAGCGAGGCCCACGTAGCTGCCTGACAGATAACCGGCAGCGGAACACCGCGGCCCAAGGCCGTGGTAGCAGCCGTTGCCCTGGTGGAATGGGCACGCAGCCCAACAGGAGGCTCCTTCTTAGCCAAAGAATAGCAGGTCTTGATGCACAAGGTAACCCAGCGGGAGATGGTCCTCTTGTGCACCGCCCGACCTTTTTGGCGCCCACGTAGCCAACAAAGAGCTGGTCATCCACCCGGAAGTGTTTCGTGCGGTCGATATAGAAGGAGAGCGCACGTTTTGGGTCCAGACGGTGGAGCCTCTCTTCCTCTCTGGAAGGATGCGGAGGCGGAAAGAAGGTGGGCAAAGTGATGGTCTGCCCAATGTGGAAAGCAGTAACCACCTTTGGCAAGAAGGACGGACGCGTCCGAAGAACAACCTTGTCTGGATGAACAGACAGAAAGGGAGGTTTGCAAGAAAGAGCCTGGAGCTCACTCACCCGCCGAGCGGAGGTGATGGCCACCAGAAAGGCTGCCTTTAGAGTCAGAAGACGAAGAGGACAGTTATGCAGAGGCTCAAAGGGAGCGCACATTAAAAGGTAAGAACCAAGTTCAAGTCCCACTGAGGCATTACAAACGGAACAGGAGGGAAGAGGTGAGTAATGCCTTTTAAGAACCTGTTAACAACAGGGGACTTGAAAAGGGAGGGCTGATCAGGGAGCCTGAGGAAGGCCGAGATAGCACAAAGATAACCCTTGATGGTACCCAGGGCAGAACCCTGTTGGGCCAGAGAGAGAAGGAACAGAAGGACCTCAGAAAGAGGGGCAGAAAGGGGATCCACAGCCTTTGCTGTGCACCATGCCACAAATTTGTTCCACCTGCAGGCGTATACCACCTTAGTGGAGGGACGCCTGGCTGCCAGAATCACATCACAAACTTCGGGAGGCAAGTCGAAAGGAATCAACTGCCGCCGCTCAATCTCCACGCAAGCAGGTGTAGACTGGACAGGTTCGGGTGGAGGACCGTCCCCTGCTGCTGCGACAGAAGATCCTCCCGAAGAGGCAGACGGATCGGGGGATCTATGCTCATATTGAGTAGCTCGGGATACCAAACTCTTCGAGCCCAGTCCGGAGCCACAAGAATGACTTGGGCCCGGTCGTGCCGAATCTTCTTCAACACTCTGGGTAGAAGTGGTATAGGCGGAAAGGCGTACAACAGACCGCAACTCCACTCGCGACGAAAAGCGTCGCCGATCGAGTGCCGCCTTGGAAATTCCAACGCGCAGAACTGATGACATTGCGCGTTCTCTTCGGTGGCGAATAGATCTAACCAAGGCTCTCCCCACTGTAGAAAGAGTCCTTGCGCCACTTCCGAGTGAAGACGCCATTCGTGATCCATCATGCACCTGCGGCTGAGTTCGTCCGCCCTGGCGTTCAGAGAACCTGCCAGGTGTTGAACCATCAGGAACATGCCCTGATGTTCCAGCCATGTCCAGAGGCGCAGAGCCTCCTGACAAAGGGTCCAAGACCCCACCCCGCCCTGTTTGTTGCAGTACCACATGGCGGTGGTGTTGTCTGTGAACACCTGCACTACCTTCCCTTTGACAGAGGGAAGGAATGCCTTGAGTGCAAGCCGGATCGCCCGGAGCTCCAGAAGGTTGATATGGAGCCGGGACTCCGCCGGAGACCAGAGGCCTCTGATCTCCGCCTCTCCCATGTGACCGCCCCATCCCAGAAGGGACGCGTCCGTCACAACTGTATGCTCTGGCTGGGGAAGGGAGAGGGATCTGCCCATGACCCATTGCCGGTTCGAGAGCCACCACTGCAACTGTTTTGCAGTCCCCTCCGAGATCTGGACGTGATCGGACAGGTTGCCCTGGTGCTGCGCCCACTGGAACTTCAGGTCCCACTGCAGAGCCCGCATATGCCATCTGGCATGATTGACCAGCAGGATGCAGGAGGCCATGAGGCCCAGCAGCCTCAGGGTCATCCTTACCGAAACCCAGGATAAAGGCCGAAAGATCGGAATCATAGCCTGAATATCCCGGACTCGCCGTTCGGGAGGATAGGCCCGAAACTGCGTCGTGTCCAGAACTGCTCCGATGAAAAGGAGCTGTGGAGAAGGAATCAGATGCGACTTCGGCACATTGATGGAGAACCCCAGCGAGTGCAGGAGTTCGGCCGTAGTCTGGAGGTGGGAGACGACTGCCTGGGGCGAGCCCGCCTTCAGCAGCCAGTCGTCGAGGTAGGGGAAGACTGAAACCCCTGCCCGGCGCAGATGAGCTGCGACCACCGCCATCACTTTCGTGAACACCCGAGGGGCACTGGTAAGGCCAAAGGGGAGCACGGTGAACTGAAAATGCTCGGGGCCGACCGTGAACCGAAGGTAACGCCGGTGGGCCGGCAGGACGGGGATGTGGAAATACGCGTCCTGCAAGTCCAACGCTACCAACCAGTCTCCTGGGTCGAGGGCAGTCAAGACCTGAGCTAGGGTGAGCATCTTGAACTTCTCCTTCCGGAGGAAGCGATTGACGTTCCGGAGGTCCAAGATAGGACGCATGTCCTCCTTGTCCTTTTGGGCACCAGAAAGTAGTGGGAGTAGCAACCACGCCCTACTTCTGGGGTCGGAACATGCTCGATGGCCCTCTTGGTCAAGAGGGCCGTGACTTCCTTCTGTAGAAGCACCAAGTGATCCCCTGACATGCGGTGGAATTGAGGTGGCATGGCTGGGGGGTGGTCTCGAAGGGGAGGGAGTAGCCCCTTCGGACAATGTCCAAGACCCACCTGTCCGAGGTGATGGTGCGCCAGTGGGGAAGGTGATGGCGGACCCTGCCCCTACTGGCGTGCCGTGCACCTGAAAGGAGGGACTAGGAGGGCTTGGAGGCCGCGGACGGGTTGGAGGTGGTGGCCTGACCCGCACGCTGGTTGCCCGATCCGCCACGGCGGAATCCACGTCCTCGGCCACGCGAAGACGCCTGCTGCGCGGGCCGGTGGCTGGGCTGCTGACGTGAAGGGGCGCCCTACCGTGGCCACGATAGGGGCGAAAAGCAGAAGGCAGCGGAGGGCGTGTAGCAGAAAGGCCCAGGGACTTGGCAGTAGCCCGTGAGTCCTTAAAGCGCTCCAACGCATGGTCTGCTTTGGACCCAAAAAGACCGACTCCATCAAAGGGCATGTCCATGAGAGTATTCTGGACATCCCCTGAAAACCAGTGGTTCTCAGCCAGGCGTGGCGTCGGAGCGCCACCGTCGTTGCAATCGACCTGCCCAGCGAGTCGGCGGTGTCAAGGCCACAACGGATAGTGTATTTGGCCGCATCCCTTCCTTCCGCAATGGCGCGGGAAAGCAGTGCCTGGACCTCCTCAGGGCACTGGGGCAAAACATCCGCCACCGAATCCCACAGGGAGTGGGTATATCGGCCCAAAAGACAAGCGGTGTTAACGGACCGCAAGCCAGCACTGGAGGAAGAAAAACCTTTCTTCCCAAACTGATCCAGGCGTTTGGATTCCCTATCCGGAGGAGCGGTAGGGAAGGCGGTTTGGGAAGCGGAGGCTTGGACAACCAAGCTCTCAGGAGTGGGGTGGACAGAAAGAAACAGGGGGTCGCCCGGAGCGGGGCGATGGCGTCGTGACACGTTCCGATCCACAGGAGCCCCTGTGTTGGGCTTGGACCAGGCGCCCAAAAGAACGTCCGTGAGGGCGTCGTTAAACGGCAGCACAGTCTCCGCAGAGGAGGCTGCCGGCTGAAGCACCTCTGTCAAGATGTTAGGCTTGACCGTCAAAGTAGGGAGCTGGAGACGTAAGGCCCCAGCAGCCCTACGCAACACCGTACCAAAATTGGCCCCCTCCTCCGTAGCCACGGGAGGAGACAGCATGCCAGTGTCAGGAGAAGTATCCAGACCACTGGCCTCCCCTAGACTCTCTGTCCAGTCCTCATCATACTGACAGTTGCGTGTCAGAGGGTCAACAGACCCCTCCCAGTCCTCCTGGTCCTCCTCTGGTTCAAAATAAGGAGGAGGAGGGACATTTGGGACCCAAGGTCCCATCGGCGCCGGAGCCGGCGTCGAGCGACGTCGCTCCGGGTCCATGTCCGGAGCCGGAAGGAACTGGGGGACGACGCCGCCCGGAGCCCAGGGCGGCGTCGAGAACGGCACCGGAGACATCGGCGCCGGCGGAGGTGTCGTGAGGTCGACCGGCGTCGATGGGGGTTGTGGAGCCGGGATCGAGGCCGGGGCCGAAGCCGGAGCCGGGATCGAGGCTGGAGGCCCGGGCGACGCCGGGGCCGGAGCCGCCGGCGACACCGGAGCAACCCCATCAGGGCCCGCGGGGCCCGAAGGCGCACCGGAGGGGCCTGAAGGCCCGAAGAGGCGGGCCATGGCCGACAGGAACTCCTGTACCTTGGCCGGATCCGCCCCCGAACCCGGGAAGGGCGGGTATGACGGGGGCGACTCCACAGGCAAGTCCGGGGCCGCGGGGCGGGGACGGTGCCGGGAGGGGCCTCAGCCGAGTCGCGAGACCGGGCGAGGCGAAGTCCGAGAGCGACGATGCTTCTTGGACTTCTTGTGCCTGGACTTACCGGACGAAGAAGACTTCGACGCCGACGACCGGTGTGCACTCCGCGAGCGACCCCTGGACCTCTCACGCGACCGGGGCTTCCGCGGAGCCGAATGCCGGGCCTCGAGGAGCTTTCGAGACCGCTCTCGCAAAGCTTTCGGGTTGAGGGCCTGGCATTCGGGACAAGACTCGGTGTCGTGGCCTCGGCCGAGGCAGAAGAGACACTCCCAATGCGGGTCGGTGACGGACATCATCCGCGCACAGGCGCCGCATCGCTTGAAGCCGGGCATCCCTACGACACCTTAAAGATGGAAAAAACAGTGAAAAAATCACCAAAAAGTATGGTCAAAAATTGACCAGGGCACTGCTCTTCCCGGATCTGCGCTTACTGGCGCGGAAAAAGAAGAACTGACGTCAGCGCGCAGGGGCGGCGCCTAAGTACTGCCCGCGACGTCATCCCGGCAATCACGACGCCGACGACGGACGCGGAGCCGCACGACGCCGCCTACCGACGCGCAAGGGTACTGCTACGCAAAACTTTCCGGATCCAGCCTGACGCCTGGGGATATTCTAAGGTAAGGAATCTATCACTAACGTGTCTCTTTCAGATGTATTTAACAGCCACCTGAAATAGCATTTTCTACATTTCTTATATCACCTGTGATTTGTGAGGTATTTTTTAGGAATATTGTGCTTATAAAAGCACTACTTTACAGCCATTTCTCACAGAAAACTTCCCTGGATAAGCACAGGAAAACATACATTATATTGAATAATTGCAGACAAATTATTTGGAACACCTAGGGTTGGAGAAACTGCGGAATGAAGTGCTGTGTGAAAAGAGGACACAGTTATTATATGGAATCTGGCATCCGCATGAACATATACAATGCCAACATGTAATATTTCTTAGTATATTATTCAAGGCTTCTACCTCTGTCCCTTGGGACAGTCAGTGGTAATAAAAGAGCTTCTTGTTCTGCTGTCCTTAAGTAAATTACTTGGATGACCTTCGTGTATCCATCTGGGTGGCCAGGTACACAAGCTGAAAATTCAGTTCGATTAAATTCAGTTCTGTTTTTGCATTAAATTTGCAAAACAATTACATTTCTGTCAGACCTCATTCTTACTGGAAAATCTTTAAAGTATTCATACTCCTGAGTCTTCGGGAATACCAGAAATGTATATGTTGCATATGACGTTCTGTTTTCCACGTAAACAAAATCCTCCTTTCGAAATTTTGCAGTCCCAACATCTATTTGTCTCTGTGAAACAACCATAGAATGTTAAAAAATAAAATAAACCAAATATTTTGGGGCTCAATCTATCATAAGCTTTCAAGGGAGGTGGCAGACACCTCTTCTCCTTTTAGACCAACATGGAAACTTTGGGTTTTTTAGGTCTGGACTTTGACACTGCTTTAGTTGTTTCACCAGACTATTGAATTTCAAAAAAATCTTATATAACAGAGTGCATCATCCATTGGTCTATTAATTGTCATTAACATTTTCCTGTCACCCACAGTGGCGGCTGGCACCTACGGGGAGAGGGGGTGCGGGGCGTGCATGCGGAAAATATATTTAAAATAAAAAAAAAAAAACTTACCTGACGCGACGTCCTTGCTCCGGACCTCTTCTTTACTGGAACCGGATGCTGGAACTCCCTCGGCTAATACTGGTGCTGCTCACATGCAACATGTGAGCAGCACCAGGATTGGTGGGAGCAGCCTCACTCGGCGAGGTTTAAAGTGAGCATGTATGGCTGGCTGTCACAAGACGGCCAGCCAAAAAGACATGCGCACTTTAAACAGTGCATTAGCCAGCCCACCCTCCTCCCAGCTGCTGTCACTCAGCAGTGGCCCCACTCACATCCGGACGCTCAGCTCGAGACGGGGGATGAAAAATAAAATGGTAATAAATTACTATTTTATTTTTCATCTCTGGGGCGAATTTTCAGTGGGGAGACGCTCCTCCGCTCCAACAGAGGAGCCGCCCCTGTTCACCCACTACAAGATACAGGCAGGGACAGTGGGTCAGCCCACTTTGCCCACTAGACCATTCTCGTTGAGTGACAGCACAAAGCCTATTCACAGATGGGTCCCTACAGATTGAGAGGAAGAGAGAAAAGGAGGTTCATCGATGGCTCAACAGGAACATGTGTACGTATAGGAAATAGCAAAAAGTGACAGACCAAAAAAGTGAAGGATGGAAACACTTGACCCAACATTTATAAATCACTGGAACATCAAGTCAATTGCTTTTAATCTGAGATTTAATGAAGAGGACCATGCCTCAACTCACAAGAAGCCACCCAGACCTTTCTGCTAGTCCACCTCCTCCATACATGGGAACATAATCCACCATATAGGTGTTTTCTACATTATTTGGACTCCTTGGTGAGGTGTACCTTTAGTCTTTAGGCACTGTAGGCTTGGGACCATTACTGGGGATATGATTCAAACCACAAGAGACTCCAATGTATTTATAAGCCTCTTGGTAATCAGCCTGTGTGTATGCCCAATCGGTGGGTAGGGTGGTGTGTCCGTGTTGCAGATTTTCTGTTAGCTGATGTGTAAAGATAAGTGCCCATTTGTGTGTTTGTGTGCGGGAGTTAACAGTGCATCTTACACAAGCACATACAGATCAACCAAAACACATTTTTGGGAATCTGTGTGTTCTGTACATGTGCATATACACACGGACACAAATATACATAGACACACACATGCCCAAACACTCATAGCTACAGGCACAGGTATATACTGTGTATAGGTTTCTACTATTTGGTGCATTTAAGTATATTTGTTCATGTGTAGTAAGAGAAATAAGGAGGCACTGAGGGTAAGATAACAATTCATTGTGCCTATAACTCGCACACAGATTAGCCTCTGTAGAGAATCCCAACATTCTGCTGTACCCAAGATTTTGTCTGCTTTTTGGCACACTTTGAGAAGACTTAGAATGGTGTTTTTGGCGTTCATTTTTACTCCGCCAAAACAATGTGGCTATGAATAGCATAGTCACTGTCACCTATATGAAAAGATAGTTTTGTTTGGACCATTTCAACATTTTAAAGCCACAGTTAATGTCGTAATAGTACAGTGATAACAAATTGTATTCTTAAGCAAAATATGTAGTTATACGATTTTATTGTTATTTGGACATTGGTATGAAATTACCGCAAAAGAGAGTGACATTTTTAAACATTACTGCTATTAGGGAAATATAAAGGATACAGTTTAATTGAGAAAGACCTCTTACTCTGCCAAGCACAGGGACACCAACCATGACACGTGAAACCATGACACTTGAATGGTTAGATAGAAGCAACCGTCAGTGGCCTTTGCCATCACGGAGGCTTTGGCTAGATTCTCAATAGGACAACACTTATCACAGACAAAAGCGGGAATTATTTTGCCCGCCACTTCTCCGACGTCTGTCAGTGGTAGGCAGGAGACTTACCTTAGATAAAGTGATGTATGGTGTGGCATTTTCTGACATGACAACAGGTAGTTTGATCAGCTTTGCATAGACTTCAGGTAGTTTTTCCTTGCGAATAGAAACTTGCACCTATCTTGAAACTTATTTGTTTAAAAAAATCCAGGTTAGGTGAACACAAACTTTATTTCCTTGAGAATATTAATCCCTTTGCTTTTGCTTTGGGGTTTTAACAGTACATCTTTGTACGGCTTTGAAGAATTCCAGACAATTCTAGTTAATCCTCAGATATCAGACAATACATGTAAATCAAGAATTTCAAGGAATCCTGAGGGGTGACAAGCAAGTTTCAAGTCCCTGGGGGAACGTTCGGTAGACTCCGTGTGATCCAGTCCTTCTATAGGGCGTCTGTGAAAATGTGCATTCTTTATCAAGCAAGGCACACCTCAAGATATAGACAGCGTGTGTTTCGTTGTGGGCCCAATGCTCACTTTGTTCTTAATTATTGTCTTTGGAGCTATCTTCATGCAAAAATGCATACTAAGCCTAGGCGTTTGTCCTTTAAAAAAAAAAACACGAGGTTTACTGCCTAGTGATCCCACATGGGCTGCTGGCTTCATGCAGTATACATGGCCGCTCACAGAACTCTACAAACTCTCCAAAGACTCAGGAATCCCACAGCAGCCACTTTACAGTGCTCAGCTTTAAAAGGTCCACAGTTTTCAGCATGTGAATTTACCAAAAGTGAGAAGACAAAAAAAGAGTTTTGAAAGTCTTCACGAAGGGAACGGAGGAACAAAAGAGCCTAATTCATCCCCTCTGCCTGGATTTAGGTACTCAACACATCGAAGGAACACAGGTGTTGTCGGTGCCAAAGGATCACCAGTCGACAGTTTCCTACACTCCGACACTCCAAATGCAACGTGTTTTAGCATGTCCTTTAAAATGCTGCTATTTTTAGCAAAGTTTAATTTTGCCCCCAAAAGTTTTGTTTGTTTTATCCTTATTTTGCTGTTGACTTTCTGTAGTCTAATAGAGGCTTTATGATCCAATTACGTCCCGCTGGCGACTTTCTCAACTGAAGAGCAGGCTTCTGTCTCTTCTGATCCTGCTACTCAACATACTCTGTGTCAGTTCACCTGACACTCCATTCGGTTAGGCGTCTTTTTATGCCAGGCCTCTCTGATTTCCACTTCAGACTCCCTAGGTGACTGATGCAAATGGCCTTCCCATTTGAGATGAGCCAAATACAAGCTCCTTTGCGCCTGGGAGCAGAACGAGCACTGGGCAATGCATATCACCCATACATCTGCCTCTACTGCTTGTTAACAACAAGCAAAGCATGTTAACACTCACGACGGAGAGGCACACAACCCTCAAAAGGACTAATTTAATTGTATGATGGTTCATGCCAGACCAATGTCTCACGTGTCCCAATCTAAGACATCAGTTCAAAGACTACTTTGGCCTTTCCATGAGGCATGCCGCCTGGCTCCAACTGTATTTACACATAATCAGGCTTGAGTCAAAAAGATGGTGGGGTTGCTATAATCATCAACACGTTTCTGAATCCTGAACAAATCATTTGATTTTACCAATCAAATAAATGGAGCCCTTCTTAAATGTTTCTTGTCCTCTACTTGTTAAGTAACTATAATTCTGATTTACTAAACATGAGGGTATGACAATACATTTCTTGTTGATTTAACCAGACAACGTGCATTAAAATCTTCTCAAGTAGATCTACTTTGCCACTTTAATCTCTGGATTGAATGTTTATCTGTCCCCACATCTCTTGCAGCATTATTCTCTTCTTTTATCTTCTACTCATCCTACGTACAATATTGCCTACAAACTCTCCACAGTCGCAGCTTTTTCTGGGTCACCCTGGATTTGGTAGCTCTCTTTAGCCATGAGCAACAAATTATTTTATTAACAAACGTCTGTTGATCAAGAAAGCTACCAACACAGAGGTTCTCAGTTTCTGAAAATATGCCGCAATATCTCATCATATCTGAGCTCTGCACTCTCATATTCATCTCAAACGTCTTTACATACAGCATTGGGCAGAGTATGCCATTTTGCTACTTTTCATTCAAAACAATTAATCAATGGTTTTCCGGATGTTAGAAATAAACGAGGCACTTGTAACAGAGACCAACAGCTAAAAACTAAGGTGTCTGGCTTTTGGGTACAACATTTGAAGGTAACCACTAGGTATTCCTTCCAATACCTCAAACCAACAAAAACATTGACAATTGACATTTTTTGATGTATTTCCACTGTCCATAAGACCTTAATGGGCCTTTACGTGATACCTTTATTCTAGGACCATAACTTTACACTTCTAGAAGTCGGTTGGCTACATTTTATTTTGGAATTGCATCTAGTAACATTCTCAGAATTTAAGGGCTGAATTCAGCTAAGCTGACAAACAGGCAGAGGTAGCTTTGGAAGGCTTTCATTCATTTCAGTATTTTTCACATCTCTGTGTTTAAGTGTTCTTTTTTAGATATCTCTGTGCTTCAGACGTGTGCTTTTTGTCTCTCCCTCTGTGCTATTGATGTCTCTCCACTGTATTTCAGACCAATGTTTTATTTAAGGCATGCTCCTTGCCTTGGGCATATTTGTGCCATATTCTCAATACAGTTTGAAAAAAATGAGTGTGGAAAATCGAGGAATTTCTAACTACTTTTACTTGAATTGCAAATGTGGAGGTGAATAGGCATGTCCAAGAAAAGCATTTAGGCTATGTTTTCAGTAGTGAGAGGGTAAAATGGTGTTTGAAAGTTGAGGTAAGGTACCAAGTCTCTATACGACTATCATTTAAATGTCAAGAAGGTCTAAAATGCCATTTGAAGTATTCTGAAAGTTCCACTGGACGAAAAGAGAAAATACTTTGAGACCAAGTTACTTTACCTTCAACACTTATAACATTTTTGTGACCGCCTAAAATGTTCCTCTTTAACCAAGAATCTTTGCACACCTGGTACATGATATTTGAAACTAAACTTCAGGACGCGTATGGTTTCTGTAATGATCTCCCCATAACATTTAGAAATATATTTTCCAAAGTTCATCAACAGATTTAAATTGAGCAGCTTCAGATTCGCTATCCATATTGACATGATTTCCATCAAAGGAAATCATAGGAGTGCACATTTTTATTTGGCTGCACAATAAGATGAAAAGATTCATAATTTAGTACACTATAACTAACTTGGTGTGTGGCACACTCAGAAGGTTGAAGGATACACGTTTATAGCTTGATTAATTAAAATTATTGCAAACATAATAAGACCAATCTGCAAAGCATCAAATAACAGAAAAGTACATACTCTGTTAAGAAACGTCTAAAACAGGCAGGTGATTGAAATCTAAAAAATTCATTCAAATACAAGCTATTAAGCTCAGAATTATCCACTAATACTGAAGTATATATATTACCTTATTTAGTAATTTAGAAAAGCATGAAAATGTATCAAAACACTCTCTACAGACACATTGCTAACTGGGTGCAACAAATAAAAACAGCCTTCTAGTTTATATTATTATCTCTTTCCTAATTTGTCGAATCCTTTGATAACACATGAGTCCATTACTACAAACGTTTGTTAGAGTACCCAGAAATGAACAATGGCAAATTTTCAGTGACATGAAGAGATAGATGCTACACATTTGCCCTTGTGGGTACTGAAGGATTCATATATTTTCCTCTGCTAGAAAAATGCTTGTTCTTGCAGAGAATTCCTTGCACTAGTTACTCGCAGTACTCACAATCTAAAACACCGAAGGTATTGAACAGCTAAAACAAGGAAGCAGAATTACTACCCTTGATTCTAAATTTAACAGGGCAGGCCACACTCCGCTTAAAGTCAAAGAGCTTCTTTAGTCAATGATGAGACTGCAACAAAAAAAACTAACACAGAAGGAAAATTGTTCCAAACATTTCAATTCAAACACGATGTTTATGCGCTAGCTTCTTGCAA
This sequence comes from Calotriton arnoldi, assembly GCA_963921515.1. Taxonomy (NCBI): domain Eukaryota; kingdom Metazoa; phylum Chordata; class Amphibia; order Caudata; family Salamandridae; genus Calotriton; species Calotriton arnoldi. Next base: position 210,122 of record CAWUFW010005635.1, read on the forward strand.
TGCTGAGATATGTGAAAATGAGCCCAAAGGGTAAAAATTAACAAAGCAGCAAACACAGGCTAAAAATCACAATGTTGAAAAGGGGTGATCTTTTTTAATAGCAGGAAAAAACATAACTATTGAAAAACTAGTTGGAATATAGTTTGAACAAATTCCTTCCGTTCCTTAATATTCACTCCAAGTTCTACTTTAATTGTGACCCTTAAATCAGGTGGGCACAGATGTGCTCTTTCTAAACGAATCCTCTGGCTCACCACTCTATCTAGAGTTCTCAAGTAAAAAATTAGGCTTTTGAGGCAACCTTTTTCTTGTGCCTTAAATACAAACAACCAAAGTTTCCTATAATCATCTGTTTCCACTACTCAAGATTTGTTCTAGTAATGCATTAATGCTAGCAGTACTGTCCTTAAAGAAAGACAGTGGAGTATTTTGACAGTTATGTACAATCTAGAAGTGTGCTTGATAAAAGGTAAAACTCAATCAGATATATCAAACACTGACCAAATGGGTTAGCAATAATATTTCTATATGTATTTATCAAACTGGTAACCTTTGATTGATATGGCCGTGGTTGAGCACGTGCAGGGAAATTATAAACCTTTGGCACCAAGTGTATGACATCCTACTAAGGTTAGATAATAGGCCTACCCCTCGAAAGTGAAACAAGTTTCCAGTAATGAAATAATACAGGAACATTAAGCTTAATATTTGATCTTGCTTCAACTTCCCTTCGAGTAGTTTAAAGAACACTCATTTAGTACATATACACATTCTAAATATAAAAACCAATATCAATGTATTAACAAGATCCAGATATGACTCTGCTCAATTATACAATTTAAAATATATACTCTAGCATTTAATTTCCATTTTCAAACCAAAACCTTATCTCCACATGCACTGTAGTCCAGTTTACATTCTTCTGAACCATAAACAGTAGTCCATACAATTTATCACCTACTGATGTGTGGAAACTATTGAAGTTGCACTGCATGTGATTTCTTTTCAAAAGAGCAAACAAGGCACAGCCTAATATAGAAAATAATAAAGATTTAGAGTACAGTTTACTCAAGCTTATGATCAACGAATCAGTCATACAGTTTCAGATAATGATTATAATTCTTTAAGGTCTGGCGTTAGCCATGACTTTTGTTTTCACAAAAAATCTTAAATACAAAATATACATGCATACCTATTGGGACTTTGTCAGCCCTTTTAATTCATTGGTTTGTTGTAGTGCCATTTACATTTTGCTTCCATTCACCACAGCACACATCAAAATGCATGGGGACAGACCATTAATTCATTGACTCTCTGCACTGTATTTTTCATGTGCTCAACAGTAGAGCCACTGACAAAAATATCCATGCCATGGTCTGTTTATATTATAGGTTAACGTCATATAATATTGCTTTTAGTGCAGACAATGCGAACTCTGGACTGGATGTCACAAAGGAGTAGAACATACATTTCTCAATCTTAAGTCATTCAATTTACAAGCTTGCATTTATTGTGACTTATTTCTCAGTTTGAAAATTCTTAGTAAAAAGTACAAAATGATTCTACAAAAGTGAACCCAACTGCTATTTCAAGAGGCATGCAAATACACACCAAGTGATAACGTTGTGACATTGCAGCACTGCTGTTACCAACACTCAAGTGAAAACACACAATGTTTACCTGAATTGTCTTCCCCATTGATGACCTGCCATTGTTTAAATTTAGGTCCTACCAAGTACCACGCATCAGGGGTTAGACTGACGCATTTTAGTGCTGGTGGCCGCATCACCACATTAAAAAGCATTAGTCACGCATTTAGACAACCCCTCAACACACTGAGGGATCATGATAAGTGTTCCCTGGATGAATAAATGCACCCCGCGCGAGCAATTCTTATCTGAGCTACAAAAAGCTTGATATCCTGCAGCCTGAGCCACTCACTTAGTGCTATCTTTGACTTCAATCAGAAACATTGTTTTAGCGCTGTGTAGCTAAAACAAATTATGCTTTGGTTGCCCCGCCCCTCAGAGACACAGTTGTGAAACTGGATCGTTTGTCTGGCTGAGGGGAGCTAAGTTTTGACAGAGGAGTCTCCTACAAAATGAATATCAAGCACCTAGCCTAGCCTCACATGATGGATTTGGTGCCACCACTGCAGTTATTTTATTCACACTACGAGTGTGGGGTTGGATGCCCCCTGCCATACCCACTGGTTTCCGGATAGACAGCAGGTCAAATTCTGTGACCATCATTTGTCTGCACCTGGCTCCCAAACAAAACTGAAACCAGCAGCAGCAGCAGCCTGCCTCTCGATAACCTAATTCAGCATTACAGCCACTATTTATTTTATGTTACTTTCCATATATGCATTTGTTAGATGATGTTGTTTCTGTAATTTATTTCATGCTGTAGTCTGTTGTGTATGTGTGTGGCAGGGTATATAGCGCTATCTCCGAGACACTCCGACAGATCGCCTCTGCCACCCTGCACTGAAGCTGCTGTGGAACCCTGTTATTGTGGACAAATACCAGAGATAGTGGCTCACTCAAGGTAATGGAGATATTCTGTACGTTTGAGGCAGCCACATGCCACTCTTACCAAGCAGCATTGGGTTGGTGTGATAGAGAAGTGAACATGCATCGCACTTGGCAACATTTTCTGACCTAGATTTCACAGCAGTACAATACCCCAGAGTGACACATTATAGGGCATGATAGAGAGCTGTGTGGCTGAGGCTGAAGGCAAAGAGAGCTTCTGACAGCGCCTGTCGGTTGGTCAGACCATCCAACCATTGGCCTCTATGCAGAGCGCTGTTCACATATGTGCCAACTGTAACTTATTTTCATATGAAAGTGTGTGAAGGAGTGATACACAGATGTCAAAATATTGATGGCATGAATAGAAAATAGTGTGTTTACAGGCGAGGAGAGAGACAGGGTTGGGGGGTGTGTAGTGATAGGGGGCATGTAAGTTGTGCATGGAGGACGCAGAGAATAAACGGTGATGAAGAGGAAACAGATGATGTGTAAGATACGCAGATTAAGGATTTCAGAAAGATGCGGCGAAAAAGAGGGTGTAACAGTGAAAGACTGCAGTTGATAGAAGTGTGAAGGGAAGACAGGAGAAAACAGATTAAGAAACTCCAAAGACCAGTATCCCTTTCAAAGATCTTAGTAATGTTTCATTCACAACACATCTTTTCAGACTTGAAACATTTTCAAATCTAAATATTCATAACAAAATCATCATTTAGCTGATGTTTACAAGCATTTGCAATGCCTGCAATAGTTTGAACTCATTTTGAGTGTGTTCATTTTTTTGTGATATGTCTAGCTATAATAATCGAAAAACTCACAGAGAAGCATTCAAATACTAGTTACTGCTTCGGACTTACTTGCGAGAAACTGTTATTCAAGGAGTCACTCATTTGGCAGTAGAATGTCACATATACACACACTGAAACCACCAACATGTCTAAGATACGCTGTCTGAAAACTTACTTGGCAGCTATAAAATTTATGGTCAAGTACTTTAAAGTCAAGTCTAATGAATTAGCTATCTGGAAAGCTGCACTGTCAAGGCTCCAAAAGTCCTAACTTTGTTGACATATAATGCTTGGTATCATTATAATCACAGGGACTTTTAACATACACAAGGCCATTGTCTTCTGTCTCTCCATTCACAGCAGTAGCGGTTCTTTTTATATAAAGTATAAGTGAGCCGTTATTTAAAAAGCACCACTTTAACTGCCAGGAGTGGTTCCATTTCTTTACAATTGGTCATTAACCCGTTCGGTGCGTCGGACGTCACAGTGGGCGTGTGCGGAGGACGGCCGGGGGCCATCCGAAACACGCCCACTCAATAAATCACCCGCACCGCAAATTCCGTGTTTTATTTATTTACGGGTTAAGCACCAGCAAACATTTAATCCTTGCAAAAGAAAATACAGCCTCTTTTCAACGGTTATATCAAGTTTGATGTGACTGTACTTATGTTTAGTGGAAGCTATACTACATGGTTGATTTCCACTAACCATTCACTAAAGCAATTTCTTAAAAATGAAAATAAAAGTATTAAATGGCACTTCTATTTTAACATGAGCTGAAACTGTTTAAAGCGCTCTCGTATTTACTTTTCAGTGCAACTTTCTGTTTAGGTTTCGCCTGCACAGCGCTTGAGCTGTGCTTGTGAAATCTATTGTATTTAATATAAATCTTAAAAGAGGCGTACATCCTGCCCTCACTTTTCATTGGTTGGTGTGCTTGCCACTTACTTTTCCTCCATTTCTATTGGCTGTAGCATACTATTTCCTGATGTTCCTCTCGTGTGTTTCTCAGTGTCCCATGGCCCAAGTACTGTTCTCAACCGCTTTGGTGGAACTCTTTTAAGGTTTTGCCTGCACAGCGTTTGTGCTGTGCTTGTTTTTCAAGTGCTGGCATCTTTGTTTGGAGGCTTAATTGGTTAGTCAAAAGTTTTGATTCACTGTCCGATCCAGTGTCTTTCATTTGTTTCTCTTGTTTGTTTCACTCCGCGCTGTAACTTTCATTTCTTTCATGAGGCTTAAAACGCATCGTTCTTCAAGCCTCACTTTCTTTCAGCCCAGAGTCCCGCCCTCAGTTTTTGCATGCGGCGGCGCAGCCAGAGAGAAATTCATCACCGACATTCCATCAGCTGCACATATCGCCAAGGATGTCATCATTCATTTTTCCGCGCTACAACTTTAATTTCTTCCACAAGGCTTGGAACGCATCGTTCTCAAAGCCTCACTTTCAGCCTGGAGCCCCACCCCCGTTTTTGCATGCGGCAGCGCCGGCAGAGAGACCTCCATCACTGACATTCCATCAGCTGCCCATAGCGCCAAGGTCATATCATCATTAGATTTATAAGTCATCTGACCATATCATACAAGCCACACAGAGTAGTAACTTTTGAGACAAGACAAGAATGTCTTGACTGACCGACGTATTTGCCACAGTGGCCAGCATGTACCTGGCTGCGTGAAATGAAGGGTGGGTGGATAAACAGTATCAGGCAGTGGGCTGCCTGGGTGTTAAGGTTAGGCTGCAGCCATTGGTTTGCAATCATCCAGGACTTGAGGAAAAGGGTGTAGCTTTATGTAAGTAAGTTTCTAAGTAACAATTCTCTAGAGCGTACAAATACCTTAGTGTCTTGGGGCTGGCGAACCAGAAAACAGCTTGAAGGTGGAAACACTGGGCTTACTCAGAAGCAGTGATGAAAAACCACATCTTTAGAAACTTCCTAAAGTGGGTAAGACTAGGTTCAGATCTTAGATACAAAGGCAGAGAGTTCCACAATCTCCTGGCTAAGAAAGAAAGCCTCCTGCCACCCCAACTGGCCTTCTTTATTTTTGGTATGTCACAAGGTTTGAACGGGAGGACCTCAGTGCTCGCCGTGGGGAGTACCACTTGAAGGTTGTTTGGAAATAGAGAGGACCAGAGCCATGCAAGGCTTTATGCAACACGCAGAGAGCCTTAAACTTGACCCTCTCTGTCACTGGCAGCCAATGTAGTTCTTGTATCTTCTTTGTGACGGAGCAGAACTTGGGCACCTTCAGGAGAAGCCGTGCTGCTGTGTTTTGTAATGATTGCAGCTTAGAGTGCAGTTACATGTTTATCCATAAATAGAGGGCATTACAATTATCTATACCCGAAAGGATTAGAGCTACCACCACGATCTTTTGCAGGTCAGGTGGAATAAAAAAAAGGAAATCCCTTTTTTAGCATCTTGATTATAAAGAAACAGTTATAAAATGTTATATGATTGATCTGCACAGAGAAATGTAAGCGTTCATTAATTAGAATCCCTAGATTTTTTAACTTCTGGACAGGAGAAGGTAGTGAACCAAGATTAACAGCCCACCAGGAGTTGTTCCAAAATGATATGGTCTTCCCAAACAAGATCCCCTCAGTTTTCTCTGCATCAAACAATTATTGGAATTTTTAGCTGCCAGGCCGTCCTCGGTAGGAATAGATACGATTATTTGTGTATCATCGGCGTAATAAATGGCAGAGAAACCAAATAATTAAATCAATTCCACCGGGGGGGGGGGTGGTAATATATATATTATAACGCTTTAGGGGATAAAGAAGACCCTTGTGGTATAACGCTTTAGGGGATAAAGAAGACCCTTGTGGTACCCCACAAGGAAGAGAAAAGGGTTGGATTTGAAGCTACACATCTCCACCGTTTGTTCCCTATTGGATAAAAACGAGCTGAGTAGGGCCAGGGCAGTGCCCCCTGATCCCAACCCTCTCAAGCCGGAGATCAGCACAGCATTGTTCACCGTATCAAACGCGTCAGAGGTCTAAAAGAATCAGCGCCGCCCTACCTCCCTCGTCAACTAACCTGCGGATCTCCTCTGCAGCAACCACAAGGGCTGATTCAGTAAAGTGCTTTGGCCTGAAACCATGTTGGGAAGGATTTAAGATGTTATTGGAATACAAATAAGCTGTGACATCTTCATTGAAAGCTTTTTCCAAAATTTTGGCAGGGAAAGGAAAACAGGAGATGGGACGATAGTTCTTAGTGACTGTTGTGTCAAGTGAAGGTTTTTTAAAATAGGGAGGACTGAAGCCTTTTTCCAATCCTTTGGCTAGTGCCCTGACACTAGTATGTTATTCAGTAATCTTGTCAGGTGAACTGCGATCCGGCCAGGGACCAGACGCAGAACAAAAGGTGGACAAGGGCCTGAAGAAGACCCAGATCTAGTGGTTTCAATTAACTTTACAACTTAAAAAAAAATATATATATTAATTTATTTATTTTTGGGTATTTAACATCAGCACTACAAACAAACAAAAAAAACAGCACATCTCAGCACGGCCATGCACCCTACCAGGATGGTACAAACAATAGCATACATAATTATTTCTGCAATCATAGCGCTAGGAAGAATGATGTTATCTAGTACAGTGGCGAGAGTGACCCCAGGCAATAGGAAAATACAGGTCAGTTTGATAAAAGAAGAAAACATGTAAACAAGGCTTATAAGTCCAGTGGTGCGGCGTAGCCCCGACCCAAACCTTGAAGCTGTACAATTATTGAATGTGACATATAATTGTTCAAATAGTGCAGTATATCAATAATAAGGAGCATTATACAGGATTACGCCCACCCTCAGTTTCACCTGTTTCCTTCCCCCACTAGATAGCTTTGATACAGCCCCCAGAAACTTCTAGGCCGGCTCCGGGGAGGCAACAATTCGCTGTACACATCGGATTGGGTATTACAATAGAGCATATCCGCAGCCCATTCCTCCATCGTAGGTGTGGGACCTCTTCCCCATCTCATGGCAACCCGGCGCTTGGCTATCATCATACCAAACGCTACAAGCTTTCTGATATCTTTGTATATGTCCTTATCTAGGCAGAGGAGAGCCAGCACCGGGTCAGGGGCTAGGGTGCGTCCCGTGATCTCACTCAACCTGAGAAATATTCCCTCCCAATAGCCAAGGATAATTGGGCAAAACCATGCCACGTGTATGAAACCAGCTGTCTGCTCCGGGCACCTATCGCAGACAGCCGTATCCCTTAAACCTTATCTGTGGAGTTTCTCTGGTGTATAATACACTCTATTAATGTATTTAAAATGTACAAGTCTGTGCCAGCTATTTAAGGAAATACTCTTGGTAACTGAACAGCAATATTGCCACGTTTTGTCGTCAATAACTATATGTAGATCTCTCTGCCAACCTAGGCGAGCCTTAGACGACAGTGACTTTTTCTGATCTTGTAGTAACCCATACATCCTGGTCACTAACTTCCTGGGAGAACCAGTCTGCAAGACATATGTGAGTGCAAGCAAGGCTTCAGGCTCCTGCAAGTCATCATCGAGCAGGTCGCACCAGGCGTGTTCAGCCCTAAGGTATTGGAATTGGTCAAGCACAGAGAAGAACCCCTCCTCCTACGGGATATCCTCCCAAGTATAGATAACCCCATCAACAAAGAAATCCCCCAGTCTACTGATGCCCAATTTCTGCAGCGCTTTGATGACCTCCGGCTCAGTCCCTGTCGGGAACCATCTGCGCCATTGTACCGGTGTTAAGGGAGAGTAAAGGAGCGCTCCCGCCTGTTTCTCTAAGAGGCATTTCCAAGCATGAATGGTAGCATGTATTGAGTCCAGAATTCCGTGTCTATGATTGGGCTTATAGAAAATCAGGTGTGAGAGAGGGATCGGATCAGCAACCACCCTTTCAATGCACAAGTGCGGGACATCCTCTGGACTGTGTACCCAGGCATGAGCGTGCGAGGCTTGTGCCACTCTATAGTATAGCTCCAGGTCAGGGGCATTTAGTCCCCCAGCAGAGAAGGGCAAAGTCAGAGTTTCCCATCTGACCCTAGACTGTTTACCTGCCCACATCAGTCTAATCATTGAGGACTTTAGCATGTTAAGGGTGCGAGTTGGGAGAGTTATAGGTACATTTGTAAAAAGAAAAAGAAATCGGGGCAGTACCACCATTTTCATCAAAGATATACGCCCTATTAGGGAGAGAGGGGAAGTTTAATCCACCTACTAACATCGTCCTCAAGCCGGGATATCGCCCTACCATAGTTTTCAGCCAGGACTATCTCGGAGTTAGTATGAATTTGGACCCCCAGATACCGAATGGGGTCAGTGGACCATTGTAAAGAGAGTTCGAGCTGTACCCGAGTAGTACACGACGTTAAGGGGAACATAGTCGATTAGTGGAGAGGGCTTGGAAGAGCTCCAGAAATGCAAGATTCCAGCTCGTACACTTCTATGTCCTGCACAGGGCATACCTCACCCCGGGTAAGATCAATGAGTACTTCGGTATCCATACTGCCGTGTGCCCACGCTGTAACATGGAGGGAGCGGGGTTCCTACATATGTTCTGGAGTTGCCCAACCTTGAGAGACTTCTGGGGAGAGGTCACCGCAGTCTTGGCGAATGTAACGGAGAGAGAGGTCGAGGCGGCTCCGGGGTATTGTCTGCTGCATTGGTTTCCACACACGACCAGGAACAAGGTCACGAGCCAGTTCTTGGACTTCGGGCTGGTGTTGGCTAAAAGGGATATCACTAGTCATTGGAAGGTGAGGAGTGGCCCTAGCTTAGCCAGATGGACGAGGGAATTTGTAAAATGGGCGGAATGTGAAGGAGCAATCAGATTACAAATGGCAAAAAGGACGGGGAGCGAGAAAACATTAGAAACGGCCAAGGCTTGGGTAGCACTAGTGGAGCTCCTGAAACACCCAGATGCGGACAGGGAAGATAGTCTAGTTGAGGAGGACCCTGGCAGTGGCGATTGATCGCCTGGCACTATCACAGGTCCTGGTTGCTGGCCACACATTAGACCAGGCCCACCATATTGTATGCCCCGCCCGCTCTTCAAGTGGCTCTCTCTACTCAGAGCGGAGGACAGTTCACACGCCGGTGTAACCCTAGAGCATGAAATATATGGGTTGATAGTAAGCAACATGCCTGGGGGGTGGGGGGGGGTGTGGGGAGGGTGGGTTATGAGCAAGTAAGGGGGGCAAAACGACTGAGAGAAGAGATCCAAGTGGATTGATAACTAGTGTATTAAGATGACGCTAAATAAGGGGTAGTGGGTCGGGGGTGGGACTGTTCTTATGATGTTGCTTTTCCCTGACAGACAAATGCGGGTAATGGACAATTGCAATGAAGGGATGGACTTTATCGAACTTACTTGCTGCCCTTTGATGGTTGGCGTTTGTATGTATTACTATCGAATCCGGAGATCCATTATCGCATGCAATTTGAAATCTTAATAAAGTCTGTTTTAAAAAAAAAAGAAAAAAAGGGGAACATAGTCGATTTAGACCAGTTAATGCGTAGCCCCGAGACCTGGCCAAACTGCGTGACCTCGGCCAACACTGGATCAAGATTCCTCTCCGGCTCGCGAACATAGATTAAGGTGTCATCTGCGTATGCAGATACTATAAGGGAATAGTCACGAAAACGGATGGCTCTGTGATGATGATATTCCCTGACCGCGCAAAGGAGGGGCTCCGCCAACAGGGCGTATAACAACAGGGACAACGGACAGCCCCGACGGGTGCCCCGCGATATTTTAATAGTGTCCGAAACCAGGTTGCCCACCCGGACCCTGGCTCGCGGTCTCATGTATAAAACTGAGATCAATCTGAGGAACACCTCGTCTACCCCCACTTTATTCAGGACGCCCTTCAAAAACCCCATTCAACAGAATCGAATGCCTTCTCGGCATCGAGGAATACAGCAACTGCCTTCACTGTAGGGTTGATTCTTTGGATTGTGCCGAAAATGGTACGCAAATTATATGTAACACTGCGACCCGGCACGAATCCCGCCTGCTCGGGCTTAACTAAATGTGGGATCAAAGGGGCCAAGCAGTTGGCCAATATCTTCGCAAAGATCTTTGCGTCAACATTTAGAAGTGAGAGTGGCCTATATGAGGAGCAGACATCTGGCGGCTTGCCAGGTTTCAGTAATATGACAATCAAAGCCTCCCTTAAAGTTGGGGGCATCTCTCCGTCTTCCGCCATTTCCTCATATAGAGTAGTTAGATGGGGGATAAGTTCTTCTTGGAACGTTTTATAAAACATAACAGTGAGGCCATCAGAGCCTGGGGCACTACCTGAGCGCATTGTCTTAAGAGCAGTACGTATTTCCTCTGGATGTAAGGGGGCCATCAAATGCTCCCTGTGTATATTAGAGAGCCAAGGCATTTGGATGTATTCCAAATAGTGCTTGATAGACTCCTCATCTGAAGTGGCTTTAGTGGTGTACAGGTCGGTATAATATCTTCTAAACGCATCCGCTACCTCCCCGGGAGATGCAAGTCTGTGTTCCCCTTCGTCTATAATTTCTGCGATTGCGGCAGCCTCTCTCCTGGGTTGTGTAAGTCTCGCGAGTGTGGCTCCCGGACGGTCTCCCTCCCCATATACCCTGGCTGAGGCATACTTGCCTAGGTGTTTCACCTCTCCATCTGCTGTATCATGAAATTCCTCCAGAGCAGTCTTAATTACCTCAAGAATCGCAACGTCTCCAGTGCATTGGTAGGCCTGTTCGAGGCTGGCAATGTCCCTCTTCAATCTAGACAACCTGTCTCGGATGGCACGGAGCACCCCCGCATGTTTAGCTACTGTCATCCCACTGATGTAAACCTTCAAGATTTCCCAAACTGTGGCAAACTTGTCTACGGACCCCACATTATTTAAAAAAATATTTCTATGAGCTGGGCTAGTTCCGACTTAAATGCAGAGTCCAGAAGTGAGAACGGGGGGGGAAGCGCCAGAGGAAGGGCCCCGGACCACCTACCCCAACCTTTAAATCAAGAATAACTGGGGAATGGTCAGAATACGTTCTAGGGAGAACTTTACAAGCGCCAACCAGCGGTAACAAGGCCCTAGAGACCAACCAGTAATCTATGCAGGTGTAGGTGTTGTAGCTAGCAGAGTAATGAGTATACCCAGCATTGTCCGTGAATTTCTGTCTCCAAACATCCACGAGGCCAAGTTGATCAATGATCTCTAATATGGTGTTGGCTGTCGCTGACTGTCTGCATGGATGGCCTTTGGACCTATCTATATTAGAGTTTAAAATACAATTAAAATCCTCCCCCAAACAATCGGCACATCATCCTTCCGCATCAGTAGTGAAGCCAGAGCATTATAAAAGGGAGGGTCCTCATAATTGGGGCGATAAACATTAATCACCAGCATTTGTTGACCTGCTTTGTGGCATCTAGCGACTATATACCTGCCATTAGGGTCTTTGTGTAAACATTGCAAAGTCACTCCCGATTTGGGGTTCGGCCAAATCAACACTCCCCTAGCATGGGAGGTGAAACCTGCGTCCGCGACCGCACCCTGAACAACTCTATGTTAAAGTATTTTGCTGTCACGGGCGAGATGGGTCTCCTGCAGCAATTTGATATCTATTTTGTGACGTTTAAGGTATGCTACCACCTTACGGGCTTTTCTATGCTCATTTCAACCCCTAACATTCCATATAAGAAATCGTATTTCATTAGTCTGCGAGTGTTTCGACTCCGTGCCCTTCTGTCAAAAGAGCAGTATTGCAGATCGTCCTAATGTAGCCCATGAGGGGCAAAGCAGTGTCTGAGTGTCGTGCTTCAACATTAACTCCCTTACAACCCACCCCCCCCACACCAACCACCCACGCTATGCAGAACCAAACAATGCACAGACGAAAAACCAACCCCCCCCTCCCAAAATAGAACATGACACATTGCAATTACGAACAAAGTACAAGAAATTCCCCGTGTGGAACACACTCTAGGGCGGATGTTGCTGACTAACGCTGAGGAAACCACCGCCCGGCGCACCCACCTAAGTGCCGTTTTATATTGCTGCCCAAATACAACAACATGAACACCGTCCATCACAGCGCCGCCCATTGCCCCCCCGCATCCATCCATATAGGGATAACTGCCCCTATCCTCATTCAGAATTCCGGCCCTTGCCATATATCGCCATACATTCAGTTACATCCAGCGGAAAAAGGCTCCGCACAGTCCATACCAATGAAAATGCTCATAGACAAGGACATACCATAATGATTGTGACCCCTACCAATAAAGCCAGGCACTGGCTCTGACATCAGTTTACAAGAGTCTAAGAGAATCTTTCTGCGACCAGTAGCCCCGTCAATTTTGGGATAGTGTGCGAACTATTCAGCAAAAAGCAGTCATGAACCCCAAAGTACCTTACATTATTATTGTTCATTGCTCATCCAGGTCGGATCTGCTCGATTCCTTACTTCCTGAGGATCTCGCTTTTCGTGTCGCACCCTCGTGTTTTTTGAGGAACTGTAGGGCCTGTTTAGGGTCCGAAAAAACCTGCGGGGATCCGTCGACCATAATTCTAAGTTTTGCAGGATACAGCATATTATACTCCAAGTGTAGTTCACGTAGTCGTTTTTTCACTGGAGCAAACAGGCGCGAGCCTCCTGCAGCTGCTGCGTGAAGTCAGGGTAAATGGAAATAGCCATACCTTCGTGACGCAGTTATTGTAGCTCTCTCGCCTTGCGAAGGGCTGAGTCGCGGTCCCTGTAGTTTAAGAGTTTCGCAATGATGGTGTAGTGTAGTTCCTATTTCCCTAATAGGCTCTGCGCATTGGAATAATATACCCTATAGATTTGACATAGGACTGAGGTCAGTATGTCCCTATCGAGTATATTAAACTTAATTACTTTGTGCCAGCTAACTCAGAGGCCACTAGAAACTCCTTGTAAACAAGAAGGGAGTAGTTTCTGGCAACCGCATAAACATGACAACTTTGTTTCCCTTTAGAATCGGAACACTCTCAGAATCTTAGAAACAATAGATAACAGTTTCACTCAGCTAATCGTGCATGCTTAGTTTCTTCAGAGTTACACAGAAAGAATAGACGGGCGTTTCAATAAAAGGATTTATTGAACAGTCTTGTTTCTCGTGTAAGAGATATGAGCTGTTATGATCACAAGATAGTATGCGAGATACATAATGTACAGCGTAAGCAGTAGAAAGAAATAATACTGCGCTAGCATTATCTTTTAGCTATGACACATATATTCATATACATAAATAACATAAGCTAAAAATGCGAGTACTCATAAGATGCTTCTCTAACTAGTTCTACCCCAGTGTACCTAACCTAAGTGTAGTGGAAGGTAAGAAGTAGGTGAAGTATTCTATAGTATGGTATTCTATAGTCTAGTATGCCAAGTCTAGTATGCCAAGAGTCCCTCTAGGTTCTAGTCAGCTCCATACCTTGAGAATGAGAGAGGTGGGAATCTCCTTCCGGGTCTCGAACTCTAACACCCCGTGAAGGGAGTCAGAACACTGGAAGCTGGATTCTCTGCGAGCAGGGATGACAGCGTCTCTTGTCAGTGCGTCAGGCCGGGACACGGGCTCCTCTAAAGTCGAGGTCTCCTCCTACTTGCTTGGGCAAGGGAAGGTATATTTATACCCGGTAGGTGCCTTGGAATGTCAGCATTGACGTAAAGTCGGGCAGAGGAAGACGTCAGGAATGAACCCTTAAGGTATAGCGGTTCATGCATAATAAATGAGTTCTTGGAGAAATCAATAATCCTGTGCTAGGGGAAGTCCCAAGAGCTTAAGGGTCTGGTTTCTAAGAACTCGTTGTGACGTTAGGGTGGACGGATGTAAGTGACCATGCCTGTATTTGGATTGCATGGCTAATGCCTAAATAAGGACTGGGATCTTATGCCTATATAAGGGCAATGAGAATTGTGCCTATATAAGGACATGTTTCTGGAAAACCTATATACGGACACCTAAAGCGGAATACAACACCCACTCCACTTTCGAATGAACAATAATACTAAATGCTAAACATTGAATGCTAAACATTAAACTGAGTACCACATGTTGCTAAAAACATTTCTAAAAGCATATTAAAAGAAGTTGTTAAAAGAAAATTGTTGCTAAACATGTAATGCAATAGGTACTGGACATTTTAAAGCATTTTTTCCATTCTAGGCATATATCATAAATAAAATGCAACATGAATGAATAAACAGAAATATATACATATGACGAAATCGTTGACAAGTTTTCAAAAATCAAAGCCATTGCATATCATGGTACTAAATGAAATTGTGGTAAATAAGGTGACAATGTGTCCCTGGAAGTATTCAAAGAAGTCCGTTTTATATGAATAGTTCTACTGTAAGCAGATTGAATTGCCATGTATTTTCAAAAAATAGAGAAAAAGAAAAAGTTCAATTTTAGGAAGAGTTCCAAGTTTTGTTCCGTTTTGAAAATATGGAGGACAAATTTCATTGCTTCCCTGGTACACTGTGAGCCGAATCAAAGTCAGTGTATGGGTCTGGTGTAAACATGAAATCATCTATTTCTGTAGACAAAAGATCGTCTACCGATGTCGGTGACAGTTGGAATACCTCATTTAGAAGGTTAACTGCACAGAGATGTGAAGCATCGCCTTCAGCATAGGATGCCGCAGCAATGTTCGCGTCCGTTGTTACCTGTGTGCCTGTTGATCCATCTCGTACCTCAGCAGCAGCAGAAAGCGTCTGTGAGATCCCAAGGAATGCCGTCATCAGGATTGGTAGCCTTTGGGGACAACACAGAGCATGGGCCGTTATCGGGTCCAGCAGAGTATCGATATCCGTTGGCATGACTGATGGGAGTGTTAGACAGGTGTCTAGCACGCATTCTTCACCGCAAAGCAGGCAGCGTAGAACAGGTAAGATGCAATCTTGCCAGATTGGTCTAAATGACAGAAACCATGTTGTATTAAGTTCCCGTAGACGAGGTATGCCCAAAAGTTGCACTATGCGCTCACGGCACTTCCGTTCTAGGAGAGCTTTCTCCAAATTGCTGGGAGTGACGCTGGTGGATAGGCTTGCCATAGCGTAGTAGTAGGAATAAAAACAGGATTCCCACAACCAGTGCTAGAATTAATGGCACACCACCAAACACCGAATGTGCGAAGTTTGGAATGATTCCGAGCACCGCCTGAAAAGGTGTTAACAGTCCTGAACAGATGGTCTTAAATACATGTACAATTCCGCTCGTATCAGACATGTTTAAGATACGTCCCATCATTTCTAAGAAATGTATAGGGCAGTTTGTACGAATTAAAGCCTGTATCTCAGCCGAAGTCCTTGCAATTTGTAAATCATAGATTTCTTTGGCCGAGGTCAAAGGCACGGTCTGTTGCAAAAGCATGGCTTTCATTCTGCTTAAAGTATCAAAACGTATAAAAGAAACATTCAATGAAGGCCATATAGGCGACTCCCTGACTGCGTCTATTAGGGGGAACAATACTTGCATACAACAAGTAACCCTGGAGTCGACCGTTACCAGATATGGGATGCCTGGCAACATGCCACAGCAACTCTGATCATTCAACATGAGGTAACTCCCGTTAGAAAGTTGGGCAAACGTTGGATTAATCACAGTAGCTGGTGTACCCTGCTGGTGGCAGGACAAGTTTGCCACAGAACCATTACAAGCCCCATGTAAAGAAATGTCCTGACATATGAGTGAACCGCTTAGTGCATTTTCACAGTGTGTACCGCTTAGAAACACTTCACGATCCCCACTCCAACATCTGTATTCGTAAGGTAAATCCCAGGATGTCTTAATGTATTCTTTACCCAACCTTTCATATTTGCCTGCTTGCATTTGTTTGAGGCAATACTGAAAATGAAAAGTAGTGACAGGCAGAGTTATTTTGCCATGAATAAGCCATTCTGTAGCTGGTTTTTCTGCTACCGTAAATGGTAATTTTTCCAGTTTTTCAATGCTCAGCACTGTATACTTTGCTCGCCTTTGTGCCAGTTCGATCTGTTTATCCGTTAGATTGTATTCTATAAACAGAGACGACGTGTTGATAAAACGCCAAGGCACATAGCCCGCACGCAAAGATTGCAGCGTCCAGCCTAATAACATAATAGAACGTAACTGAGATTGGCCTTGTTGTAACATGGCTAAATCTTGTTCCAGTATGTCAATAGCAGAGGATACAATGTTGTCCAATGAATAAATTCTGGATGACAAAGTTGTTAACCCATTGTCGACCACAGTGAGAGATTTCTCTAAGTTAATACGATCAAGTTCACGTATTCTTTCTGCGGCCTCTGCCTGTGAAACCTTCCATATTTTATTATAAGCAGCATATATGCCGGCATATATGAAACGTTTTTGATGCGGTTTTCTTGGTCCTAGCAAGAATTCCCTAAGGTCTGCGTCTTCTTTAAGTAAAGATAAGTGTTGTTTCACATCCTCGAGTGTAGATTTTTTAAACCAGTCGAGGCACAATTTTCCTACACTGTATGTTGTTACTACCCCCGGATGTTGTCGTTGAACATATCGTGGGTCTGGCCTATGGATAGTAAAGCCCTGTATTCTATTCAGGAATCTTTCTTGACAGATGTTTGTGTCTGTGGGCCAGAGTAACCATTTTTTCCAATCAGGATCAGTTCTGTTGTTTTGTAGTATAGTGTCTACTGTGACCGCTCCCTGTGTAGTGCTATTACTTGCAGGTGTTGGTACAGAAGGTGTGTTCATGTCTTTGATCTTGGCTAAACCAAGGCAAGACGTTTATTGCACAGTATCATTCAAAAACATTATTTGATGTGGGATGATACATGCTCTAAACAAAGCTTCTATCCCTTGCACTTGCCAATCTTTAGAACCCCAGACAGATTTTGTGTTGATTGTGTCTTTCCAAAAGTCAAATCCTTGTCTAGACAGTTGGGTAATAAAGGCTGCAGAATAAATCTGTTTTGTATTAGTTAACATAATTTTCTGTCCTGTTTTGTTTAAATTTTTATAGTAAAATGTTTCTGGATCGGATGTATTGTACCCTGAAAAATATGGAAACTTATTTGCAAACGTTTTTGAACTACCCTTTGATGGTGTGGCACAATGTCCCCATTGGTTAAACATGAACACATTTCTAGGTGTTGCAGATTTATGCAAGAAATGATGACCATAGTGGTTGTAACAATAAAGCTGTTCATAGTCTGATGAACCCTCTAAATATTCATTGTTAGAGAACGCAGCAGACCTTTCTAGATCAGACATCATATCATTAACAGTCTCAAAGTTCCAATCATCAGAATAGGTACTGGAGGTAATAAAATCACTTAATGAAATTTTAAATAAATGTGGAATGTTCAAAAGTTCAGTTGGGCCGAATATATCAAAATCTATTTTGTCCCACACTATACCATCCTGTATAGGAACGGCTGTGATGTTCACTGCTGACAAGTCTCTTGTTTCACGATGGGATGATTTGTGTGGTTTTAAAAGTAAGTTCACATTTTTACTTTCAGTGTCCATATGGATGTATCTGCCATTTATAAGCACGCTAAGAGTCATAACCAAAGCTAGCCAAAGCAGAAAGAAAAATATTTCAGAAATAATCCATAGTTCAATCCATGGTGAAACCAGAGAAGTCTCTTTCAGGAAATGAAAAAGGTCTTGTACTTGTTGCTTGAAAGTTTTTAATGCTGGCGTCGTTTCAGGCTCACTCGGATCAAAGTTAATGAAGTAGCCAGAAGCAGTTCGGTCAATTGTTGGAATTGCATCAGGATTTGTTGAAATCGCTGGAACCAGTTGATCACTTGTTACGTTGGTGTAGACAGGTGTATCTGGACGAACTGTTACTTGAGTTTCAAGAGGGATGAGTTCCATAGCATTGTTGCTTAGTCCTTCATCTGTTACTGCTGAATTCTCGATGGTTATGAGTCTTTCAGTCTGAACCTCTTGGATAGTAGCGAGAGGAGTGCGTCTGCTACTAGGTCGGAGTCCACGAGGCCTACTATTTAGTATTGGCCACATACTGTGGTTTGATGAGGTCGATGGACACAAATCTTTTCTCCTTTTTTCCAGCAAGGGGCGGCAGAAGTACTGTTCTTGTTCCGTGGATGGCTAGGACAGGTACTGGTTGTCTGTAAGAAGGTCCAAATTCCTTCTTGTCCGCAATCTTCTCTCTGACTAGATCCCCAACTTTTGGGATCCAGACAGTCCTTGCTGGGACGGCCGGTGTTTCCCCAGTGGTGGTTGGCTTCAGGAACACGTTGCTTTGTTTTGATCTTAGGTCATTTAGATCCTGTAAAACAGCCAAACGATCTTTGATATCAAAGGGTTTATTTTCCACCACTGTGCCTTTACATTCAAGATCGGGAACCCACATTCTTGTCCCAAATAGGACCTCATATGGAGTGACCCCCCTAGAGAACTTCTTGGCAAATTATTTAATGAGCGTTGGACCCCATAAAGATGTTTGACCCACCCATCACCCGAACCTAATACTCTAGCTGTTATAGACTGCTTTATGTCCCGGTATTTCCTTTCCACAACAGAATTTCCCTCAGGATGAAACGGAGAGGAGTACCGCAATGCTACGCCCAAACTGGCCATGGCTTCTTTGTAAGCCCATGAGCTAAACGCAGGGCCCTGGTCAGAATGTAGCGTGCCTATTGCGTATGTGCCGATAAAGACTCGCAAATCTTTTATAACAGTTCGAGCGTCAGCCGAGCGCTGAGGCCATATCCATAGGAACCTTGAGCACAAATCCACTGCGACCATTATATATTTATAGTTACCGTCCCTTTGCAAGGGACCGCAGTGGTCCAGGTAAACACAAGCTAATGGTTTGTCTGAAATCAACAGGGGTGTCTGCGCAGGACGTTTCACTGTGGAGACTTTCATCTGTTGGCATATTTCACATTCCAAAACATAGTT
Source organism: Calotriton arnoldi (assembly GCA_963921515.1). Classification (NCBI taxonomy): domain Eukaryota; kingdom Metazoa; phylum Chordata; class Amphibia; order Caudata; family Salamandridae; genus Calotriton; species Calotriton arnoldi. Next base: position 229,347 of record CAWUFW010005635.1, read on the forward strand.
CTTGGTCTGTTTCCTAATGCCAGGCCACCAATATCTTTGTTTTAGTAAAGATACTGTTGCAGAAACACCTGCATGGGCAGAGGCTATCCCCTCATGTGCTGCTAGGATTAGTCCTAATGTACGTTCCATGTTTGGAATGACCCTATCCCCCACTCCAGGGATTCGAGCAAAAGGAACGTTGTTCGCATCAATTACATAAGAGTACTTGAGTGGAAATTTCTTTGGTAACGCTGCACCACTGCCTTTGCTTGAAGCATTGACAGCCAACAATATCTCACTGTCTATTCTCGTTTTTGAACGAGTGATCGCAGCTACGGAAGCCATCTGAACAGCCCCCTTTGCGGCTTCGTCAGCCAATGAATTCCCTGCAACGTGAACGCCATCACGTTGATGACTCAGCGTGCGTATCACTTGAGCCTTTGGTAGTTCGTTTTTCAACTGAACTACTTGTTCCCAAAGCGTTTTATGCTTTATTGTGCCACCTTTTGCATCTTTGAACCCGTTTTCAAGCCAATTCTGTATATATTCATTATACGACTGAACACAGTAAAAAGAATAGCACACTATAAGTGTGGGGAATTCGCGATCTGTATTTTCAAGTGCCAGCTTGAATGCTTGTATCTCAGCTCGCTGAGCTGTACAATCTCCTAGTGATTGAGTTTTAGTGACCATTGGTCTGAAGTTACCATCGCGCATGCGACCTTTAACGATTGCGCACGCTGCACTGTAAGCTTGCTTCCTCCCTGTAGCGGGTTGTGCTGATCCGTCAGTGTAAATTATAAATTTGTACTGATCTAGAGGCAAAATTTCAGTGGGCAGAGGACATTCATGTTCATATTGCAGGAACGCTTGTGTTTTTAAATCAGGATCAAAAACATATTCAACATCTGTTGCAGCAAGAGAATTAACCCATTGTATCCATCTAGGATGTAAAGCTTTTGCATTTGGAATGCTCGCTTTTGTAACCGCCTCTAAGGCTGGTAATGGGGTTACGACAATAATGCGTTTTCCTGGAGCTAGAGCTCTTTTTTTTGCTACAGCGGTTTGAACTGCTGTCAGTATTTTTTCTGTTGAAGTGAAGCGCATTTCTGCTTGTGTATACAAATGTGATTTGTATGCTATTGGTACTGTTTCACCCTCATTAAATGTTAAATAGGTGAATCCGCATTGACCCGAAAATATTCGGATCACTAAATTGCGTGTATTTACGCGTGTTTGTAAGTGATTTGTTGCCAACATGTTAGCTTGGAGTGAACGCAGGATTTCTGTGTGTTCTTGTGTCCAATTTTTTGTTGAAAAATCAGGTTTGATTAATTCGTAGAGAGGTTTAACCCTTTCTGCGTAATTTAGAATGTAAGTTCTTCCAAAATTTAGGAAACCCAAGATGGATTGTAAATTTTTCAGCATTTTTGGAGGTTGGAGCAGCGCACACTTTTCTAAAACGTTAGCTGCCAAGCTCTTGCCTTCACTTCAAAGCTCATATCCTAGGAAAAGGACATTGAGATGGGCAATTCTGGATTTTTTAAAGTTGAATTTATAGCCTTCAGAGGCGAAGCCCAATATAATGGTACTCACCCTGTTCAAGTGCCTATCTAGGTCATCGTCTGTCAGATAGATGTCATCGACATATGACAATGCCTCATTATCATAAATTTGTAGTAACTCTGTTATTCTTGCTGAGCATAACCCGGGCTGTTTTTGAACCCTTGTGGGAGTCTACAAAATTGATGCTGGGTCCCCATTATTGAGAAAGCTGTTAAGTACCTGCTTTCAGGTGCTATGTTTTGACAAAAGAAACCATTTGAAATGTCCAATGTGGTTTTATATTTTTGCGCACAATGTTATTCATTAATGCTGTACTATGTGCATTTTGCACTGCAAATGTTTTAGAACAAGTGTTCAAGTGTCTGTAATCCAAAACTAGACGATATGTATTGTCTGGTTTGGATACAGGAAACAAAGGATTGTTCATTGAGGAGGTGCATGTTTCAATCACCCCTTGGTATTCAAGTTGATCTAAGATCTCCCTGACCTGTTTTTTAGCTTCTTGCTTTATTGGGTACTGCCTTTGAGCAGTAGGTTCATTTTTAGATGTATTTTGTGGTGAGGTGAGTCCTCATCCCATCCTACATGATTTTTATATAATGCTGGGGCCTGGGCAACTGCCCATTTCCTGGCATAAGTATATTTTAGGTGAATTGGAATATGGTTGGAGAAGGCAGGCATAATGATGTCCTCACCATGTGGGCACTCCCTGACAAAGTGTGGTGGCCAGTCTTTTTCTGCAAGAAGTATATCATAACCCCTTGAAAGTTTCTCCCAAAAGAGTATTTTCCCTTTTCTTGGTATGTCTCCCTCCATTCGGAGTGTTATTTCATATAACTTTTGTGGAGCACTAACCCTGGTGTCTACAGTCTCTACTGTGATGTACTCATTCAAGTCCACTATCTCCAGAAGTTCCTTCAGGTTCTGGCGAGCTATTGTGACTTCTGCTGCACTGTCCAGCATTGTCTGAACCCATTCTCCGTTCTTGAGCTGTGTTCTCAGTATTCTCTGCATGTCTGATCTTCAGACCTGCTACCTTCTTTTTTGTGAATTGAGGTTTTGATTTATTTTTCTGAACGTGTTTATCGTCTTTGGATTTCACGCGTTCTTCTCTATGTTCTGACCGTCCTCTTCTTTCTGATGTCTGTGACGATATCTGAAAGGTACGAGAGGAACGTGTATCAGTATCTTGATACCTGTCAGGTTTTCTTAAATTATCCCTATTCCTGAGGTTATACCTCCTTTCAGAGGGCTCCTTTTGAGGAGACCTACCTCGGGATTGAGAACGTGTCTCGTTTGAATTTTGTTTATTAGTTTCCCACTTCTTTTTAGAAGATGTAGGAGTTTGTTTAATAGAGTCCTTCTCAGGACTTTCAGATAGTTTTGGCTTCAATGGTTTTCCACCCAAACTATCTCTCCTAATTCTGCATAAGATTGTTCTATTATTCTGGGTAGTTCATGTTGATGTTCTGTTACATCAAATTCCCTTAAGCGTTGGCGGATCGCCACTGATGCTGCCTCCCCTTTAATATTAGATAATATTATTGTTGAGACCTGGTCGAAGTTTTTCAGTAATTTCATACCTAAATTCAGAGCAGGTTCTGCCCCGTATTCGTTTTGAATTTGTTTCAGGACATCTGGTATTAATGCAATTGACGGAACACCATGTGTTTTAGTATAGATGGCAGCAAAGACTGCGCCCCAAGTGGTGCAATCTGCCAGTTGTGGTGTGATCCCCATTGGTAAACAGATTGTTAGGATTCTCTGTTTCTCATAAGGGCTAGTATTAGGAAATACTGCTTCGATCTGAGTAATTTTTTGAGCTATCCAGAATGGAATTTGCTCACGTTTTGTGGGCATTTTACCCATGACTGCGTGTAAAGTCTGTGGGGTAATTTTTAGTGTATTCCCCTGTTGAGGGGTTTGATTTGGAATGGTCATTGGTGGTTGGACTGTGAAAGTCTGCATGACATATTCGACTAATTGTCTGTAAATTTTTATTAACTCTTGTAGTTGAGTAAGTAATTCCTCGTCTGACATTACATCGATGTCAGGATGAGGTGTGTAGCCGGCTAGAATCGGCCAAGTTGCTCCTGGTCTACCTAGTGGACCGAGCCTGGTAATGTTTTTGTGATGTTTTAGGGCGCCTTTAAACCAGAGATTATGCTCCTGGTATGCGAGTGGAATTTCAATATCCTCGAAAGGAATATATTCCAATGGTGGTTCATCTTCTTTAAAGAAGTGAAACAGTTTTGTTATTGGATTTGATTCTGGGAATACTATCCCTGAATAGAATACCTCTGTCTGAAATGATTTGTGTGCCTCTATCACGAAAACTGCTCTACCACCTCTTGGTGTTAGGCCGTGTTTTATAAGTTTTAGAGTGATGGCTCTCCTTAAGTTTGGAGGGAGGTTTAGAACACCCTCATCGGTTTCATTTAAACCTGTAAAGTTAAAAGCTGTTACGACTGGGTCAGCCGCAGCCACACCGTTCTCGGTGCCATTATCCCCGTGCAGGGACATTTGTTTTTTGAAAAATGTAGAACAAGTTTCAAGGAAACAAAAGATAAGGTGCACAATATTTTGGAACACTGTATCCTTCAACGTTGAACAAACCAAACCGCTAATATATAGGGTTTTTGTCCTATTTAGCTTTGGTGGATACTTAACCCTACCCACTCCAGACGTCTTATGGAGTAAGTGAGTAGGGGTCTCTGAGAAAAGCACGACTGAGTTACTCAGTATCTAGCGTTAAATTAGGGCCTTACCAAACCGTTGGGCGCCATGTAATGTAGTTCCTATTTCCCTAATAGGCTCTGCGCATTGGAATAATATACCCTATAGATTTGACATAGGACTGAGGTCAGTATGTCCCTATCGAGTATATTAAACTTAATTACTTTGTGCCAGCTAACTCAGAGGCCACTAGAAACTCCTTGTAAACAAGAAGGGAGTAGTTTCTGGCAACCGCATAAGCATGACAACTTTGTTTCCCTTTAGAATCGGAACACTCTCAGAATCGTGGAAACAATAGATAACAGTTTCACTCAGCTAATCGTGCATGCTTAGTTTCTTCAGAGTTACACAGAAAGAATAGACGGGTGTTTCAATAAAAGGATTTATTGAACAGTCTTGTTTCTCCTGTAAGAGATATGAGCTGTTATGATCACAAGACAGTATGTGAGATATATAATGTACAGTGTAAGCAGTAGAAAGAAATAATACTGAGCTAGCATTATCTTTTAGCTATGACACATATATTCATATACATAAATAACATAAGTTAAAAATGCGAGTACTCATAAGATGCTTCTCTAACTAGTTCTACCCCAGTGTACCTAACCTAAGTGTAGTGCAAGGTAAGAAGTAGGTGAAGTATTCTATAGTATGGTATGCTATAGTCTAGTATGCCAAGAGTCCCTCTAGGTTCTAGTCAGCTCCATACCTTGAGAATGAGAGAGGTGGGAATCTCCTTCCGGGTCTCGAACTCTAACACCCCGCGAAGGGAGTCAGAACACTGGAAGCTGGATTCTCTGCGAGCAGGGCTGACAGCGTCTCTTGTCAGTGCGTCAGGCCGGGACATGGGCTCCTCTAAAGTCGAGGTCTCCTCCTACTTGCTTGGGCAAGGGAAGGTATATTTATACCCGGTAGGTGACTTGGAATGTTAGCATTGACGTAAAGTCGGGCAGAGGAAGACGTCAGGAATGAACCCTTAAGGTATAGCGGTTCATGCATAATAAATGAGTTCTTGGAGAAATCAATAATCCTGTGCTAGGGAAGTCCCAAGAGCTTAAGGGTCTGGTTTCTAAGAACTCGTTGTGACGTTAGGGTGGACGGATGTAAGTGACCATGCCTGTATTTGGATTGCATGGCTAATGCCTAAATAAGGACTGGGATCTTATGCCTATATAAGGGCAATGCGAATTGTGCCTATATAAGGACATGTTTCTGGAAAACCTATATACGGACACCTAAAGCGGAATACAACAATGGGGCGCGGAGGAGCGCCTGGAGCAGGTCTCGGAGCCAGCGATCTGTGCGCCCGCTCCACCGTGAGCATAGTGGAGAAGGTGTCTCTGCCCAGGAGGATGGCCAACAACTGCTCGACATAATGCTCCATGCTTTTTATATTGGGGGACTCCGGAACTACCACGAGGCGAAGGTTGTTTCATCTGGAGCGCGCCTCCAAATCTTCAGCTTTAGCCCGAATACTCCGCAGTAGTTTATCCATTTTAGCCTGAGCCTGCGTGCCGCTATTCAGAGCATCCTCAGCCACCGACACCCTCTGCTCCACAGCATCCAGACATTCAGTGTGTTTGTCAATACGTTCGGACATCCTGTCCATACAGTATGACAGAGCATCGATTTTGGCGTCTATTTTATTTAAGCTGTGTTGCATGGAGGCTAGGATCTGCTTTAAGTCAGCCTCCGCAGTAGTATCACCCGCTTCGGAGCCTGAGTCAGACGGTTCTTTTCGGGGTCCTGATGCCTCGGTGTCTTCCTTGGCTCAAAGGTTAATTTAGATTGGGATTTTTCTGTTCTCCCCATGATATGGTCAGTGCCGCAATATCCAGCCAATATCTAGCTTGCTAAAACAAATGCGTGCCAGACAAATGTCTCGTCGCTGCCAGCCAGAGGAGATATCTAGTTATCAATGTGTGTTACTTTTCAGCCCAGGCACCAGCTAACTGTGAAATCTTTAATTCAAAATCCTCAGGGGCTCAGACAAGGTTATAGTCACATTAGGTAGTCCCACAAGCCCTTACCTAGCAGCAGAGTGTACTTTAAATGGAGACCAAGACAACGAGGAACTGTCATCCGGCCAAATGGATTCACACCCTGCGGCTCCAAAATAGTTCAATTCAGCAGGATCACGGCCCAGGCGTCACAGCTCATCTTGCCTGCCCAGCGGATGGCACGCAGCCGTCGATCGTAGCCGCTCCACCTAATGTCGCAACTTTGCCCCAGCCGAGGCGGCCTTCTCTAGGCCCAAGCAGCTTCCTCCTCGGGGGGGGGGAGGGGGAACCAGGAGTAATAGTCGCGGCTCACACCGCCGCCGCACCCCCCCACACACCCCCAGGAACAATGGCCAGCCGCCGAGGGAGAAGGGGGGGGGAGGGGTGGGAGACGCAGCCGTTCGGTCCTCCAGCCCCGATGCAGCCCACAGACTCACCGCGCAACTCCAAACGCTGCTTCCAGGCTCCGGTCGCACGGGTAGGGGCTGAAGAATCTCTCCCCACCCACCAATCAGGATCTGTACGGGACGCTCGGCACAGGCGACCCACGCCAAACAGGGTTAGCAGCAAGAGTTTGCCAGTAGATAGTCGGGATCGGCTCGGGCAACAGGCGGAGTGACATGCCCAGACCGATCACCAACGGGGCGTCAGCATAGATGTCGGCCCGACTCACGCGGTTCCGCCGGCACAATCGCCGGTCTGCGGGCACGAATCCAGGGCTCAGCAAGTATATTCCGGGACGCGACGGGCTCAGGACAGCGCCAGCACTATTGCACTGCCAATAGCGTTAAATTTGGGAGCAGGATTATTTAGGATTGTAGCCGGGACGGCGGAGCTCCACTAGTTTGCTGCCATCTTGGAGCCAGGCAAGCTCCGCCCCTCAACTTTACAACTTTAGCCTCAGTTAAAGGAGAGAAGTTACTCAGACCATATTGAAAATCAGTGCCGCCCGAATTATCATGAGGTTCAACGGGTGATGAATCAATGCTGTTCCCAGGAGGGTTAATGTTTTGATTTGCCGCAAATTCAGCGTAAACACTGTTTAATTTGCTTTGAAAGAAATCTGTCAGCTTGTTGCAAAGAGATTGGTCCGGGTTGAGCGTTTTGCCCTGATCGATATTAGAAAGTGAAGTAACGGGTTTAGAAAGTTCTGAAGTAGAATTTTGTGCAGATCTTATTTTATCAGAAAAATATTGCGCTTTACTGAGGTTATAAGGGCTTTATATTCATTGCAGACTGATATGTATTTCGATTTTTCTTCCAAGAAATAATCCTTCCTACATTTACATTCAGCAGCTCTACATCTTTGTTTAAGCTTTCTCAATTCTGGGGTGTGCCAAGGTGCAGAAGGGAACTTTCTATATTGTTCCCAGGGGCAAGCTGGGTAACTGTAGTGTCAATCCAATACGTAAAGTTAGATGTAGAAATATCGATGTTAAAATCAAGCAACGGGCGATTGTTACTCGCATCTAACTCAGATGAATTAATTTTATGCCAGGGGCGTGTTAGTTTTGAAATACCAGCATTACTGGGACACAAGTCTTTCACAGTTATCGCTAGTTTAAAGAAGACTGCTTCATGATCAGTCCATTATAGTGGTAGCGTATTATCAATTTTAAGCCTAAGTTGTTAGTAAAAATCCCATTGAGGATATGGTTGGCCTTATGGGTAGTCTCATTAACTAGCTGTTTAAGGCCAAAGTAGCTGCAGCAGTCAACCAGATATCCAGTTTTGTGGTTGTCATCCAAATCAAGATGGAAATTAAAATCTCCTAACAGTGATGTTTTGGAGCTCCATACAGGATTATTAAAAAGATTGCAATCTTGTAACAAAAATATTCCTGGGGCCCAGAGGGCGGCAGATTAGGAGACCATTAAAAGTTGCTTGATAGCAATTTTGAAATTAAACATCAGAGCTTCATCCTCAAAGAGAGAGATTGGGGTAGCTTTGACATGATTTCGGTAGATAATTGCCATCCCCCCCACCCTGCTTACCTGCTCTATCCAATCTATGGATATTGTATCCTTCTGGGACTGCTATATTTAAGTCAGGTTCTGAGGCCTCGTCTAACCACATTTCCGTAAGGTACAGGTCTGGGCAAAGTCGTCAACAAAAATTGGCGAATTCGAAACAATGCTTCACCAGGGACCCCGTACTAAGTAAGAAACAAGTGAGGAACCTCTCATCTGACGTATTGTAAAGGGAGTATATTGTTTTTTGTGCTGTATCAAACCTAAATACCATCCATAGGTTGCGAGAAGGCATACTTACAGCCTGCACATTTAAACAAGCTTGCTTTCACTGTCACTTCCACAGAATACTAATCCACCAAACGAGCCAGCTAGAGTAAACTGGTTTTGCCGGCAGTGAAGGTGCATCATTCACGGGGTATAAATAATAACGGTTCAGCTCAGCGGCGCGCCTGGTGAGAAGGTGACTTCGGTAAGACAAATACTGCTCATAACAAATGAGCACACTTTATTTGTTTTTGTAGCCATGTTTGTGTGTGAGAACCTGGAGAAGAACTTGGATTAACATCTGTGACACTACTACACATTTAGAGCATTCGGTGGTTTTTCAAGTTCTCTGCTTGTCGCTTTGTTGAATTCTTTAATTTTCTTTCCAAAGAAGTCTCTTGCCCTTGCTGCACCTGAAAACCATTGAATGCAGAAGTGTGTATTAGGTGAAGACAAAGACACTTGTGCGTGGGTGTATGTGTCAGTGGCGTAGCTAGGCACTCTGCCGCCCGTGTCGGTCCCTGCCTTTTGCCGCCGCCGCGCTAAGAGGAGGGGGGGGGGGGGGGGTGCTGGCGATCATTTTTGCGGCCGCCGCCGCCCCCAAAACTCGTGCCGCCCGTGGCGCACCGCCCCCCCCTTGCTACGCCAGTGGTATGTGTTGACCCTGAGTTACAAGTTCGTGCCTTACTGGTATGTGCGTCAGCACTCTTTGATGACAGCACTTTCCGATAGATGCAAGGCTGCTCCTTCTGCACATCAAAGATGCCCTGACTCACACAGCATTCAACAGGCTACATGATGAAAAACATCTCTCCCTCCTCACCAGGCCTGTTGGAGGGATTTCTGGGGCGTGAGATGTAGAAGGCCTTAGCATAAATTGCATGGACAAGAGACACTTATTGAGAGACACCGGATAAAGCGTCTCACACTACTGTTGTGATCCCCTGAAGCCAATCTGCAGGGCAGGCACATTGAGATATACATATAACATGCTTGTTATATTATAGCTGCATACGATTGTTTACTTGTTTTCTGCACATCACCTAATCTCCCTCTGTTTGTACTCCTTCATTCTATATTAATTAACAACTTCACGGACAGTGTAGATATTTCATTAGAGCTGAATATGTTTTGTGTGCTTTTCGCCTGCATTATTTGGTTTGTCCAATGCTTTCAATTTAATCTCCTCGTGTCATCACGCATTTCAAGCGTGCTTGTCAGCTGTAAGATTTTTTTTCTCCAACGCCTTTTAACTCATCTTCTCGTAGTTTCTTCGATGCCCTTTTCACCCTCAAAATCACAACCATTCTAAAACATGTTTCTCACATTTTTATTTGGAGAACGTTGTGGGCTGCATTTCATTTTAGTTAAATCCTCTGCCTTTCACCTGATATCCCCGCTTTATATTACCACCAGTTACTACACAATATATTGCCTTTCTCAATAACCAAGTCCTAACACTTTTACGCAGTTTCAGTAACTTATATTGCACAACTGCTCACCAAGCCAAAACTTACAACAAAAAATAACTTATTACTAATCACATTGGCGAAACCTATTGCATTTACTGATGCTTGCTTACTTTTACCGCTTTCATGCCTAGTTCAGTGTTTGATGGGATCACGCAGAGGACGGAACATTTAAATAAGCTTAAAGAGAAATGCAAAAGCCATATTTATCCTTGCTTGACCTATAAGTGCACTGCTGCCATGTAATTACTTATGCAAATAAGACGGCACAGTGAAATGCTTTAAAAGTTGAGTCCGGTGGCTCTGTGGACTAGTATATCAAATCCAGGCATCTGTGTTTGACCTCACTGTCACAGCTGGAATTCCTGTGGGCCACTTAATCTTCACCATTCTGAGGCTGATAATATGAGTACCACTGAGTTGTATAACAATAGTTTTCTTCTGCTCAGTGCAGAATAGCTTCACCATTGTCTCTTTATAGTTTGTGAAGTACTGCTAGCAAAGTCAATAGGTATGGCTTTATTGTGCAAAAGCATGCTAACACAGGCATGCAAAAATGCATTAAGATTCATTAGTAGATGAAAGCTAGACCTATTGGCTCTTCCACGGGTATTTCACAATGCAACAAAAGATAATGGCGAAGCTACATCAAACCTGTATATTTGTAAAGTGAATGTTCAGCACTTGGTGGCATATTTGGCACTGAATAACCAATATTTATTACTATCCAACTCATTTTATTGACCTAAGAAGTATGAAATGAGAAGCAGACCCAACAAACTGATTTGGACAAAAAGAATCCAAGAAGACTGCCAATGAGTGTGAATGCATTGGTGCCATCTTTGAATGTTTTTCCCTAAAGTGTAACAAAAACCTTTCCAAGATGGCCGCCAGTTCACCTGCATGCATGCGGACATCTTGGAATGTTTTTGACATATTTTCTCATTCTTTATCCTTTCAAGATGGCTGACATGTTGGTTTAAAACGTGTCGTCCATCTTGGAATAGTAAAGTTATATTGAACTATAGCAAAATAAACAAGCACTGGCAAAGGCAATAGCTCTGCAGTGAAGGCCCGGCCTATTGGCTTTGCAAAGGCTTATTCAAAAAAGTGGCCTCCTCATTTTTATTACAGTATGTGATCTTCAGATTGGCCTGGGCAATGGTAATGGATAAAATATTGCATGGTGGGGTGTAGTGGAAGAGAGACAACATTTGTAACCTGCCAAATAAAGTGTGAGATTCTCCACATAAGTGGCCTGGGGTGATCATGAAGCATGTGGTGTTGCACAAAGAACATTGTATGCAAAAACATATCGGCATCGTCAGCCTTGTTTACCTTCTCTGCTTTGCACATGTCCATAACACATAAAAGGAGAAACTAGTGGCATTTAATTTAAAAGCTACAAATGTCTTGAAAGCCCACAGCACAAAAACAAATTAAACAAAAGTAAGGCACTACAATCAGAGGTGTCTTAGTAGCAGGTGCATGAGCACTGCTACACGCCAACTTCTACTGCACTCAGGGGCACAGCCTGAGCACCTCCAATCTTTCCTTCCACATCATATGTTTACTATCAGCCTCCTCCACAATATTTAAATATCATTAAAAAGAATAATTTTAAAATAAAAAGACATTTATTAGGTCCATCATCTTACGGAGATGATTGAGAGGCTAAAGGCATTGTACAATATTAAAGGTTCAGTTAAAAGTTTATACAAATGTTTGGCCATTTAATAATTTGAATGGCATTAAGGAGTAGTTTGATATTAAATATTAAGGTGTTTTTCACACAAGTATTTTTAACACAATGCAATTTACAAATGTCATTTTCATAGGTGGTTTGATCTGTTATCCTCGACACCTTCCGTTCTCTTATTGGAGAACTAGAACAGCTAGCAAGCCCCAAGTTTATAGCGACTATTTTTGCATCTTGTTTGAGACCTTGCAATTAGCACTTTCACACCTTTTTTATTTTGAACTTTATACCTTGTAGTAACAACTTTTAAATGGAGCTGCACTTCAACTGGTTGAATAGCCGGACTTTCAAGAGACAAACAAGGAACATATAGCCAAAAATAGTCACATTGTGTGAGAAATTAGATTATTGGATGGGTAGGCCCCCCAACTTAATAATGAAGTATCTTTTTGGTTCCAAACACAGTTTCAGACTGAATACCTTATTGAACGCTCGTATCTATTGTACAAGGAGCAGAATTGTCCCTAGAGAAATGCATGTTAAGTACATAAGCAACACCAAAAAATACTAAACCTACCAAACCAAACAGAATTTCCAATTTAGTGATGAAGGAGAAAAGTTAATAATGAAAATGATAGAAAAATTGTGAAAATCGTATTAAGGGAACCAGAGACACAAATTTACAGAGCTTTTCGTCCAAAAAAATACCAAAAAGAAAACAAAGTGCCAATGCAAGTCAATGGAGAAACTGACCAGCATGATTTCTACCAAACTATGATGCAGTAGGAGAAAGGTAAGCCAAAGTCGTTCATCCTGGTCAACATTGTTTCCTTCACTCTGAGAAATGTTTACCTCTCAATTTCCCCTGTAGGGCAAAGCAGGGTGCTGTAGTTGATACGCTTTATATTGTAGGATACTACTTCTTAGCAGTCCTGCTGCAGCCACATACTGCGCTTGAAAAAGCTCTGAGCAGGACAATCCAACAATTCTTGTAAGCCAAAGCGACTTCTTATTCAAGAAGCCAAGGTACTCTGTCCAGGTCCCCAAAGGTTAAAAGGTTTCTAAGTCCCAACTTTCTGGAGGTACTGTTTCTATGTCACTCCAGAACCCAAGCATGTCGAGGAGAATCAAAGGGTGCAGGCCAGCCTTTTGTGTCTCAGAGACAAAATATGAGGTTAACCAACCGACTCTTGGAGAGCACTTTCAGTAACTGGGTACACATGGAGAGAAGGACAAGTGTCTTGTGCAGGGAATGACAGCTCTGAATAACCACTTGATTATAATTAACACACTATGGAGGAACAGCAGTGAGTGGGGAGTTTCTGAGCCATGTACAGCATGACAAATCTGTAATAAAGAGAAATTCAAGACAAATCGAACCCACTGGAAATATCAAATGACTATAACAGTTTGGATGTCTGTCACTGACGAAGAAGGGTGGTTAACTAAGTCTACTTTTATTATGAGAAGGACAGAATGTGAAGCTCCCACATATTTGGAAAGTGTTTTGCCAAGAACACAAAAGGTGTTATGAGCAACAATGCTTTAACTGTGGCTAAGTAGGCCAGCTCCTTCACTGAAGGATAATATTGCCAAGCACCTGATGGGCGCTACGCCATGACTGTCAGGCTAGTTTGCTGAATAACTTCCTTCAAACTATTCTGGCTATGATTAGGAACAAGTGTCTAGCTCCTCTTTGGAATTGCCTACTAATTCTGGCGGTGCCTTTGGAGAAGATGGTGAAGACGATAAATCAGCAATGTTCTAACAAAGTTAATCTGGGCCCCCTAGAAAGATGGTAAATCGTATCTTGACAATGCAATGTATAAGGAATTCATCTCTGAGCAAGAGTTTCTAAGGAAGACTCTAGGAGATCACCCAATACGGGGCACAAAGGCACCGTGAAATCTGTTTGAAACATTGGACATAATTCACAACAACCTAAAATAATCCCACTGTTAATAAAGGGCTAGAAAATGCTGACTTCAAGACTCAATGAACCTCAACCTAGCCCGACTCAAACTTTTAATAAAAAACTAAGCAAGAGATGCTGGACCACTTCAAGTAGAATGCAGGAGCATCAGTAGGGTTGCCTTGAAAATATGCAGTTATGTTCCCCGGCATCAGATGGCAAAGATTGTATTGGGAAACACCCCAGAGAAACAAACATGATGGAGCATGAACAGGGACGGACATCTGTAACGCGGAGCACAAGTGACACCATAGGAAAACAAGCATTGGCATAGCCAATAGGTCTCGCTTTTGGGACCTTATAAGTATTTAGTTATGCAGCACAATATCCTTGGTGCAACAACATCAACTGTTGCATGGCTAAACACGTATAAGGTCCCAAAGGCGAGACCAATTGGCTATGCCAATGCTTGTGACTATTGTGTCAGTGCAGAATAAGCCAAATGCGCTCAACGACCTCACTACCGGATGTCTAGGTGGCCGAAAAACAGTATCCAGATGTGCCCTGCAGTGTTCTGCAAAACACACAAACTTGTATCAGCAGGAGCTGCCTGACGAGTCATGCTGGGAGCTTGTGATCCGCAGACCCCCTGCCTGTCTCCTGTTCTGACAGCACCCGGAGGTGGCCAGGCTGACGGACACAAGGCCTCCTCTGGGGCCTGCCAGCACGGCCGAGCACGCCTGATCCCCCACGCACACGCACACACACAGGCAGTACTTGTGTGCACTGACTGCCAAGCGTGGTCATGTTACTGTCAGGACGTCCTCTCTTGCGTGGGAGTAAATGGTTAACATTGTACGGTGCGCACAGTGGGCCATTGTTCGCCAGCCCTTGGAGTTCGGGAGATAGGATTCCTCAAAATGTTTAAATAGTCCACACGAACAACTAGGATGTCAGTAATGAGAGGGTATGTCTGGTAGAAACTGTCTCCATCCTCAGCAGGACTGGAGTAGAGGGAGGCAGGACCCCCCCAATAGATGCCCCCACCCCACTGACCGCCTTATGCCAATCCTGGCATGGGTGGGGTCTGCAGGGCGAGACCCCTGACCCCTCAAAGTGCACCCACCAGGGCAGGAAGGAGAAATGTGTTAAGAAGCAGAAACCGGTGGGGCGAGGAGCCTCAAATTAGATCAATAATGCGCTTTTTATGGATTTATATTAGGAGTAAAGATGAGAATAGGAAAGATGGGGGAGGGAGCGAGGGAAAGTGGATTCAGAGAAGGGAGAGGGGGCAATGGGACAGGAGAGGGGCAAGGGTAGAGGAGAGAAGCCAGGGGATGAGAGATGGGAATAAGGGGAGCGAGGAACGAGTGTGGGGGAGAGAGGGACACACACACACACACACACAGAGTGGAACCGAGGGGAGCAGAAACACGGAGCGGCAGGAAAGACCCAGAAACAAAGAGTAGAAGGAGAGACACGAAGAAACAATCGGAAAACTGGAAAAGAGTCGGCGATAGAGAGCAAGAAACAGAAGGGAAGAAAGAGTGACAAGGGCGGGACCTTGGAAGAATGAGAGAGGGAGGGGAAAAGAGAGAGAGAGAGAGAGAGAGAGAGAGAGTGTGACAAGGGACGGACCTCGGGAGGGGGGGGGGTGAGGAGAGAGGGGGGGAAACGGTGAAAGAGGGAGGGACTACAGAAGAATGGCAGAAAGGACCACGAGGCGGGGGGGAGGGGTCTGGGTGGAGGGGGGGTAGAGAGAGGCAGACAAAATTAAGAAATCGAGTGAAAGCAGAAATATTGAGAATAAACAAGAGAGTATACGCGTTGGGGGTGGGGCGAGAGGGATGAGAGAAAGACGCATGGACATGTGTGCGGTGAGATGGGGAAACACTGCCTGTAAAGCTCCAGCAGAATGTGTAAATAGATGAATAAAGCAGAACCACACTAAAGTGAATGAATCGAGATAATTTGTAAACAAGCCCGGCTTAGAAAGTGGCGATCAGTACATCTCTATAGGTTTATCAAACCCCCTTTGAGGAGGTACCTTTAATATTTTGTTTAGTTCAAACAATAGCCCATCCTTCATGGAACCGTAGCTATTCATCATACCCTAGTCACCTGCATGGAGACCACACCCACATCTCACAAAAGGCCCTAACTATACACCATATGCCCAGGCACTGACATGCTTCCAAGGCCTAAACGAGGCCAGCCCACATAGGACTCCTGATATTATTCAATCAGGCCCACTTTGGGAAGAAACAAAATAGTGCAGCAATATTTTGGCCTTGGGAAAAGCTTTTGGGGAAAATGCCCCTTGCAAACCACGTGTTGGCTGTCATGTTGCATAACTAAACACAATTGAAAGCACCTATTACTGAATGGCTCTCTGCATGAAACGGACTGTGTGAGCTTCAAAAAGTGGGCCTGATTACTTTACCTACGATCGCTTGAAAGTGGAGTGTTGAGGTCACACCCAGAAAATCAAAACACATCGAAAAACCAAATTCTAATGGGTTAGCTCCGTAACAGCAAAATCCAGAGACCTTATTTTTCTGCTGACAGTATATCATACGCAGTTCACTAGCTGCACCCATAGCCCTGCTGCACGCATGGTCCACTCTTTACACCCCTCGCAGCGCACAGCGGCCATGAAGCACACCTTATCTGTGCAACACACCTTTGCGTTGCGAGGATGTGGCTAAACAGCCATTGTTGCCAACTTTGGAACTGTGGAAGCAGGTTCAAGTCTTGGAGATGGCTCAGCATCTTGTGAATTTGGGCAAATCACTTAATCTCCCATGCCATAAAACAAAAAAAACAAAAAAAATGAATGTGACCTTGTGTAATGAGGTCGTGTAAAAAGCTCCAATACTTTCGGCTCGAGTTCCCGCTATATAAAACTGCAAAAAGCACACCCTGAGTCAAAGCCTCCCCTAGGAGCACAGTAAACTTAGCCTCGCACGCCCTTAGCAAAGACTCAGGCCTTGAATTTCTGCGAGGTGTTGCACGGCTCGATCATTGTGCCATCGGGACCATGTGTTGTTGATTTGACGCAGCGGTGGAGGCTGAAATGGCATCGTGCTCTGGTGGTTGCACGGCGCCTTTTGCTCTAATGGTCTGCCATATGCCGAGGAGCCATAAAATTGTCCTGCGTCCTAGAACTTGGCTGTGGAAGTCTGGGATCTGAGCTAATAACTTGCAGCGCGAGACTTGAGGATTGTCGTCGCTGGCTGCGGGCGCGCGCAGCTGCGCACTAAGTGCCCGGGCTAGTCCGCCTTTAGTGTTTATGCCCGGTTATATACTGGACCCCTCTGCTAACCTAGGTTCAGGGCAGGGATCGTCACTATGCAGCACTGAGAGGGGCCTGACACGATGAGTTTAATGTAGATTAATGTTTGAATTAGTTTGCGTCTTCTGTGAATTAAATCAGCATTGCCATCTGCTGCTTGCTTCTGAGGGTCGTCGCTGACGGGTTGCCCCCGCTCAGCACTTACGGGCCAAGTGCGTGGTTCTCGCTGCGGACACTCGAGGGCCGTGTGTGCATGTCGTGTGTGCATGTGGCGTGTTGTGCATGTGGGTGCTAGAATGGCTGGGGTAAGCTCTTGAAGGCAATGGAAGGTGCGCTTGTCAGGCTGAGCCAATGAGAGGATGAGGCTGGGCAGTGGTTGCGAAAGTGAAAGCACATATGTTTCAAATTAACGCAGACGCGGCGGGGAAGGAGCATTGAGAGAGCACTGAAAGCTGGCCACTGAAAGGAAAATGAAGCGGACGAGGAGGGAGTGGGAGAAGGGAGGGGGTAGGGGAGGGGATTCACGCGCTGTAAGGCTTAATGAGCCATTACAGAAAGCCAGATGGCAGCTGTGCACATCCACGCGCACGTAAATGAGTGGTGCGCGCACACGCTCGTGCGTCATGGCCTTTTGCTTGCGATTACCCGCACGGCTGCCATGTGTTTCCAATTATCGCGCCCGCGTCTGGGCACGATAATTGGAAACAGATGCCGGCCGCGCGGGTAACCGCACAGAAAAGGCCATGACGCACGAGCGTCTGGTCAGCTTTCTGAAGCCCCTACAAGAAGTCTCGCGCTGCGCGAGCAGTGCTTTGCACTGCAACGCTAGGCGCGAGACCTAAAAAGGGCAGCTTTGCAAGGATCTTCTAGCATTTGCACTTCCATCTGTACACCTCATCCCCATCCTCACTATATTTCAGTCACAGGCAGTAAAATAATTGCACAAGAGTTGACCTGCAGAGCAAAGGTTATATATGATAATAAACTAGTACATTCTTATGCCTAACTCTAGGCCTACATACTTTCTAATGAAGAGTTCCAATTAGAGGTACTATTACACGCTGAGGAGGGTGAAAGTATTATGGTTCAGATTACTGTACCTAGCCATGGTCAGGACAGTCTGTAATAAAGGCGCTAGACTAATCATGTTTTCTTTTCGTCTGCATTCTGCAGAGGTTGCATCTATAGATAAGGGGTTTGTTAATCCCAATTGTAGAGTGTTGGTCATTCACTGAGGGGGAGATTGAGCAGAGGCGGAGATCAAAACAGTTTTCAAGCACAACCATATCCATTAGGCGTGGCATATCACTGACGCACTCACAATATCAAACAGTTATGAATTTTCTACCAAAAGACTGTTATGAATTTTGCTGTACCAGCAAGAAAGATTTTTCATCTGTTGCCTCAAGAGCTTTTAATTACCCTTACACAAAGCGATCTACAAGAAACATTAACAGGCAATGTCCAAAGTGGGACACCCAAGCTCCATTAGGGCTACCTATCCAGATCAGAATCAACCTATATTTGAAACTTTCTTAGGCCGATGCGGCAAGTTTGGAAGTTCTCACTGTAGTGCTCTGGGGAGCGATAATTAATGCTTAATGTCCTGCACCAGAGGAATAAATAATTAAGTGCTCCTCAAACAGCCTTTTAAAATACTCCTTGTTACACCTTGTATTAAATGTGACTACAGTAGAATTGGAAACTAACATCATTTACAATATACATGATCCTCTGCCTCCTATAAAGTCAATGGGTGAATTAGTTGATAAACATATTCCGGGAGACCTTTCCTTTCTTGTTAAAAATCAATCAGTGCTGTCCTTGGCTCATCATGGGCTACAGAATTGCATAAATCAATCACTGAGGTTGATTAGTCCCTGAAGTTTGTAATCAGATGTTTGAATGAATTAACATGTGAACTACATAGAACATATTAAGGAGTCTGCAAGCTGAATAACATCTTTACATCAGGATGATGACAACTGAGAAATTGCAACATGTTTATCTAGATAGATGAGTATATGGAAGCGAATCCCAAAACATATTTGCTACACACAGATCAACTAGTGGCATATGAGAGGTGGATTAGAGGAGGGCAGGTAAACTAATTCTGTTTCTCCATAAGTCTTGAAACGCAAGCCCATTTCCTGCTAGGCACATAAACTGTGTCGGATGACCATCATCTAAGAGCATAATAAAATAAATAATCATGACCACTATAATAAACAAAAAGTACATCCTGCTGTACACTTTGAGGATATTGCAAGAAGGTGCGGCAGACCTTGCACCTGGTGTCATCGTGGTCAGGGAAGAGGCACAGGTTGTGGTCAGTCCTAGGGAACTTCGCAGGGCACTGGGGACAGTTCTTAAAGGGCATACGTTCCATAACGCTGAGTGCATTCTCCTCCATGAAGAAGTCAAGTAGACGAGGACTCCTCTGCCCCAAAAGGGCCAAAGGCCCTGGCGGTCAGTAGCCAATCGTAGATCAGTTACCGGAAGTTGGCATCGAGCATAACAGATGGCCGAACTTTATTTTCCCCCCTGAGAATCGGGACCCAAACACGAGCGTGAGGAATGCATCGAACTCTGAGCACTACTGAACCTGATGGCAAAAAAAAACAAAAAACTAGCATGGAGTCAGTGCTTATGTGCATTGCCAATTAAGGAAGGAGTCACACTATACCTTGTGACTCGAAACACTTCTTCTAAGGAAAAGCATCTGCAAGCATCCAAGCCCAACACTAGACAGCAGTAGTATGCAGAGCATTGCTTCATATGGCGACAAACAAAAATATTATGGAAGGAAATTCAGAACCCCCTCTGACTCCAAAATATAGTGCCTAGAAGAATAGTGTCCAAAAATCACGGGGCTACTCTGCAATACGTCAGACAAAGTCTTCATCATTCAGTTTTATCAAAGAAAAGAATGTGGAGAAACTGAGGAGCTGAGATGTGATCTAACGACTCCATTTCAAAATTCATCCTCAGGAGAAGTGGTTTTAATCCCAGCGTCTTTATTATATGTAATTCAGATCCCTCATGTTAATGGCAGTGCTTAAGTTAAGGCGGCTCAGTGACCTTAGGGCGCACTAAGGATGTCCCTATGGAGCACTAGACCTGAATATTTGCAGTTTGGTGGTCCCTTGGGATAAGTGGCCCCTCAAACTGTGCCAAAAAGGAAAACGACACCAGTGAACTTTGAATACAGAGGAAAGATATGGCGAGGTCGGGCCAGAGGTAAAAATCGTTAGGGACCAGAGGGGCATATGTATGAAGCCTTTTTCCCGTTCCCAAACGGACCGATTCTCAGAATCAGCCCGTTTGCATACGGGAAAAAGCCTTTTGGGATGTATCATCCCAAAAGGCCCTCGCACAATAGGGAATCACAAAATTTGCGATTCCCTATTCTGTAAATGCATTTAAGGAAACGCAAATTGCGATTCCTTAAATGCAATTCTGAAAGCACCCAAGTTGTGCGATTTTACCTTTAGAAATCAGAAATTACCACCAACTTCAAGTTGGTGGTAATTTGCATTTCTTTGAAAAATGCACTATTTTGCATTTTTCAAAGTGCCATGTGGTGCACATACATGCCCCTAGGGCATGTATGTGCGCCACATGTACACACATGCTTATTTCAGGGGTGCAACAGGGTGTGCTTTTGACACCCTTGCACCCTTGAAATTGCATTCGCAATTTGCGAGTACCTAATGGGTACTCGCAAATTGCGAATGTCTTCCTATTCATTCCTATGGGCCTCTAGGCCCATAGGAATGAATGGGAAGGTATTCCTTAATAGCGAATCGCAATTTGCGATTCGCAATTAAGGAATACGTCGGAATCGCAATTAATATTGCGAATTCTACATACATTGCCTTTTGCGAGTCCTTAATAGCGAATCGCTAAAATTCGCTATGAAGGACTCGCAAAACGCTTTCTTGATACATATGCCCCTTTGTCCTTATAACCACTAAAACAAAACAGAAATCATTGGTGCGCTTGAAACATTGACTGGGTTATTGCCATCTGCCTTTCCTTATTTTTTTTTTCAGGAACAAACATCTCAGAGTGCCAGAGTCAGTACCTGAAGATAAGACTTTCAATAAGCAAAATATCCATTCTAAATCTATATCTAGACATTCACCCACTAAGTCTGTATTATGCTGAGATAAAGCACATGGGCAAAAAAAATACGTAGATCAAAACAATATAATAGAACTCTATTAAGCTCTCTATAGGCATTCATATATTGAGAGCGAAGTGGATGAGTTCTAAATGTCACCATGACAGAGCCAATCTGGGTGGTGTGTTTGCTCCATACCCACTTTGGGCCATTGTCAGTAATATAGCAGATGAAGATGGTTCAAAAAAATGCTATGGTAAATTTTCACTCATTTAGGGCTGGTTGAAAATCATTAGATTTGCTAATGATTAGTGACTGCAGACTGAACAGACTGTCAGTGAAGAGGCAAGGAAGAAAAATTCAGTCACATACAAAATTCATTCTATTATTGGGTTATCAAGGGATCATATTGGTAGTAGATAATGCATATAAGGATGTTAGCAGCCTGACACTGGTGGGTGTTAGTCTATTTTTAATAGGCTGTGATTCAGACTATGGTTAATGCGAATCATGTCAATGGTGGATACATTTCTTTAATTGATTTTCATGATAAGATTCTCTGTGTTATTTCGTTTACTGTAAACCTATTGTTTTTACTTTTAAGTATCTTTGTCTATTCTCTTGTTCGTGTTGTTTTTGCTAATACATTAATTCTTTCACTAGAAGAAATAATAACAAATAAACATGCGCATGAGGAGGACAAAGTGACCAACTGGTAGATGACCATCCCATTAGCCACAGACAATCATCCTGCTTTCTGGACTGGTGAAAACATGACAGAAGTTTGAAAAACTGACCCCAATTTTCCAGCGTCTGTGTACAATCTCTTACCTCGTCAATGCCTGAACCTTCGTCATATGTCGTTCCTCCTGTTCTGTTAATTTTCTTGTTAAGTTATCAATTTCCTGTCGGAGTACTGCAGAATGCTCCATTTCTCCATCAAGCAGATTTCGCATTGATCTGGAAAGAGGAAGCACTTTATGTTAAGCCCTCTGAGTGCAACTCAATTCTCAAATAAAGTGTGAATAGACAGAAATAATAAATATGAGTTTTTTCCAAATTTCTGGTCATCCCATTTAAAATATAGGCACCGTGACAATTGAGAACACCTTTGTTTCTTCAATTAACAACTGTACAAGAAAATTGCTGTGCCCAGTCCAATTTTTTTTTCCAGACTAGCATTGTGTATAGTTGTGTGTTTTGTCTGACAAACATTAAAAGGTCAGAGACCAGTGTAAGCAAAATGTAGTGTAAAAAATCCATCTTTGTTGTGTGTTCCCCTGAGTTGTTTCACTTTTTTGGATCTTGGAAAACTGCCTCTGGGCAGTGAAGAGCTGCTAAAAAATGTCTTAGCTGCATGTGTCTTTCCCTAAAGCAATGGTAACAGTTTGGTCTAAATGAGCAGCCTGTTTGACTTTTCTGTACATCCAATATGAGTAAGCACAAATTGTACAGGCCAGATCTGAGTGCGGGTTTGCAATCTGAACCTCTTTCCGTGTTACAAATCATTAAAGTTTTGTTTTGCTCAACGTTCAAATATGCGAGCAGTACACACTTGCATGTTCAATGGCACAACATGACCTACAGTGACAAGCTGTCAAGCAATGCTGCGGCCACTACAGTTTGGTAAAGTGGTGCAGTGTTAAATGCTTAGTTCTTCTAACTTAGTCTAATAAGTAATTAGGAGTGCCATTCGTGCAACATATAACCAAGAGACTTAAATAATGTCAATAGTTTACATGTATTATTTCGTATGTTCTAAAAATGGCTTTTTATAAGGTTGCCATAGTTCTGTATTTTACAAAACCAGTTTAAACGTGGTGCCTGTCATGTGCTGACTGGTTGCATCCCTTCACCTAGGTATTAATTAGTCTCTCTCATACCTATCCTGAAATTGGGAGAAGTGTGAAAAGGAATGGACTGCAGATCTGAGGCTTTTCCAGTGCAGTAGGCTTACTCAGCTCAACTCCATTCTGTTGGACTTAAATTTGTCAAAACAGAATGCCATTGACAAAGGCCTGCTAACACAAATCACTGATAGCTATCACTGCCCCCTGTTCTGACCACCTCCTGACAGGAAAAATCCGACAGTTTCACAAAGCAACGCTCTCAAAGAGCATTCTGTCTTCTGGTTTGGCATCTGGGAGTCAAAAGGAAACCCCCCCCAAACAAGTCTTTTAAAGTTGTCTGGTCACACAGGCACCCAGGAGCCCTATTCCATCGAGAGATAGCATATGAGTGCCTAAAAGGGGTGTATTTGACTTTAGTCATGGAAGAACTAGAAAGGATGGCCTTTCGTTAGGTGGAGCTAATAGAGATGAATCCTAGTCAAGGCTAGAAAGTTTGTAGATAGGGCTTTGTGGGCTATGTTTTTTACCACAAGTCAGCCAGTCACTCAGAGTGCTTACTTGGATATAGGAAGACAAGTCTGCTGTTGAAAACTTTCTGCCTGATTGAGGAATGACTGAGGAGTACTCCTACTGCTACATAAACCTCTGATTCAGAAGGCTATTCTTAGAGTCAAGAAAGATGGTCTCTTGAAAACTCCCAAAAAGAAAAGGAGCACCTAATGAGCAGTGGTATTTAGTTGGGTAAATGAAGGCGCCACTCAGGAGAGATAACACAAATATTTGATATTTACTTGCTGTATTGATCACGGTGCTGCAAGGTGAAGAGAACCACTGACCTCCTCAAAATACGAAATGGCCTTGGCCAATTGACAGATATACAAAGGAATTCCTCAGCACACGTCTGTTATGTCACAATATACATAAACATGCTAGATGTGAGCATAAGTAAAATACAAGTAGGTAAGTTCTTATTTCTTTTATCCTTTTTATTTTCCGATGTTCAGACAGCCGACACGTGTTTCGTCGCTTACATGGGAATTAATCCCGCGACTTTATCAAGGCTATTGTCTTCCTGTGTATAACCCTTATTTCTTAGTAGTTTGATCCCACACACGGACGTCGCTCCTCGTGTTGCCGAGTACCGTATTTTACTTATGCTCACATCTAGCATGTTTATGTATATTGTGACATAACAGACGTGTGCTGAGGAATTCCTTTGTCAAAAAGAAAAGGATCCAGGACGTCTATGCAGTACACACCCGCAAAACAAGATAGAATTTTCCCTACAAGTTCCAAAACATGGGGCTTACAAACATCTCGTCCATGGAAGACTAGGGCAAAGTGTGGGGCTCCCCAAGAAGGAAATATCCTGGGAGAGCCAGATTTTTAAGTTCAGCCCACTGAGCTATTTGTTGTGAAAACCCTGTCTCCATCGTGACCTCGCAGAGTAGGAATTGGACTTTGAGTCCAAAGGTAAACCATGAAATGAAGAGAGGGACCAAAGAGTGCCAAATAACAGTCCAAACTCAATGGCTAAAATTTCCACAGCTGTCCCACAGTGTCTGTCAGTAGAGAAAGCACGCACAGTTGTGGTGAATTTTGAGAGTAATTTAAAAGTAAGGCAAGTGCTGTAGAGCAGAGATCAACATGGAGAACATTCCAATGAAGAAGGCTTTAAGAGGTAATGAGTGATACAGACTGTGAACAAGAGGACTTAGGAAAAGTAAAGAGGTGAAGATCAACTGAGTGGAGAAGATAGTAAGGTACATGTTGAGAGAATGTTTGGACAAGATAACTGGGGTACAGGTCATTTACTGAATTTAAAACCAATTAAAGATGTATAAATGTGTTGCCGTTAGAAAGCCAGACAACCATTTTTCAGTTGTGAGAGCCGGCTGGTACTGAGTAATACCACATAGGGTGAAAAGTTGATTATTTTGTCAAAGAGAAGGGAAAAGCACATTTTGGGAGACCTAGAATACCCTATACCAACAGTTAGGAAAAATAGAGGTGGATGTGATTGAAAATGGTTGGAGGAAGCGCGAGGTTAATGGCTGAAGCATGATCAAAACATTATTATTCTAGCTGGTCATCTCCAACTTGAGTGACATGATCGATGCCACGGACTGTTAATACTCTTTTTAGAGACGGACTGTAAGCTGAAGGTCTCTTGCTAATAATATACCTATGGTAGGCTTCGGGTCAGCCTCATGCCACTGGCTTGACACGTTGTCATTCAAATCTTGGCTAAGCCCAGTGGAGTATTCATCTTTCACCTAGTACTATTGGCTGCTTGTGTGAATAATTCCACCTTCACTTAAGTGCTTACTTTGAACGGCAGGAAGGATCATTTTGATAGCCATATCTGTTCATTCCAGTTGGCTCACTTCTGTGTTTTGCTCAGTCCATTCTGCCCGTGTGCACTCCTCATGGACCCCAATCTCGTGTTCCTCCCTGCTCCTTGTTTCTCTGTGCTCCTTGAAAATCCCCAAACGGTCTGCAAACCTCTAAGCAAACAGGCTGATATGTCTGGTTGGCCTGATTGGCTGAAGATCTGCTTGAGATGATCTTAATGAAGTTCACATTTGTGACAATCAACAGGAAGCTTCTGAAAGCATCCGCCTGCTCATTCTATACTCCTGATAGATGTTCTACCTAGACGTCCACTCCGTTCATGATGACCCCGCCCCCCAAAATTTGAGTGTTGTCTGATACGAGTCGAGATCTTCTGTCACCTTACGTGGCTTTGTGCTATACGCGGATGGTGTTGTCAATGCTTAGCAAGACCAACTGTTTGGATAGTTGAGGTAGGAATGCGTGTAATCCCAGAAGAATGACTTGAAGCTCTAAAACATGGATATAGAGAGGGAGGGATTTCTCCTTTTTCAACCACAGACCTCTTGGGGAGAGATCTTGAATGTGCACTCCCCAATTTCATCGAGGCATTTGATCATCATGATCAGCTTAGCTTGTGTGGGCTGGAATGGAAGACCCACTGACAGGTTGGGTAAGAATATCCACCTTAGTAGACCCTGTTTGAGATGTTGAGTAATGTTTACAATATCATCCCAAGACCCCGCTCTCTGCATCCATTGTAGTTCCAGTTTCTGTTGAATGGGCCTCATCTGTAGCTGGCAAAAGGGTATAAACGGTATACAGGATGACATTAGACCTAGGAGTGATTTGTAGGTTTTGACCAGGACTTTACCGCCTTTGCTGAAGGTTTCTACCATGTTTGTAACTTTGAAATATAAAATATGGTTTTCTGACAGAGAGTCCTTGCCTACGCTTGTATTCTGGACTCACCCAGGAACTGCAGGCGAGTCGTTGTGATATATGACTTGATCATGTTCAGGGTCAAGCCTAGCCAATGGAACGGGTTTATGCAGGACTCTGTTAATGTCAGAGCTTCCTGAGCAGAAGAGGCCTTCACCTGTCCATCCTCCAGGTATGGCACTACCCAGGGGTGGCTCCTCCATTAGGGCGTCGCCCCACTGCTTTCTCACAGTGCGAGAAGCAGAAACATAAAATGGTATTTTAAATACCATTTCATGTTTCTGCTTCTCGCACCGCGAAAAAGCAGAAGGGTATGCCTGGTTGGGGGCGGGCGGGTCGGGGAGGAGTGAGCAGAAGGGTATGCCTGGATGGGGGCGGGTGGGTGGTCGGGGAGGAGTGGCTGCCCAATGCTGTGGGCCCTGACTGTTTCGTCGGCCCTCTGAGGCTGACCAAACCAGTCATGTGCACTCTCTGCCTTTTCTCTATGTAGGCTGCATGCAGCCTGCATAGAGAAAATGGCCTCCCCGTAGGCCCCCAGCTAGGTGCCGTCTCCACCAATCACAACGCTGCCATTGCAGCGTTGTGATTGGCTTAGGCGAGGGAGGCTGCTTGTGGCTGCTTCCTGTTGGGAAAACGGCAACGCTGGACCCGTCCAGGAGCTGAGGCGGCGCAGGACCCGGTAAGGTACGTTTTTTTAAAATTTAATTATAACCCCTCCCCGCTGCCTGTGACTCCTACCCACGAGTCATGCCAGCCATCAGGGAGTGCCGCGGTAGACTTGGTCAGTGCCTGGCTTCTTGCCAGACACTGGCTGCAGAAACATCTCGACAGCCGCAGGCGGCCCCTGTCACTTGCTTCTCACTATAGGCCCCGAAGTAGGCCGATGCGGGCTCTGGGGGGGTGGAGGGCAGTGAACGGGGCACACTACGTCGACCATTAAGGCTACTGGTTATGCTAGACTCTTGGTGGGAGTCGTTTCACAAAAAGGCGTGAACCCCCTTGTCTCTTATAGTTCAATCTCATTTTAGTAGTAGGAGCACATATACATGGAGCTATATATATTCGGTGTGCAGCATATTTTCAAAAAGTGTGATCACACGAACCTTTCAGTTAAATGCGGGGATAAGTATAGTCAAATGACAGTATAGCCATCTATAAATTTGATGTGTGAATATTATATAACTGGCAACCCTAGATATTTTATGACATTTCTTTTCTCGAGGGAGTGGCGTATGTGTACCTGCGTGTCTAGTGTATGTGGAAAGCACAATAGTTATCTTTGGAGGGTACTCCAGTGATAACAGGTATTTTCACCAGTTTTCCCTCCACGCCCAAGGACTTATGAATAATCGGTGCACCATCATTTCTACCAGTGGAGAGATATCAATCCACATCTTGAATAACACCAAAGCATCCTATGATGGCGCAGGTATTAGCTACCTTGATGCATGTTGCCGCCACTGAACTTACTTTACAACCCAAGTTGCACAACGCCTCAGTTAAATTTATAAAAATTCTGTTTTTCTAGAGAGAAAATATGATACAGAAATGTGGTTGACATTCGCAGTTTTTACTCGCATTTTAACCATGTCTTCAGAAGCAGTGGATGTGGGAAGCAATGTGTGCTGAAAGAATTAAGTTTCCATAGGGATTTAAAAGATGTAAAAAGAAATTACACAAGAAGCCCTCGTTGAGGGTAAAAGTAAATGGGGTCATATATACCCCATATATAATAAGAAGTGGCACCATACAGAGGGTCTCCCATAAAGGTTTAGGTAAACGTATAGGGTCTTATTACAAATTAATGTGTCTTTTCTGATACCATAGCCAGCAATCGTTCGTACAGGGAGAATAATTACAAGTTGTGTGATAATAATAACACCCTCACAGTTTTCCTCTAATACATTTCTGCAGGTCAAATCTGCCAAAATGTATCGGATAAAAGGCCTGGAAAAAATAGAACAAAACATGCAGAATTCCGTGTTAAAAACAATTCTACATGTTAGGTATCATTTTCCTTCTGAAAACTGGTAATGGGGGGTATTTACCACACACTGAGGAAATGATATTTACTATATGTGGTACATATGGAAACGTCTTCCACCCAACTTATAATTAGGGTCATAGAGTGGTAGTGAATTGCAGAATCAAGTAAGTCAAAAGCATTGGATAAAACAGCCCACTGCAAGTAGCAGCACTGCAAATAACAACCAGCTTCAAATGTTAAACTTCTTTTCAAGTGTATCTGTTCACCTTTTAAACAGATAACATTTTATGCTCTTTAGAATCGACTTCTTTCAAACTGTATATGTCGTGAAAACTGTATTGGCAGCAAATTTGTGACAATTGTTAAGGTATAGGAAATACCTCTTAGGCTAATTAAATGAATTTACCAACTGCCATTTCAAACTCTAATATAATTTATGAGTTTGCTGTGGCAATCCTAAGGAAAGGAACACAGCCTAAAGGAGTGCATTATATTTGAGTGTTTTATTTGTACTTACTTCCAGATTTGATCAATGTCTGTCTTTCACGAAGGATTCTGAAAGTTTCACTTTGCACTTCACACGTGTGCAATCCCCACTAACATGGCACATTTGGGTATACAGGGAACAACTGACGAGATAGTGTACATTCCTTGATTTCAAAACAGCTTTCAGTACTGCAGGAAGAGATTTTGTGTGGGTTAGGCTTAGGAAGTTAGGGTTTCCTAAATTTTTTATGGTTTCAATCTTTTTATTCATCTTTTGATTGATAACAACAGCGGACACCTACATCCACAGGCCGGTGGGGTGAGCAACTGTGAGAAGTTGGCCTGGTATATGCTGTCCACTAATTAAAGTGGGCACCTTGCACCAGTCCAAACAACCCTTATGGGGATGTAAGAGGTCAAAGATAACCTTAGAAAGCTATCCAAGTGGTAGCTGTGAAGAGCAGCCTTCAGGCTTAGTCTTGAAGGAATGTTAAGCAGCTTGTTTTACCAGAATGAAACCTTATAGTATTGGTTAAATGATTGGAGAACCACACAGTAGTTATAAAAATATGTATTTATTGATATAACACTATCTAGTACGACACAGTATCTCCTACACGGAGATAATCACAAAGCACACAATACTTAAGCACAGAAATGACAGTAAGTAGCACTAATACACAGTAGGCCCCTGGGGGGGGGACCAAACCATATACTAAAATAGTGGTATAAAAACCACGACTCGAGTCAAGACATGGCGAAGTCGCAGTTGAAGTTTTAGAGTTTAAGGACCCTTCCCAGTGGACTTCGAAGAAACCCAGTGGAAGATAGGAGGTTGGAGAGCCACCCCACACGTCGATACCGAGGTACCCGAGTTACCTATCCCAGGGAAGCCGGGTGCATAGGTCTGAAGTGGCGTCCGAAACTGCCGTCGAACCCCCAATACCCGAATGAACCCCTGTCCACCGCATATATTTGCAAGTGCATATGCTTGTTGGCGTTTCCCGAACAAGTGCATTGGGCTCCGAGTAGCCCCAATCTCTGGCACCATTTCCTGCCAAGAACTTCGGCCTCCTCGCACTGAGTGCTTCATGGGCTGTTTGGTGAAATCGCTCGAGGTCCTTTCGCGACTCCTGTGCCTCCGGCCTGTGGGTCCACTTGAGGGTCAACTATGCTTTTCTTGGGCTCCCCTGGTTGCTCCAGGCCTGCCCTGACTCCCCTGTGTTTGGTGAGTCTCCTGGACCTTACTGGTCCGAACAGTGCACATCCTTGACCTTCTGCGTGGGTTTCCTTTGCCAAGGCTTGTTGGTGCTCCCGCCGGACAACGACCCCTCAGTACTCGACATCCTTCGTGGGACAGCTCTTATCCGGCTCCTGGTCATCCTCGACGTCTCCTGGTCCCCGTAGCTGCAGAGTCAAGGACTCCATCACATCACCTGAAGCACCGACATCGGTGGGCATTCGTCTACCGAGCCCCTGGTCACTCTGAAGTGACCCAGACTCCGTCCCTTCTGCTTTCAGGTACTCTTCGACAAGAATCCACCTTTGGATTCCAACTGACACTTTTTCTTCCTTCCAGCAGCGGCTCTTCTTCGAAGTCCTCCATAGAGATCGACGGCGGTTTCGGACGCCACTTCAGGCCTATGCACCCGGCTTCCCTGGGATAGGTAACTCTGGTACTACGGTATCCATGGGTGGGGTGGCTCTCCAACCTCTTAACTTCCACGGGGTTACTTCGAAGTCCACTCAGAAGGGTTCTTAAACTTTAAAACTGCAACCGCGACTCTCCCATAGAATTGTACGGCGCATGCGGTCGTGTTCCCACACTGCACCCATCCTCCGTGGGGTCCCTACTTACTCACCTTGGGTGGTTCCTTGGGGTTCCAGCGATTCTACATCCTCTAGACATGGTCTTGACTGGAGTCGTGGTCCTTATACCACAATTTTAGTATATGGTTTGGTCTCCCCCTGGAGCCAACTGTGTATTAGTGCCATTTACTATTGTTTCTGTGTTACAGTATTGTGTGCTTTGTGAGTATCTTCATGTAGAAGATACTGTGGCGTACTTAGAGTGTGTTATAACAATAAATACATATTTTTATAACTACTGTGTGGTTCTCCTTTCATTTAACCAATACTATAAGGTTGCATTCTGGTAAAACAAGCTGCTTAACATTCCTTCAAGACGAAGCCTGAAGGCTGCTCTTCACAGCTACCACTTGGATAGCTTTCGAAGGTTATCTTTGACCTCTTAAATCACCATAAGGGTTGTTTGGACTGGTGCAAGGTGCCCACTTTAATTAGTGGACAGCACATACCAGGCCAACTTCTCAAACCGGTGCTTTGTGTAGAGATGCGTCTTAGGACTCCCGAGGAGTGAGTCACTCCTCCGTGTGGACTGCCTGCGTGAGGCCCAGCACCCGCAGATACAATGGGCACGTCAGTTCAGTGAATTCGTCTGCAAGGCATCTAATAGTTGAGCCCCATGTTTTGTTGAAGCGCGCCTTTGGCTCCGGCAGTCAGCTTTTCCATACACACAAGGTCCCACATTTTGTGTAACCAGTCCAAGTGAGTCGGGACTACTGTTGTGGCCCATCTAGCTAAAAGTGTCTGTTTAACTGCCCCCAAGGCCAGGGCAATAGCTCTTCCACGACAGGATCGTAGGGGAAAGGTCAGGGCGTTGGGGAGGCCCTGGAGGATATAGCTTGGGAATCTGGGCAGATCAGTTTCATAAATAGTATCTATGTCTGACAGGACTGCGGACCAAAATTGCTGGATCCTAAGGCAGTCCCACAGTAAGTGAGTTAAGGTGCCCTCCTGCCCGCACTGTCTCCAACACTTTGTATCACCCCGCTCGCCCTCCGCTTTGCAGTCCTCACTGGAGTAGAATACCAATAATGGGCAATTTTGAGAAACATTTCCTTGCCCGCTGTACTACACGAGGACGCCCGTGCCCTATGTATTATGTCCTGCCACTCCTTGACCGAAAATCCCCCTTCACATTCATTCTCCCACCTACGCTGCGCTGGTGTTTTAGTGTGCTGTTGAGGTGCAATAAGGAAGGAGTATATATCCAAGAGCAGCTTTTTATCCGACTGACGGGTAATGAATCACTTCTCAAATGCTGTTAAATGGCAACCGGCGTGTGGGCAGATGTGGGGCTGTGTGACCCAGTGTCTCAGCGCGATGTATTGCCAGTGGGCATCAGGGGGTAGATCATAGTTGACAAACAACTTTGCAAATTCCATCACTCTCTCCTCGTCAAATAGGTCCCTTATCCGTTTACAATTGGCTTCTTGCCACCTAATATAAGCATCCCCAGTTACTGCTGGTGGGAATTCCGGGTGCCCAATAAACGGAGTCAGGGGAGATGTCGGAGTGGAGAAAAGTCTTTTCTCTTGCACCCTGTCCCACGCTCCCATCATTGACCTAGTTACTGGCGATATATACATTCCAATAGGCTGAGTTTTCTTTGGGAGCCACGTCACTTTCCATACATGAATCCATGCGACTGAGCGATCCATGAAGCACCAGTGCTTTTTGACACTGTTCTATACCATTCTATCATGTATCGAAGTTGGGCCGCCTGGTAATATCTTTCCAGGTGTGGAATACCCAGACCTCCATCCCTCTGTTTCAGATAGGTCTGGTTGCGGGCCACTCACTCTTTCTTCCCCCCCCCCCCATCTAAAATCGCTTATAATGTGCTGTAATTGAGAGATCACTGTGGCGGGGGGTTGTAGAGAGAGCATTTGCATGACATACAAAA
The DNA here is from genome assembly GCA_963921515.1 of Calotriton arnoldi. Classification (NCBI taxonomy): domain Eukaryota; kingdom Metazoa; phylum Chordata; class Amphibia; order Caudata; family Salamandridae; genus Calotriton; species Calotriton arnoldi. The sequence continues at coordinate 261,734 of CAWUFW010005635.1, forward strand.
TCCGGGGCAATAGTGTCATTTTAACCGCCGCCTGCCTACCTAGCCAGGATAACGTGTGTGCTTTCCACTTCAGTAGTTCAGTTCTAGTCATAGTGAGTAAGGCAGTGTAGTTTTCTTTCGCTGTGCGTTCAGGCGTGGGGAAGATCCTCAGGCCCAGATATGTCAGCCCCTCAGGAGCCCATTCAAAAGGTAACACCTGTGTCAACCGTGATCGTTCTGCACTGGGGATTGTCAAGCTAAGAGCTTGTGTTTTCTGTAAGTTAACTTTAAACCCCGAAACCAGGCCAAAGTTAGCAATTTCCTGTATGAGGGGAGGCAGGGAAGTAAATGGTTGCGTCAAAATCAGTAGCACATTGTCTGCATAGTGCGAGATTTTGTGTTCCCTATCACCTTTGTGGAGTCCTGTATGCCTGTGTGTTGGAGTATGCGCTCCGCAAAAGGCTCCATATACAATGCAAACAATGAAGGGGATAGGGGACAACCCTGTCTTGTTCCGCATGAAATCCTAAAGAAGGGGGATGATATTCCGTTTACCCTGACCCTGGCCTCCGGTAGAGAATAGTTACAGAGGACCCATCGCTGGAACCTCTCCCCAAGCCCAAATCTAGTAAGAGTTGCTTGCAGATACGGCCAATGTACCCTGCCAAAGGCTTTTTCTGCGTCCACTGACAGGACCATGGTCGGTGTCTGTGTACGCTGTGAGTTCTCTGGGACATGGCATAGTCTCTTGGTTCTGACACTACAGCTTCTCTCCGGGACGAACCCAGACTGATCCAGATCTATGAGGCCCTGCATATACGGAGCCAAGCGCGCCACCGGTATACTAGTAAATATCTTCAGGTCGACATTTATCAGGGAGATGGGCCTATAAGATGTGCATTTCTTAGGTTCTTTACCTGGCTTTGGGAGGTCAATAATGGAGGCCATTTGCATAGAAGGAGTAAGGCTGCCCGTCTCACTAAACGAGTTGTAAAGGCGAGTGAGAAAAGAGGTGAGATCCAGGCTGAATGTTTTATAGAATTCAGGGGTAAAGCGATCGTCCCCCGGGGCCTTACCTGAGGGTAGGCTCCGTATGGCCCGCAATACCTCATCTAGGGTGATGTCAACGTCCAGCGCGGATGCCTCCAGCGATGAGAGTTGAGTCACTGGGGCACCGGCCACAGTTTACAGCCGCCTCTCTGTCCAGCGTCTCCGCTGCGTAGAGGGTGGAGTAAAAGAACTCAAATTCACCCGCTATGCGGTCGTCAGTCCGCAACCCCTCCCCTTCTGAATGATCAATCTCCTCAACTCGTCGCTGTTCCACCTAGGAACGCAGTTTATGTGCTAATAGTCTGCCCGCCTTGTTCCCTCCTTCATGATATGTCTGTTTTGTGTGTACCAAAGCATATTCGGCTCAGTCTGTATCTAGTGCCTTTAATTGTTTCCGCGCTAGAGTAAGTTGGCGTCTCGTACGGTCCGCTCCCGTGCGTTGATGAACTACTTCTAATTCTTTAACCGTGCCCTCTAAGGCCTCACGTTTGGCCCCCCTTTCTTTGTTCAAATTAGCCGAAATGGCCAGGAACTGCCCTCTGAGGACTGCCTTGAGCGTATCCCATAGTAGTGTGATTGAAGTCGAGCCGTCGTCGTTTATTTCCATGAAATCCTGGATGTATTTCCGAATCTGCTCTACATTGTGTTCGTGCGTGAGCAGCCTAGTATTCAGACGCCACCGTCTCTGGGGGGCGGAAATCCCGGACAGCTGCACTGAAAGCAAAATGGGGGAGTGGTCTAACACTGCTGCGGCTCCTATTGCCACAGCTACCGTAGCTTGGGATATGCATGAAGAGGTTAAGAAGAAGTCTAGATAGACGCGCATAGGTTTGGTGTGCTGCAGAGAAAAAGGTAAATTATCTTGTCTCTGGGTTACGCTGGCACCACACATCAACCAATTCGGCCTCCTCCAGCCAACTCCTCGTAGTATCCGAAAGCGCCTCTGATTTACCTGTCCTCGAGGCTGACCTATCTAACTGGGGGTCATGCACTATATTATAGACCCCGCCTATTAGGTCCTCATCTGGAGGGACCAGAACCTCCCCCAGGGCATGCCTCATAAAGGTCTCTTGCGCATCATTTGGGGCGTATATGGAGGCCAAAGTGTAGGTGTGACTCCCGACCTCCACCCGCAGGGACAACAGTCTGCCTGGAATTTCCGCATGTACAGAAAGAGCCCTCCCCGCGAAGTGTGTTGCAAATAGGATGGCAAACCCCGCCCGCTTCCCCAGTGTGGATGAGAAGTATTGTCTGTCGAACCATCGTGATCTAAGGCATCGCTAGTCTGCGCACGCTAAGTGTGTTTCTTGTAACAGACATACGTCACACTTCGACTCTCTAAGGAAGGTGAGTAGGGCTATCCATTTCGTGGGGGCGTTAAGGCCTCTGACATTGAGGCTCAATATATTAAAAGGATGTACTTGCATAACTGTGTGGTGTGTCGCTGCGCCGCATGCGGGGCAAAGAGCGTAACCAGGCCTCAAACAGCCCGCAGGCTGCCAGAGGGGCAGAATGTAGAGAAAGAGGTAGGACAGTCGGGCAAGACGGAGAGGACTCACTTGTCAAGGTGCGCTGTACCACCCTGCCAGAGAGCTTATCTGGGGGGGGAAGGGGGAGCCTCCCACCCACTTTCACTAGGGTCCAGTACCCCCATACACTGGTAGATTATGCGGCCCAGGCTTCCCATCCGAGCACTAGACAACTCGAAAACAATGCACCCAAGTGACCCATTTCCAATGGGTATATCTACTGCATCCCCAATTGTTAAAACAAGGAAGAAAAAAGGCCTTGTAGAAAAGGAAGGAATAACAAATAAACCAAACAACAAACTGGGTTCCCATAATAAGGAAGGGATATCACCAATCAAGGTGGGTCCATGAGCCTGGTGACTAGCCTTCTCCATGTTTCAGGCATGACTTGGAAAAGGAAGGGAGGGTCAGCGCCGGGCGAGGTTGGCACTCCCAGAAGACTCTAGCTTCTCGTCCATCTTAGCTACGTGAGGGGTCCTGGGATCAGTTCTCCCCTGGCTTAAGACACCCCACTCTCGGTATCGTCTTCGCGTTGCGGAAGTTGCCATAGGAGTGCTTCCCTTTCTTTAGTGCGCTCAGCCTCCGATAGCTTCATCACAAGCTCTTTCCCTTTTCGGTTCCTGCGTCTTGATCTGCTCTCAGCTCGCTCCCTCTGTGGCTTTTGTGTATTCTCGCATTCCTCCTCCTGGGCCAACCCGGGGCCCAAGACTGATCTCGCCTCCTCTAATGTGCGGACTGCATGTGTCTCTTGTTGCCAGACGAAGTTCAGCCGAAAGGGGTGCCCCCATCTGTACCGAATTCCCTTTTCCCTCAGGAAGGCGGTAGCCGGCCGCATCGCTTTACGTCGTTGGAGGGTAGCCCCTGAGAGGTCTTGAAATATGCCCACCTGCATTCCCTCAAAGGTTATTACTGCGGTGTCTCATGTCGCCGCCATGATCTTCTCCTTTTGTGCATAGGAGTGGAGACATGTAAGGATGTCCTGCGGTAGGCCTGGCCCCGTCGCCTGGTGTCCTGCCCTGTGGGTACTGTCCAAGAGGATGTCCTTGTCACGCAATTCGGGAGTTACTTGCTTTAAAAGTCGTATCACAAACTCCTCCAAGTCCCCGCCGACTTCTTGAGCGGAACCCCTTTGATTCGGATATTGGAGCACCGAGACCTGTTTTCCAAATCTTCGAGGCGGATGTACAGCTCCTCATTCTTGTCTCTTAGCTCCAGAAGCTCTCAGGCGTGCTCCTGTGATTCCTCTTCTCTGCCGTCTCCTGTTCGCTCCAGAGCATCCACCCTATCCCCCTATTTCTGGTAAATCGGACTTGAGGGTTCTAATGTCCGTGGTCACCTCTTATCTTAAGGCTGCGAATTCATCGCGTAGTGTACCAAACAGCTGCTCCATGAACTGGCATGTGACCGGTTCCGCAGTATTATCCATCGCAGTGGAGGAGACTGTCTCACTTACGGATCTAGAGGGGGAGTCAGCGCGTGCCTCAGTTCTTTGGGGGCCTGGCTTTCTCAGCATGTCCTTAATGGAACCATCTTTTTTGGTCCGACCCGAGGCCATCCTAGTGGACAGGAGGAGCCAGGTACACCTTCAATGCTCACTTCGTTGACCCTCTGCAAGATCAACGCAGGCCACAGTTGCTAGGGTCTATGACCAGCCTCCCGCCGGGTCTGCTATGTCCCTTGTTCTCCGGCAGAAGCACTCTTCCTGGCGACGGACCGCAACCGGATTTGCTGATTCCGGTAGGAGGCACCCCCGGTCCCGGTTGTCGACCCAACCGCCTCACCTCCGGCAATGGGCCGGCAGGGCACCACCTTCTTGCCGTGCACCGACTCCGCTGCCCAGTGATTGCTTCTCCTGCTCACGTGGTCCCCGCTGCAGTCTGCCCCTTGCTTAGGGCCAGGGTGTTCCCCTTCCGGGGTCTAAGGCCTTGTGCCCACTCTCCTGCTCCTCTCTTACACTCGGGGCCACTTAAGAGGCCATTGAGGTCCTGCTCCGTGATTTCGGCCCCCCATCTCCTGGGGGCTGGGTCGCGGGCTGCCATCTTGGGCCTGCCGGTACGGGCCGCAGTGAATACGATCGCAGCTCCTTCCGGCACTCCCCACTGTGCACCGATCGGGGACAGAAGCCCCACTTAGATTGCCTTGGTGTTCCGGGTCCCACTCAGCTGCCGCTGCCTGTCATCTTCGCCTCCGGCCTGCGCTATGCCGGTCCCCCTTCCAGAACCCCGAGTCGGGCACCACGCGGCCAGGGTCGATTGTTACACTCCCTGGGGCCCGCCAACTACAGGAGGTGCAGGTCGCCAACTCCCGGTCCCCACTGCGCTCCAGGAAATGCCTGCGCCGACCGCTCACCGTCCTGTGCGCCTTCACGGGACCTCCCGACTCTGCCTCACTGCGCCTTCCCAGGCGCCATCATGTCCCCGCGGCTCTGGGTCGTATCTGAGCCCGCTATCTCTTCTCGCTGCCGGAATCGGCCCTCTTCTGGCCCCCTCGCCGGTCTGGTAGGGCTTCACGAATCCAGCTTCGGAATTGCTGCCCCAGAGAGGCCGGATTCCCGCTGATTTGGGTCTCGCCCGGCAGAGCTCCAGTGCAGAGCTGTTACTCCGCCATCTTAGCCAGACCCCCCCAAATTTTTTTATAAGGCATTAACAACTGCTTTATTTTGATCCCGAGGGGAAAGTGAGTTTGGAAGATTTGAAATCATTAACTTACAGAGCCCCTTTTAGGTGTCTCTTAGCTACACTTTTAATATCTATCTAATTTAAATCAGAAGTTGCATTATATATATTATCATCCGTGTAGAAAAGTGCATCTTTTTTCCTGCTTCTCCATATTTTTTATCCTGACCGGATGTTCCGCCATTTTGGCTCTTAGTGCTGCAGGACTGCTGAATATCCTCACTGCATGCATCTACAATATGGTAACAAATGTTTATTTCCAAATGGCATATCCAGTCTTTTAGTAAGGCCACAGTAACATGCCAAAGCAGGCGCTCGAGGGAATATGGGGGTAGAGTGAAATGTGCTTGGGGATCTGGGTGGAACCATAATTGGGTCACAAGCGGGTTTAAGAAATAGGAAAGTGAGCCACACCAAGATCCATCTATGTCTATGTAGGAGATTAATAAAGTGCGACTGTTGCTCCGAAGAGTGTCCTGGCGCTACTGCAGAAGGACCATCAGCAAGCAGAGAGAAGGAGAGAACTAGGGGCAGGGCCATCCACACTTGCACTGTGCTGGTGTCTGTATTTGAAGCCAGCAACATATGCAGCACCACTTCACGCCACAATACTTGAAATAGAAGGACAACGATTATCACAGCGGCCGCTTTCAAAAAGGTGGAAAAATCCTTTGCATAAATGATGTAAATGAGCCACCTCTGCATTCAATGGGCCCTTCATAAAGCATGAATTGCAATGGAAGTACTCATTTGGCAACTTAAGAAAATGCGAAGAATCCGGCTACTCTAGTCTATTTCTTGAATGATACCACAAGACCCTTGTTGCTTTAAAACGACTTAACTGCAGAACATAAAAACTCTACTGCAGAAGGTTTGAAAGAAATATCAAAATGCAGTGGGATCTCTTCCAGTTAGAAATATATTATGATATATCAAACGGTTGCTTAGATAAACAAACAATCTGCCTTTATTAGTCAGATCCATGAGTGATGGCTCTGAACATCAGGTGTCATAACATTTTAATATTATGTAGGGCTGAAAGTCTACAGAAACATACTTGCTCTGTTCCTCCAGTTCATCCTTCCTTGTCATCATCGCTACAATCAGTTGCCGAAGTTCATCTGAGGATAGGATTAAGACACAGCAATTAGCTATAGATCCTCCTGACAACAACTGAAGAAGAGAGAGCGTTACCTGCAGGAGACCATTCATCAGAAATACATTTTGCTCTAATTTTCGACATTACAATGAAACATAAAGTAATTTTCTTGGGATAGATGAAATAAAGCTTTTTTTATTTTATTATAATGGAATGATAATTACCTCTCCGATGTCATCTGTAAAATATGTCTGTCCCATGACAGCCCTAAACGGGTAACACATTTAAGAACGCGTAATAGGCTGTTCTAGTACAGCATGAACAATTAAGTTTTCATACTAATAAGGTACAATTTAATGTGTAACATTAAACTTGTTTTCAATATCAATCTTAGGTTGCGTGGGACAGCTTGAAATCCTTTATTCGGTTGTGGAATTATACTTTTTGCAAGGCGCTGTAGATAATCCTATGTATCCAAGCATGCGAGATATCCTTCCTGGAATCAGAGCACATCTTTGCGGTGTTAAATCTTGCACTGGCAACGGATTGAATACATATGCAGTTAGAGGCTTTGTAAAAGAGAACAGGTCATCCCTATTTTTCATCTGTTATTCAACAAACCGAACCAAGAAGTAGGTAGAGCCACTAATATCTCTACATGGATTTGAAACACGATTAAAAGTGCTAAAATGCAGAAATGTTGTGGAACTATGTAATTATGTGAAAAAACAGGGCTGTTTTCATTGAAGTGTTCTGAGTAACATCAATTATACAACAAGAGCTAGTCTTGAGTAAAAAAATACCTCCTTATTCACAGTTAGGCATGTTCCATTTTGTGTTATGTGTGCCTCCACCCCCACATTTCATCTCCTTTTGCTCTCATCTGCTGTGCAGGGGTAGAAGAGTCATGGGGCAGGAATACTTAACATGACATCACCTGCTTCAGCTCGCTCCCCTTCTTACACCTGTAGGCTGCCCACCTCACACCACATTATTATGGACATTGTCTCCAGTACTGAACTTTGCACTTACACACCTAGAATGAGAATGCATTTGGATACCACACAGAGTTCATGAATGGAAACAGTGTCCGAAATGACCAGGTGGTTACCCTATACACCTGGTGCCTTATTGCCCGCCCCTCTTACTTTTCCTCCCCTGCCACCCTCGTATTGCCCTCAGCACTACCCACCCCTACCTATCCCAAATACTATTTTTTTTGTTTAAAAAAAAAAAATAAAAAAAAATAAAGGTATACCTGGTATAAGGCCACCCACCCTCACCACCCTCTGCAATTACCAAGCCCTTCTCCATCAAATTTTAAAAAATGCTGCCCTGCAATTCCACCCTTTCATTAAGGAATTTGCTCACCTCCTCAGAAATATAAAATAAATCATACTATGGGCCTTTAAAATGCTACAATAAGGCATGTTATCCTCCCTTTAAGCTACTAAATAGGAGCTTTAAGCTTTAGAAAATGTAAATTGCATAGATATGACTTGTAACTGCTTTTTCAACATCAGATGAACTTTGTTTTGTCCCTTCCTTCTGCATCTTCTCCAATTCTTTGTTGTGAAATCTGCTCATATGTAACTTCAACACTTCACACTTCAGTTCTGTCTCTTCTATTAAATCATTTTACTCCCGTGGATCCTATTTCGGCCAGTTCTGCTTTCTTCTCATGTTGGACTTGGCCCTTTCTGCAGGGTCATCCCCAAACATTTTGCCTTCACCCTCCTGGTTTCTGAAACTGTTTTTGTTGGCTCTTAGGACTCTGCACACTTTACCACTGCTAACCAGTGCGAAAGTACTTGTACTCTCTCCTTAAGACATGGTATAGTTGGCTTACACCCAATTGGCCTATTTGATTTACTTGCAAGTTCCTAGTAAAATGACACTATCTGTGCCCACGGCCTGTAAATTAAATGCTACTAGTTGGCCTCTTGTTATTCTTTTTATATATGGCAGACCTGTCCCTGTTTTTGGATCATTTGAATGGCCTCGCCCCGAAATTAGACAATAAGCCCATTAGTTACACTGCTTATGCAGATGATATTCCTCTCTTTTTCTTAACCCCAAAAGCACTTCAACTCCAACTGACGAGACTATGTGAGTTTTAACAAATCGAACGATCTGCAGGTCAACTGTGATAAAACTAAAATAATGTCTTTTGGGTGCAACAGAGTTTCTCCAGGTCTTATACTTGGTGGTAGTTCCTTTAAAGAAGTGTAATTATTTGGGTGTAACAATTGACAAGAATCTTACTTGGGCACAGCACCTAGCTAATAGACTGATAAAAGTTTGTCTAATTTCTCGATCGCTGAAAAAATATTGTCAAACTTATGGCGACTTGGCTATTTCTCCATCAATTATAGCACTTAATACTAAACTTATTGTGACTCTTTTGCATGCTTCTATGATTTTTAATGATAAAACAATAGATGAGCTGAAAAACCTTTATATTAATAAAATTACGTTATTACTTGGCCTCCACACTTCAACCTTCTCACTGTAAAATTTGGTTGCAGTTTGCTTTAGCCTCATTAATCGTAAAACATATGGGAGCAGTTATAAACTATGCATGCAATTGCATTAACGCTACGGAAGAGTTGCTGAAACATCATATATAAAACGAGCTGCAATTGTCAGGCGACTCCAGTCTAACTCTGAGCATTGCAGGTGTCAGTAACACTATAAGTCAGAATAATCTACCTCCTTACCAGAGCTTTCAAGAATGCTGCGTTTGCCTCGGAAAGGTCTTATAAAGCAGACCCAAAAGTCATCTTGTTACAAATAGATTTAGACCGTCTACAGGTTTACAAGCACTCAAATTATACCTCTGACACTTACTTGGATACATCCAGTTTGAAAACTTAAGTACTTGAGGTTTCGCTTTCGTTATATAGTGATTGCTCAATTTGAAGTCTTGTGGAACAAGAAGAGTCACCCACTTAGATTGTGTTGCCTTTAGAGCACATGGTATGCTCGTGTCCACTTTTACTGCCTACAAGGACAAGGTAGAGGTGTCCCACTGGTCCTGGGCCCTTGAAAGTGGGGCTTAAGGTACGCTGCCAAGCCCAGCTGTGGTCCCCATCTGAATCGACGCGAAGCCCCACTAAGCTACGCGGCACTGCTCCCCGGAATGGATGAAAAGTCTCGCTGCACAGCTTCATTGGAACCGATGCCGGATGATGCAAAGTTATGGAAAGCAACGCTGCGCAGATCTCATACCAGGATTAAGGTACTGCGTTCAGTGGACCTAAGTAGGTCCTTGTAGCTGGCCCATGCTCCATCGTGGTCGGCCTGAACTTGTGACTTTGTCCCGGCAGTCTGGCGTGATCAGATAATCACAATTGGCCCTTTGTATTTTTGGCGATATTTTCACTGAAATCTTCAAAATTGCATATCTCTGGTTCTACTGATTAGATTTTTGTTGTTTTGGCGGTGCTTTATTTATTAAATTGTATTAGTCTAAATTGGTGTGGCATTTTTCTTGTGGTGTGTTTTCATGTTATTACTGTTTGAAGAACTGCATAAATACTTTACACACTACCTCTAAGTTAAGCCTGACTGCTCTGTGCCAAGCTACCAGAAGGTTGAGCACAGGTTAATTTAGGGTTTGCTTGGGCCTCAAACTAACAAGGAATGTGGTTATAGTTTGAGTAGGGTTTCACTCTCTCAACCAGTAACCCAATTTCTTACATCTTAGTTTAACAGTCCGGTATAGATTGGCTTCACCGTCTGTCTTTGTTCAATCTTTTGTCAGTCCACATAACTTGAGCTGTTATGTTTCATATAGGTACCCTAATATAGGCCCGGGTAACATCATACCCTTTCACCAACATCACCTCCCCTACATTACACACTAACTAGCCTTTTAAGGATTGAACCCCTTTTATGGACTGAACCTTTTACCTAGTTCTAGGCCTGGGTGCAGAAGGAGGGTTTTCCCGAACAATAGTGTTCTATGACTTCATCTTTAGACTGACACTGCATGAATAAAATATTCATGAGGCTACTTGGAAACCAGGCAGAGGCTATACACCACCTTCCTAATATCTACGCACAAGGTTCATCCCATACGTCATCCTCATACCCAACAATGGTTAAACACAAGAACAAGGGACAAAGGGACTCTATATACTTCTCTGTATAAATACAGCACCTTTTGCTATCAGTAGTTAGAGGGAACCGAGACTTCCAGGCCGACACACTGACCAGAGACGCTGAGGCTCCTGCATGCAGACGCTGTAGCTGACAGTGGTCTGAACATCCCTTGCGGGGTGTCCAGCTCGAGACCAGGAGAGGCTCCTACATTCTCACTTCAGGTAATGGGGTTCGACCAAATCCTAGAGGGATTCTTGGCTGCACACCTACTCACATGCTAGGTACACTTTGGTACATCTAGATAGGCATCGTAGGAGTACGCACTCTCTTTTATCAATGCATTCTATATTCATGTATTTATTCATGCTTATTGCAAGATGATAGAACTGTACTATCCTTTTATATTCATAGTACTGCTAATCATATATCTCTGCTACTGTCTAATGGTTGTTTTAGCTCATATACTTTACACAAGAATAACAACTGTTCAATAAATCCTTATTGAAACGCCCAGACTGTTTATTCTGTGTACCTCTGAGATAAACTAAATAAGCACGAGTGACTGAGCGAAAAGTAGTACATTGTTTCCACGATCTTGAGGGATCAGGGTTGTTCTGAGGTTGCCAGAAACTAATCTCTCCCCAATAAGAGGAGACACTAGTGGCACTGTGAGCTAGCTTTTGCAAACAGGCTAACATTTCTCGGTGAGGGTGTACAGAATCAGTCTGCCACCAAGCCCACAGTTTATGTTATCCAAACGCGCAGGTCCTGCATGGGTACTATAGGAACTAAACGACACGGCACCACCAATGATGGTTGGGCTCTTATTTAACAGTAGAATCTGAGTAGTTCAGTCGTGCTATTCTCAGAGACCCCTACTCACAAAAACGCCAGAGACGTCTGGAGTGGGTGGGCACAAACTCCGCCACAGCTGAGTAGGCGAGAAATCCTATTTATTGGCTGTTGGTTATTTAAGCTGGAAGGACATTTAGTTCCAAAAATTGTGCATAACACCTTATCTTAGTTCCCTTGAACAAAACTTCTCCTTTTACAAAAATGACTGAGGAGAATAACACAGTAGTAAATATACACCTCTCAGACGAGGAAGAAGATACAAATGCAATACATATTGCACAAAAATTCAGACGCACTATCACCCTGAAACTAATGGAATATGGTTTAACATCCAGGGGTGGCTTAGTAGCTTTCGTGATTGAGGTACACGAATCAAACAAAACAGAGATATTTTATTTGTGGGTTACATTCCCAGCAACAGATGCAAGAACACAGACATTTCACTACTATACAGAAGGAGATGCACCACAGGAATATGGTCCTTGCGAGGACACAGAAGTTCCACTCACTTACCAGGAACACCTATACTGGTTTAAAGGCGCCCTACCCCACATAAGACACAGAGTAAGATTAGGTCCGCTCGGAGGAGACGGTGCAACATGGCCAATATTAGCGGCTACACACCACATCCTGATATTGACACAATGCCGCAGCCAGACTTACTCTTACAACACAAGGATTTAATCAAAATCTACAGAAACCTGACAGTATGTCATGAGGACTTTCACAGTCCAACCAACATCAGCTGCAACAAATGGAACTCAGTTTCAGGGTACAGCAACTAAAATTACACCACAAACATTACACGCAGTAATGGGCAAAATGCCCACGAAACGTGAACAAATGCCATTCTGGGTAGCTCCGAAAATAACTCAGCTAGAGGCAGTATTTCCGAATACTACCCCATTTGAAAAACACAGAATGTTAACAATCTGCTTGCCCATGGGGATAACACCACAAGTAGAGGACTGCACCTCTTGAGGTACAGTCTTTGTTGCCATATATACCAGAACACATGGTATTCCTTCATTAGCAGTAGTATCTGATGTACTGAGACAAATACAAAATGAGTACGGAGCAGAACCTGCCCTAAACTTAGGGATGAAGTTATTAAATAACTATGACCAGGTATCCGCCATAATACTAGCTAATATTAAAGGGGAAGCTGCTTCAGTGGCAATCCGCCAACGCCTAAGGGAGTTCAGTCCGTTGGATCAACAACACGAACTGCCCAAAATAATTGAAACTGCATATGCAGAATTAGGCAGAGACAGTTTGGGTGGGAAAGCATTAAAACCACAACTGATGGGCAGTCCTGAAAAGGACACTACAAAGCAGACACCTGCTTCTTCTTAAAAGAAGTGGGATAATAAAAAACAACAAAACTTTTAAAACAGATCTCAATCCAGAGGTAGATCTCCTCCACAGGAGCCCTCTGAAAAGAGGTATAACCTCAGGAATAGGGATAATATTAGGAAACCTGACAGGTATCAGGATACTGATACACGTTCCTCTCGTTCCTTTCAGGGCTCGACGAAAAACTCTGAGAGAGAAGGACGGTCAGAACATAAAGAGGAACGTACAAAGTCCAGAGACAAGCAGCGCGCTCAAGACTATACTTCCAAAAAAGAAGATAAACCAAAATCAAAACCACAGTTTAAGAAAAAGAAAGTTGCAGGTATAAAGATCAGACATGCCCAGAATTCTGAGGACGCAGCTTCTGAACGGGGAATGGGCTCTCACGATGCTAGACAGTGCGGAAGAGGTAACAATAGCTCGCCAGAACCTGAAGGAATTTCTGGTGACAGCGGACTTGAATGATTACATCACGGAGGAAACACCAGACACCAGGGTGAGCGAACCACATAAGTTACATGAAATAACACTCCAAATGGAGGGGGACAAGCCCAGGAAAGTCAAAGGTCTCTTTTGGGAAAATCTGTCATCCGGTTATGACATCCTATTAGCAGAACAAGATTGGCCGCCAATATTCGTCATGGAGTGCCCCAGGGGAGAAAATGTAATTTTTCCATCATTCTCCGACCTCGTTCCCATACATCTTAAACATGCTTATGCACAGGAGTGGGCGGTTGCCCTAGCTCCAGCACTATACAAAAATCATGCTGGGTGGGATGAGGATTCAACTCACCCGTGATCCCGTTAAAAGTTTCACCAAATGCTCAGAGGCAATACCCAATAAAGCAAGAAGCTAAAAAACAAGTCAGGGAGATCTTAGATCAACTTGAATACCAAGGAGTGATTGAAACATGCACCACACCAATGAACAATCCTTTGTTTCCAGTATCGAAACCGGACAACACATATCGTCTAGTTTTAGATTACAGACATTTAAACTCATGCACAAAGACATTCGCTGTCCAAAACGCACACAGTGCCGCATTAATGAATAACATTGTGCGGAAAAAATACAAAACTACATTAGATATCTCAAATGGATTTTTCTGCCAAAATATAGCGCCTGAAAGCAGGTATTTGACCGCATTCTCAGCGTTGGGGTCCCAGCTGCAATTTTGTCGTCTCCCCCAGGGGTATAAGAACAGCCCGGGGGTCTACTCAGCAAGAGTAACAGAGTTACTCCAAAATTTTGATGAGGAAGTATTGTCCTTATGTGGATTATATTTATCTGACGGACGATGACTTAAAAAAGCACTTGACCAGGGTGAGCACCATTATAATGGGATTCGCCTCTGAGGGCTACAAATTTAATTTAAAAAAAATCAAAAATAGCCCACCTCAATGTCCTGTTTTTAGGATACGAGCTTTCAAGTGAAGGGAAAAGCCTGGCAGCTAACTTTTTAGAAAAGTGTGCGCTGCTCCAGCCTCCGAAATCATTAAAAAATTTACAATCAATACTGGGATACCTAAATTTCGGCAGAACATACATTTTAGATTACGCAGAAAAAGTAAAACTTTTCTACGACTTAATAAAACCTGACTTTTCAGTCAAACATTGGACACAGGAACATTCAAATATCCTACGTTCATTACAAGCAGACATGATTGCTTCCAAACACTTAAGACACGCGTAAACATACGCAACTTGGTGATCCGTGTAATAGCGGGTCAATGCGGGTACACTTACTTAACCTTCAATGAAGGAGAAACCGTATCAATCGCATACAAATCACACCTGTACACAAACGCAGAAATGCGTTTCACTTCAACAGAAAAAATCCTGACAGCAGTTCAGACCGCTGTAGCAAGAGAAAGAGCACTGGCTCAGGGGAAACGCATAATTGTCGTAACCCCAGTACCAGCTTTAGAAGCAGTTACAAAGGCTAGCATTCCAAATGCAAAAGCTTTACATCCGAGATGGATACAATGGGCTAATTCTCTTACTGCAACGGACGTTGAATACAGATTTGACCCAAGTCTAAAAACACAAGCATTTCTGCAATACGAACAAGAATATCCTCTACCTAATGAAATATTGCCTCTCGATCAGTATGAATATATTATTTACACTGACGGATCTGCTCAACCGGCCGTAGGGAGTAAGCAATAATTATAGCGCAGAGTGTGCAATCGTTAAAGGTCGCATGCGGGATGGGAAGTTCCATCCAAGTTGCACCAAACCGCAATCTCTAGGAGACTGCACAGCTCAGTTGGCAGAGTTAAAAGCACTGATACTGGCACTTGTAAATACGGATCACGAATTCCCCACACTAATTGTGTGTGATTCCTTTTACTGTGTGCAGTCATACAATGAGTATCTACATCATTGGGAACTAAACGGGTTTAAGGACGCGAAAGGTGGCACAATTAAGCATAAAATGCTATGGGAACAGGTAGTGGAGTTGAAAAACGACCTACCAAGGGATCACCTAATGCATACACTAAGTCATCAGCGTGATGGCGTTCACGTTGAAGGGAATTCATTGGCTGATGAAGCCGCAAAGGGGGCTGTACGCACAGCGTCCGTAGCTGCAATCACTCGTTCAAAAACAAGGATAGACGGTGAGATTATGATCGCTATCATTGCTTCAAGCAAAAACAGCGGAGCAGTACCAAAGAAATTTCCACTCAAGTACTCCTACAAGTTAGATGCAAACAACATTCCATTTGCTCAGATTCCTGGAGTGGGGGACAGAGTAATACCAAATATGGATCGTAGGCAAGGTTTAATACTAGCAGCACACGAGGGTTTGGGCTCTACACACACAGGCGTTACAGCAACTATTTCATTATTGAAACAGCGCTATTGGTGGCCCGGTCCAACAAAACAAACTAAAGACTATGTCTTGAAATGCGACATCTGCCAGCAGATGAAAGGCTCCACCAGAGCACGCCCGGCGCAGACACCATTACTAATATCTGACAAACCTCTCGCATGTGTGTATCTGGACCACTGCGGCCCCTTACAATCTGATGGGGCTTACAAGTATATCATGGTTGCAGTGGATTCCTGCTCAAGATTCCTATGGGTTTGGCCTCAGCGCTCGGCTGACGCTCGAACTGTTATAAAAGATTTGCGAGTCTTTATCGGGACATACGCAGTTGGCACGTTACATTCTGACCGTGGCCTGGCGTTTAGCTCTCGGGCTTACAAAGAGGCCATGAAAAGTATGGGCGTCGCACTGCAGTACTCCTCTCCGTACCATCCTGAGGGAAATTTGGTTGTGGAGAGGAAAAACCGGGACTTAAAGCAATCTTTAACAGCTAGGTTATTAGGCAACGGCGGTAGTTGGGTCAGTCACCTTTACGGGGTACAAAGAGCACTAAACAACCAGCCAAGAAATTCTCTAGGGGGTGTCACTTCATATGAGGTCCTATTTGGGACAAGAATGTGGGTAGCTGATCTTGAGTATGAAGGCACAGTGGCGGATGAGAAACCATTTGATATCGATGATCGTTTGGCTGTTCTACAGGATCTAAATGAATCCAGGACACAACAAAGCAACGTTGTCCAGAAACAGACCCCCACTGAGGAAGTCAAGGCAAACACGGCAAGACCTGTCTGGATCCCAAAGATCGGGGATCTGGTCAGAGAGAAAATAGCAGACAAGAAAGAATTTGGACAATCATACAGAAAGCCTGTACTTGTCCTAGAAATTCACGGAACACTAACTGTTATTTTGCCGCCTCTTGCCGGGAAAAAGGAGAAAAGATTTGTCTCAATCGACTTAATCAAACCACACTATGTGGCCAATACTGAACAGTAGGCCTCGTGGACTCCACAGTAGCAGACACCCTCCTCTCGCTACAATCCAAGAAGTTCAAACAGAAAGACTCATCACGTTTGAAGAGCCTCCTGTGAGGAATGAAGGACTAAGCAACAATGCTATGGAACTCGTTCACCTTGAACCCGAAGTTCATCTACAAAATGAAACTCAGAACAATTCACAAATTGCAGTCAGACCAAATACAGACGTCTACATCAACATGCCTCGACGAGAGCAAAATGCTATTTCACCAAAATCCTGATGCAATTCCTACAATTAATCGAACTGCTTCTGGCTACTTCATGAACTTTGATACGTTTTCCCTGGATCCAAGCGAGCCGGAAACGACGCCAGCCAATAAATTACGTAAACAACAAGTTAAAGACTTTCTGAACTTTCTTAAAAAGACTTACCTGGTATTACCTTGGATTGTACTTTGGGTAATTACTGGGATTCTATTTTTTCTTTTCTGGCTAGGCTTAGTGATAACTTTTAGCATGCTTATTAATGGACGATATCTTAAACAGAGCTCTACAGCCCCGAAAGTTAATTTGATTTTAAAACCACATTAATCATCTCATCGTGAACAGAGACTTGTTATCAGTAAACATCACAGCGGTTCCTATACCAGATGGTATAGTTTGGGACAAGGTTGATTTCGAAATATTCGGTCCGACTGAACTTTTAAAAATTCCACATTTATTTAAAATTTCATTAAGTGATATCATTACCTCCAGTACATTTTCTGATGATTGGGACACAAACTGTTAATAACATGTTGTCTGATTTAGAAAAAACTGCTGCATTTCCGAACACTGAAATGTTAGAAAGTAATTCAGACTATGACACTTTGTACTGTTACCAACATTATGGTCATCATTTCCTGCACAAATCTATTTCGCCTAGAAATGTGTTTGAGTACCATCAGTGGGAACATTGCCCTACACCACCAAAGGGTAGTTCGCAGACATTTGCACAGAAATTTTCATATTTTTCAGGTTTTAACACCACTGACCCAACCTCATACTATTATAAGGTTATACCAACATCAGCACTGAAAGTTATGTTGACAAATACCAAACAGATTTACTCTGCTTCCTTTATCGCCCAACTGTCTGAACAGGGTTTTGACCTATGGAAGGACACAATAGACTTAAAATCAGTCTGGGGGTCTAGGGACTGGCAAGTCCAGGGAACAGAAGCGCTATTTCGAGCATGCCTCATTCCACAGCAGATGGTATTTCTAAATGAAACTGTGCAACAGACATCCTGTCTTGGCTTAGCCAAGGTAAAAGACCTGAACACACCTCGATTTCCAACACCATCACAGATGGGAGGGTGGCAAAATTCGACTTCACAGGAAGGGGCAACAGTAGATGACATTTTAAAGTACAACAGATCAGACCCAAATTGGGAAAAATGGGTGGTTTGGCCCTTAGACACAAACATATGTCATAAACGATTCTTTGGTATTACTGAAGGGTACAGTATCCACAGGCCAGACCCACGTTATGTACAAAGAGAACATCCAGGGGTAGGGACCAATGTTCCCTCTAATTTTTTTTCTCTGTGTGCGGCAGTGTGAGGTCTCTGTGCGCTCCAGCCACGGCAATGTGCGCCAAGAACCCGACCACGTGTGTGGGTGCAGCAACAGTGGTTTTGCCTCGGGGTTCCTGCTTTATTGTGCAGATAACTGACTTAGGTACTGGAACGGAGGAGGCCTGTTTGATGGGGCAGGCAGAGCCTGACTGGGAACCCAAAGTAGCCTGGCAATTTTACTGCACCGGCTCCCACCCTCCTGTAACAAAACTGGCCCCCACTGCTCCAAAACTGACCCCCACCCTTCCAGCCTCCCAGGCAAACGCCTGATGCCTACTAAGGCAGTCCAGCCAGGGGATGGCGTTCGTATTGGTGACTGGAGTACAATGGTTGTGTCATGTTCGAAACGAGAAAGTGCAGTGCAGAGCATCTGCAACCACAGCAAAGCTACACTAATATATATTAGAAAACCAGGGCAACCGGCCTCATTCCACAGTGCCAGTGAACCTCTTCTTTCCTAACTAACAACACAGCGGCGGCTCAGGGACATCTTAAGGACTTTGAGCGCCCTAGGCCATACGTATTTTAGGGGCCTCTGTGCGGATCAGCTTTGAATTTATGATCCAGTTTCAGCTTTCTCGTGTCCTTTTGGCCAGATCACAAACAGTGCACAGACACACTGGTTCAAATTCCAAATGTGTTTATAGTTAATATTCAGGGATAGTGATGTATTTTTCTAATATTGTAACAGTAGAAACTCACTAATACTACTGCAAATAATCACTGTGACATCCTCCCATTTCTCATATCTGAGATCCTGTTTGGATCTACAAGAAACATTTTTATGGATTTTGCATGAAACAAAAACACATTTGTCATAAAATGTCTGTAATACAATCTCATAGCAAAACCAAAGGGGATGATGGACGGAGTGTTGAATATTGCAAGCACCCACCCCCAGTCAACTGATCTGGGTTTAATCAATCATCATTCTGTAACCCACTCTGCCACCCCAGTTAAGACATGGCCATATGCAAATCAGTCTGACCCTGTGCCTCATGGGAACAGTCCAGCCCGAACTGCCAAGCCATGTCTTCCCTGGACCGGAAACAAGCATCCTGGGACCGGTTTCTGGCTTACAGCCGTCATCAGCCAGTTCTGCATTCTGTCCATCAATTGTTGTTTTTGCATTTGTCATCCTGAGTGGGACGGGTATGCCCAGACCTGGGTCCCGTGCTCTCCATGCCACTGGAATCAAGCTATCCTGGCTGAAGAGGGGTGAAACCCCGAAACCCGTCCTAGGATGCTTGTTTCCAGTCCAGGGAGGACCTGGCCTGGCAGTTCGGGCTGGACTGCTCCCATTGGGCACAGGGTCAAGACTGATTTGCACATGGCTGGGTTCAAACTGGAATGGCATGGTGAGAAAAAAATACGATGGATTTAGGCCCAGATCTCTGTACTGGGGTGAATGTATGACACTGTTCTGCATTCTGTCCATCAATTGTTGTTTTTGCATTTGTCACCCCGAGTGGGACGGGTATGCCCAGACGTGGGTCCCGTGCTCTCCATGCCACTGGAATCAAGCTATCCTGGCTGAAGAGGGGTGAAACCCCGAAACCGGTCCTAGGATGCTTGTTTCCAGTCCAGGGAGGACCTGGCCTGGCAGTTCGGGCTGGACTGTTCCCATTGGGCACAGGGTCAAGACTGATTTGCATATGGCTGGGTTCAAATTGGAATTGCATGGTGAGCAAAAAAACGATGGATTTAGGCCCAGATCTCTGTACTGGGGTGAATGTAGGACTTGTTCTGCATCCTGTCCATCAATAGTTGTTTTTGTAATACAATCTCACACATTACCCAGATTAAAAATAAATGAAAGGAAAATGCTATTTGCAATATTCTGTTTAAGAATTATTCAAGGTCATCAGGGTAAGACTCTGCAGAACAGAGCTGGCTCTACCAAGGTGGGGGTTGCTCTACCAAGGTGGGGGTTACTCCACCCTTTAAAACTGATAATCATGAGTTCACTTATCATCTCTGAAGATGGTTTCCTGGATACGCAGGGGGGGAACGTACATAGAAGTCCACCATGTGTGCTTTCAGAGTCACTAATATATGTTAGTGATTCTGAAAGCACACGTGGTGCTTTTAGGCTTGCTCAGGGCTTTAAGTGGGATGAAAAAACTGGGAGTCTCTCAAAGGGGCGTGCCTAATGTAATTAAGGGCGTGGCTTAAAACACGTAAGCTAAAAATCTGTGCTTAGCATAGTGTGCCGCCCGACCGTTATTGTGCTGCCTCTGTCATTGCATCAAGATATATAATACAACAAGTAACATTATACCTACAACAAGCCAGGACTATTGGCTTTGTCAATGGTTGTTAGTTGCATAAGATAAATAAGCAACAACTTCGGCTTTTTTTAATATAATAACGAAAATGCCTCAGTTCTGAAATGATCAGACTGTGAAAAAACTATAAAAAGTCCTCTGAAGTTACACAAAAGGCTTTGAGCAGTTGCGCTGCTGCAGAGTTGAGATTTTTTTTACCCTGAGGGTGAGGGCAAAAATGAAGAGCCTGATAGGGACCTGTCTCAGCACCGGCTTTTAAAAACTCAGCATCGGCAGGACCCAGCCCACTTAAAGCCCTGGGCTTGCTGCATGCTTTTTGTTAATAGAGCGTGGCTGCGGGCAGATTGTGTACATTTTTGAAAGTATACATCCTAATTGCAGCAATTAACATGAATACTTTAAAAATGCACACAGTCTGCCGGCAGCCATGCGCTATTAACAAAAGGCATGCAGCAAGTCCAGAACGGGACGTGTGCTTTCAGAATCACTAACATATATTAGTGATTGTAAAAGCACACGTTATGTTTTTAGGCTTGCTGCATGCCTTATTTTAATAGAGGGCGGCAGATTGCGTGCCTTTTTGAAAGTTTTCATGTTAATTGCAGAGCCCGACATACTAATACACGGGGCTGCATTTAACATGAAAAACTTTCAAAGGCACACAATCTGCCCGCTCTATTAACAAAAGGCGTGCAGCAAGCCTAAAATACAACGTGTGCTTTCACAATCACTAAGCCATATTAGGGATTGTGAAAGCACTCGTCGTGCTTTTAGGCTTGCTTCATGCCCTTTCTTAATAGAGTGCGGCTGGAGGGAGATGGCTGCTTTTTTAAAGTATTCATGTTGATTGCAGCGCCAGTCATGGTTCTACAGGGCACTGCGATTAAGATGAATACTTGTCTCTCTGGGATGTGCTGTGTGTGTGCGCGCTTTAAAGAAGACACTGAGCGCTCCGAGTGACATGAGTGCGCGCACCATACAGGGATCAGTGGGCCTGGCCTACAAGTGCTATCCTCAAAGTCCTGGACCTTTGGCTGGAGTCAGAGTGTACTATTCCCTGCTTGTTGGAAATTGGGTTTGTGGTTGAGTGGGGTGAAACCCTACTCAAACAGAAACCACATTCTGTCAGGATGAAACACAAGCAAACCCCAAATTAACCTGTGCTTAACCCTCTGGTAGCGTGGCAAAAAGCAGTCAGGCTTAACTTAGAGACAATGTGTAAAGTATCTATGGAGCACTTCAAACAGTATTAAAGTCAAAACACAACACAAAAAACTCCTACACCCATTTAGGGAAATAGAGTAAACCGTAATAATTATTTGACACCAAAATGACAAACATCCAATCAGTAGTACGAGAGACATGCATGTTTAAAGATTTAAGTAAAAACAGTGCCTATAAGCACTAAGCGCCAACTATAGATATCTAGTCACGTCGGACTGGGAAAAAGTCATAGGTTCAGGCCAACCGCGATGCAACGCTGGTCAGATACAGGGACCCAGTTAGACCCGCTGAACAAGAGTACCTTAAATCGTGGTTGTAGAGCGTTGCGAGATCCCGCGCCGAGGATCAATCATGTAATGGAGGCTGTATGAGGTTCTGATGTGGACATGCGTCGCTCAGCAGCGGTTCCTGTAAGCTGCAATGCTGCAAAGCAAGGTCCTGCATCGTCATCGAGGATGCAGCTAACGAGGGGCATGCGATGGGAAGTCCTGTGTCGGAGATGCGTCACATCCTGGCTGGTTTCAAGGACATTGCAGGCAGTCAATGAGATCAGGATGCAGAGCATCAGTGTAAACTCCAGGGCCTCTCTGTCACACGTACGACCCAGCCCACAACAGAAAGATGTGAGGCCCCAACATGAACAACAATGGATCTATTCTCAGCTGCCTAATTAAGAGTCAACACACAGGGACATCTTAAGGATTTTGGGGGCCCTGGGCCAAATGTATTTTAAGAGACCCTGTTCTGAACAGATTTGAATGTATTATCCTATTTCAGCTCTTTCATGAACTCTTTGGCCAGGCCATTGACAGTGCACAGGAACACTCGTCCAAATTATAAAGTTGTTACATCTAATATTCAGGGATAGTGACGTGTGTTTTCAATATTGTAACAGCAGCAGCTCAACAATATTACTGCAAATAATCTCTGTGACACCCTCCCATTTCTCATATGTGAGGTCCTGTTTTGATGTAAAAGAAACTTTTTTATGGATGTTGCGTGAAACATAAATGCAACATTTCTCTGCAAAATGTCTGTAGTAGACTCTCACACATCACTCACATTAAAAATAAATTGATGGGAAACAGTATTCAGACAATCTGTTTAAGAATTATTAAAGGGCATCAGGGAAAGACCTTATGCAGAACAGAGCTGGCTCTATCAGGGGGACCCCTGAAAGGCTGCGGCCCTGGGCCAGAGCCCACTTTGCCTATCCCTTAAAACGTCTCTGTCAACACAGTCAGCCGACTGGTGGATAAGCTCCGGGCATTGGGCATGCCTCAGGCTGAGGCGCAGACAGTCCCAGATATGTCATAGCTGGCAGCCAGAGCTTTGTAGTGTTGTATTTCAAAAACTACTCAGTCTAACGCTTGATGCGTGGTATTTGGCATAGATGTGTATGTACGATTTAGCCAGTTTCATATAAATAGCTTGCAACTGTCCTGATCACCGATACTGGACAACAATTGCTCAGACAAGTGAAACACCGATACTGGACAACAATTGCTCAGACAAGTGAATATAGTTTCTGCAGAAATAGACTGCACAGCCCAAACATTGATGTTAGGATATGTAGCAGAGGTGTTGTGTAGCTAGTATTACTAGTGAAGCTTAGGCCAGGTAAAATATAGATGTAGGGTTCTGCCCCAAAAGTTCAAGAAAAGCTGAGATACATATGCAGGCGCTTGTCGTGAAATGGCAACACGCGCACAATATTGCAACAGATTAGAGCCGGATCTAATGATGGGGCCCGTTCAGCAACAATTTGGCGGATAGTATAAAAGCTGAAGCAGGCCCCACTTGAACAAACGTGGATTTTTCTTAATATCTGTTATCCTTGTCTGCATTTTAGGTATGATGTTTGATTAAAAAAAGAAAAAGTAAGAAAGAGCGGTACTGCTCATGCACTTTCAACTTCTGACAGGCACCTGAAAGTTTGACTACCTTACCTCAGCCCTTACGTGCCTTAGCAGGCATCATTTGAAAGTCAAAATCAAATCCCAAAGCTCAGCACACAGTATAGTGTATGTCTCACACTCATCAAAGGATCACTGAAGCCAGCCGTCGCTGATTCTGGAAATTGTGTTTTTCAGGCTCGGTGGAAACAGTTCAGAAATCCCTGTATTCCGATCCTTGCACTCGCACTTGACATTCTGAAAACACCTAAATAAATTCCGCCTCTGAATTTCTTTCTAAATAAATGTATTTGCGTTATCTTGCTATTAAGGATCACTGCCTTTCTATCTCCTTGATGAATCCGCTCCTCTGCTTGCTCCCCTGTCCTTGTTTACATTTACTGAGTTTGTTTATGCGTTTTTTTTTGTTCTCTTTTCTTTTGATACCTATCTCTTCTTTTTCACCATGCAAGTCCAAAAGCACGACGTGTGCTTTACACGTTGTTTTTTGTGCTTGCTGCATTAATTTTCTTAATATAGCACGGCTGCGATCTGATTGTGGGCATTTAGGAAAGTATTCTTGTTAATTGCAGCACCATCATGCGCTGCAATTAACATAAATATTTTCACAATGGCCCACATTCAGGCCGCAGCCGTGCTCCATTAAGAAAAGACATGCATCAAGTCCAAAAGAACGACGTGTAAAGCACACGTCGTGCTTTGGACTTGCTGCATTTCTTCTCTTAAAGGAGCGAGGCTGCGGGCTGATTGTGGGCCATTGTGAAAATATTTATGTTAATTGCAGCTCATGCCGGTGCTGCATTTAACAAATATTTTCACAAAGGCCCACAAACAGCCCCCAGCTGCGCTTCATTAAGAAGGAAATGCAGCAAGTGCAATAGCCTCCACAACCAGGAAATTACCATTTTTCGCGCCGCTCGCATTTTAAAAGCGGCGGTGCGAATTCTCTCCCGGGATGGGCTGTGGGTGCGCGCTCCACACACAGCACTGCGCGCTCGGAGGAACAGACGTGCGCGCGAGCGCAGGCGCGCACCTTACTGGGAACACTGGTAGTGACATCCTACAGTGTTGGGAAGTTGTGCCTTGATTGGCTAGAGACCTCAACATTAACAGAAGTGAAACAACACTTAACCTTACTCTCACAAGACATGGATCTTCGGGATTTTTTACAAGGTCCCAGGAAACAACGTCAGAAACGTTTCATATATGCTGGCATTTATGCTGCCTATAAAGAAGAGTGGAAAATATCACAACAAGAGGCCGCAGAGAGAATACGGGAAATAGACCGTATTAACTTAGAAAAATCATTGGCTGTGGTAGACAATGGGTTAACAACTTTGTCCTCCAGAATATATTCTTTGGGCAACATTGTATCTTCTGTGATAGACATCCTAGAACAAGATTTGGCCATACTACAACACGGGTAATCTCAATTATGTTCTATCATGTTATTAAGCTAGGCGCTGCAATCTTTGCGCGCAGGCTTTGTGCCTTGGCGTTTTATAAACAGTACGTCTCTGTTTTCTGAATATAATCTAACAGATAAACAGGTTGAAATGGCACAAAGGGGAGCTAAATATACAATGTTGCGTATTGAAAAACTGGACCGACTACCATTTACAGTGGCGGAAGAGCCGTCTACTGAATGGCTAATCCATGGCCACATAACTCTACCGGTCACTACTTTTCAGTTTCAATATTGCCTTGAACAACGGCAGGCGGGCAAATATGAAAAGATGCGTAAGGGGTACATTAGGGAATCCTGGGATTTACCGTATAGATTTCGATGCCGGAGTGGGGATCGAGAAGTGTTTCTATGTGGTACTAACTGCAAGAACGCTTTGAGCGGTTCTCTCATGTGCCGGGACAGTACATTGCACGGAGCATGTAATGGTTCGATAGCAAACTTTTCCTGCCACAAGAAAGGGACTCCAGCTGCCGTGATTAAGCCGGTATTCGAGCTGCTCTCGAACCGGAGTTACTTGTTGCTGAACGATCAAGGTTGCTGTGGTATGCTTCCGGGCATTGCCTATCTTGTCACTGTGAACTCCAGGGTTACTTGCTGTATGCAAGTATTGTTTCCCCCAACAAGTACAGTCAGGGAGGCGCCGTTATGGCCTTCGTTGAATGTTTCCTTTATACAAATTGATACTTTAAGGAGACTGAAAGCCATGCTTTTACAGCAGACCGTACCCTTAACCTCTGCTCGAGAGACCTTTGAACTTCGAATCGCAAGGACCTCGAGTGAGATACAGGCACTTATACGTACAAACTGCCCCATTCATTTCGCAGAAATGATGGGTCATATCTTTAATATGTCTGATACGAGTGGTATTGTACACCTATTTAAGACCATAGGGTCAGGACTTCTTAGCACCTTTCAGACAATCCTCGGAGTTATCCCGAACTTTATACACTCCGTATTTGGAAGCATTTTCAGAGGTCTACCTCTGATCCTGCTATCAATAGCGGGAGTCCTGATTGTCATTTACCTACTACACAATGGACGGCCCAATTACCAACGAAATGGCAAAAGCGCTCCTGGAGCGGAAATACCGTGAACGCATGGTACAACATCTGGGCATACCTCGCCTAAGGGAACTAAGCGCCTCTTGATTCCTATCGTTCAGACCTGTCTGGATGGACTGCATCTTACCTGTTCTTCGATGCCTGTTTTGCGGTGAAGAATGCGTGTTGGACCTCTGTCTGACACTTGCAACGGACACGCCTGCGGACTTGAATACCTAGCTGGAACCCTTGAGGGCCCACGCTCGGCAATGTCCCCAGCGCATTCCCATTTTGCTGGCCGCATTTCTCGAGAATCCGCAGGTGCCTTTTACAACTGAGTTATGCTTTAGCTCCACCATTAGCACCGAGGTATCAACCGAGGTATCGACGGCAGCACCGGCTGCCTCTACACCAGCCATTGGCAGTACTGAATATCATCTGTGCTCCATTGACGTGCTCTGCAAGGTGTTACAAGGACCGTCCCCTGCAGCAGCAAGCAGCGATGATGTTGCGTCTCCCAGCCAGGACATTTAATCTGTAATTGGCTCATCGTGTGCTGGGAAAGAATTCGGATTTTCATTTTTCTCTAAAATTAACAAAATTTGGAACACTTCCTGAAAATTGACTCTCTCTCTTGCTGAAAAGCATGGCCTTTTGACGCTTGTAGACATTCAACTTATATAAACGAACTCAATTAGGACTGTGGCTTAAGTGACGATTCCAAAACAACTAATTTTCAAAGCAAGAATTTTAATTTTTTACCTTTTTAAACTTTTTAATTTGATTTTAAAACAGGATTTTAATGAAGCTCATTGAAAAATGTTCTATGCACTACTATCTAGTAAAGATAGTATCACTATGACACTATCATTTTTTTTTCATTGTTGACTGTTCGGAAGAGGAGTGGGTGTTATGTTTCATATAGGTACCCTAATATAGGCCCGGGTAACATCATACCCTTTCACCAACATCACCTCCCCTACATTACACACTAACTAGCCTTTTAAGGATTGAACGCCTTTTATGGACTGAACCTTTTACCTAGTTCTAGGCCTGGGTGCAGAAGGAGGGTTTTTCCCGAACAATAGTGTTCTATGACTTCATCTTTAGACTGACACTGCATGAATAAAATATTCATGAGGCTACTTGGAAACCAGGCAGGGGCTATACACCACCTTCCTAATATCTACGCACAAGGTTCATCCCATACGTCATCCTCATACCCAACAACGGTTAAACACAAGAACAAGGGACAAAGGGACTCTATATACTTTTCTGTATAAATAAAGCACCTTTTGCTATCAGTAGTTAGAGGGAACCAAGACTTCCAGGCCGACACACTGACCAGAGACGCTGAGGCTCCTGCATGCAGACGCTCCAGCTGACAGTGGTCTGAACATCCCTTGCGGGGTGTCCAGCTCGAGATCAGGAGAGGCTCCTACATTCTCACTTCAGGTAATGGGGTTCGACAAAATCCTAGAGGGATTCTTGGCTGCACACCTACTCACATGCTAGGTACACTTAGGTACATCTAGATAGGCATCGTAGGAGTACGCACTCTCTTTTATCAATGCATTTTATATTCATGTATTTATTCATGCTTATTGCAAGATGATAGAACTGTACTATCCTTTTATATTCATAGTACTGCTAATCATATATATCTGCCTCTGTCTAATGGTTGTTTTAGCTCATATACTTTCCACGAGAATAACAACTGTTCAATAAAGCCTTATTGAAACGCCCAGACTGTTTATTCTGTGTACCTCTGAGATAAACTAAATAAGTACGAGTGACTGAGCGAAAAGTAGTACATTGTTTCCACGATCTTGAGGGATCAGGGTTGTCATGTTCTGAGGTTGCCAGAAACGAATCTCTCCCCGATAAGAGGAGACACTAGTGGCACTGTGAGCTAGCTTTTGCAAACAGGCTAACATTTCTCGGTGAGGGTGTACAGAATCAGTCTGCCACCAAGCCCACAGTTTACGTTATCCAAACGCGCAGGTCCTGCATGGGTACTATAGGAACTACACGACAGAGCTATACACAAAACCACAGATTTTCACTCTTATTGTACTCACAATTCGACCTCTTAATGTGCTAGAGAAACCAGCCTCTCTGGCCGCAGGCTTTGGAACTATAGAACCGCATTTGATCACTTCTGTAGAGTGATAACCCCACACAGTTATATGCCGTGTTGAAACACTTTCTCGTGAAAACGTCACTCTTGACTTT
Source organism: Calotriton arnoldi (assembly GCA_963921515.1). Lineage (NCBI taxonomy): Eukaryota > Metazoa > Chordata > Amphibia > Caudata > Salamandridae > Calotriton > Calotriton arnoldi. Next base: position 289,981 of record CAWUFW010005635.1, read on the forward strand.
TTCATCCCAAGAATAATACATACTCTCTTTTGATATGTTACTTCATAATTTATTCTTAAATCCATTTTTATTTCTGTACAGTCTTTCTCATGTGCTAGCCCAGATATGGTGAACACCCACCATTAAATCTTCTTGCACAGCACCTTGCCGGGCAGAATATATCTGGAAGCAGTTTGGTGGGCCTTCATATCTCACAAGTTTGTCTTCTATTCACTCTTTGAGCAACTCTGTTCTGATTTCTGCTACACAGAAATATCATTACTTAATTGCTGAGCTAACACCTCAGTACAACCATCTTTTCTCTGTACTCAATCAGATCATCAGTTCTTTTTCTTCATTTTGACCCCCCCAGTGATGGTTGGACCCTATACACCATTTACTCAAATCTTAGTAACACAGACATTTTTTTCTTTTATGCTTCTTCTCCTCATCCTTACCCTTTGCCATCTTCTATTCAGAAGATATCCTTTAGTAACTTTGACTCCTTGGCAGACCCTGTTCAGGGATCATGGGCAAAGAGGGATTAATGGGCCAAGCCCATTGGGGGTTAGGGTCGTTTGCCGCTGCTTTCCCAGGGTCCATCCTAATATGGCTTTGGAAAGTGGGCCAAGTACAACTGCTTCAGCACGTGACTCTCGGTACTACCGATGGCAAGCAGGACAACAGCAAAATGAGTAATACCTCAAATCAAAGAGAGCAGGGTTCACTCAACCAGTCAAAATGACAAACTCCCCAGTTGTGGGTGGTTGACCTTTCACGTGTCATTTCCAGGCTGCTCTCCAGACAGCTTTTGTGAAGAGTGATGCGTCCCACAGCAGGGAAGTCTCCAGCCTGGAGTACCCACAGCAGAGGCACAAAGAGGTGCGAGCTTTCTGCACCCGACTGTCATCAGCCTTACTGAAGGAATGTTCAGGGAAAGACTAAATACTGGGCCTGACCCAGGGAGTCCCCTTCATCTTGCACAACAGGGCCTGCTGTCCCACCCTTCACCCCCACTACCTACCAAATGGCAGAGCTCTAGGAAGGCTAATATTCATCTACTTGCTTAGCAAAAGGCTAATCACATTTCTAAAGAAGCCTTGTATCCTCTCCCCTCACTTCAGTTTTCCTCCTTCCAGCTTCAGGTATGTCTGCAATACACTGTCTGAGGAAAAAACCTCTCCAATATCTTGTGCAAAAGGTCAAGTCAGCAGAGGAGCATTTAAAATTAATATCCCAGACCTCAATGACTCTGTTTCACTCACACACACTAGGTATGTATCACACGGGCTAAAAACATACACAACATATACTTGCGCAGTTAGCATGAGGATTGGGGTATGCTCAAAGAAGCAGAACTTTACACAAGTGGGCCATTAAGCCTCCACTCCACGGAAACAGATAGAAAGGTCTGGCCACAAAAGATGGTATGCTGCCACCAATTCTCTGTACTAAACCTATGACAGGGACAGTAAACCACAGTCTGTAAAATGAGGAAATGTTGGTGTGACCTGCCAGGTCACAGGACAGGTCTATGAGACCTCGCTCATGTCAGGCGTAGGCCTCTGCGCACATACATTAGTGTGAGGCTAGGGCCAAAATCAAAAACCAGGATACGAAATACAGGCAGTCATGGCAGAGGAACATGACTGTATCCCAAGCAGGGAGCATTCCTGTCCCAACGCTCCTCCTGCTGATTTTTCCCACATATAACAAGTTTCCTACTCATGCTGATATCAGCTTTTCGCTGTCTGCTAGGTTCACTCTAACCTCGCTTTTCAGTCCAATATAACTGTAATCTCTCTATTATTTTTAAAGTCTGAATTATTATTTTTTGTTTATGGCTACTTTTGCTCCATATACTCTTGGTCCATATATGCATAATAGATCTATAACCCAGCTGGCAATCTTGTTTCCAAACGTCCCCTATTAATTGTATTTCTCTGTATTTTGCTTCTCTTCACTGGCTTCTAAGCTAAGGATTTGGCTATTTCTGTCTGTAGAGTAATCTTACTTTATTGTGTAGACAATTATTCATAGGCCAAAATTAACACACGTCACTTGGATCTTGAGAATTGTTAGGTGACTATTTTATCGTACATTCCTCTCCTTCCAATGGATGTTTATTTTTCTTCTTTATTAATTATATTACATATTTACTATTTGATTAAACTGATGTGAAGCTTTGATTCTGGATGCAATTTTAAGCATTTAAAAATGTCTTCTTTGTGCTCAGTCTTCAAGGAACATATATTGGCCCCAGCCTCATGAGATTACTTGCATCTTCTTTAGGCATTTATATTTTTCTTTTTGGCTCTCATAATTTACAGCTTCTTCAAGTGACAACTTTGGTAAATACATCTTTTAACGTGAAAAAGTAAACAAATTAAATATAAAATAAATTGTGATACAAATTTGTCCATGACTCAGCTACAAAGGTCCCCTCTCGTAATTCCTCATTTTCTGAGGACTTTAAAAAAAGAGATTTCATCTGTTTCCAGTATCCAATATCTCTTTGTGAAAGTAAAAGACTTATAATTCCGAGGTGTTTCTGGCCACATCAGAAATAAATAAGAGGCTCCTCTCATGAGCCAAAGAGGTACACCTACTATCAATAATACACCCAGGCATTAACAGTGCTTTAAAAGATCACCAGTATGAGGTACTAACACATAACAGACTTGCAAGCATTGTCTAAAAACGGATACAAACCTGGAAATTTCAATGGTCAAAATCATGACCATCCCTCTCATATAAAGACACCTTAGAGATATAAAAGGTTAACACAAAGAGCATGAATTTGTTCCTTTTATTAATTAATGTTCAATATGGTAAGAGGGTAATGTAGCTTCTTATGAATAAATAATTGGTGTACAAAGTGAATTGTTTTGGATTTCAGGGACTGATTAAGTTATCACATTAGAAGGGCCAGGTAGCACTACTGCACGCAGTGCTACAACTATAAACTGGTGTAGAAAAAGAGAAGAATCGGAAAACTTGGAGGACTAGTAATTCCATTAAGGGTATATAGAGGGACGTACACTGCAAGCGAAATGTCGGAGATAGAAGATCTGAGGTGTGCAAGATTGAATCAGGTCTCTATTTTAAAGCCCAATGACTTCCACTTGTGGGGTTAGCCTGTATCCACAAGACCTTATACCTCTTTTCACAGCCCAATCTGCGAAAACTAAGAGAGGAAGAGGAAGAGGGGAGGGGGGGGGAGGAGAGGAGAGGAGAGTGGGAGAGGAAAAGAGAGGGGAGGAAAAGAGAGGAGAGTGGGAGAGGAAAAGAGAGAGGCAGAGAAAGAGATAGAGATTTAGGGAGATGGAGATGCTATGCTGGCAGCCCCACTCACTCTTGGAGTTAACTACCACCTAGTATTAATGAATAATATTTGGTAGAACGAAACATGCAGATAATTGAAGGAATAAAGAATGACTTATACAGTCTATACTTACACAAAGGGCCTTACTGAGACCTAGGCTTAGATTCTGCTAAGCTGCTGGGGCAGAAGAAGCCCTACGCCTGTTGGACCTCTGGAAATCAAAAGCGCTTGCACCGAGACAGCTAAAGGACTGTCACTTGAAAATGGCCAATGCCAGGAGCACACAATGTCATAGCGGCATACAATACTGGCTGCATCTTGGTTCGGGTTCCATAGTCAATCTCTGTTAGAAATTGGGTTTCTGGTTGGCAGAGGTATGCATCCAGTCCAAGCAGGAACCACAATCCTAGTCATGTTAAGTCACAAAACACCCTAAATTAACCTGTGCTCACCCTCTGGTAGCTGGGCACAAAGCAGTCAGGCTTAACTCAAGAGGCAATGTGTAAAGTATTTGTGCAACACTTCAAACAATAACACAGTGAAAACACCACAAAAAGACTCCACATCAGGTTAGAAAAATAGAGTTCAATTTTATGAATAAAACAAGACCAAAACAACAAAAATCCAATAAGAAGTCGAGATATACATTTTTAAAGATGAAATGTGAAAATAGTGCTTAGAAGAAATAAGCGCCAATTTGAAATATCTGTCGCGCAGGACCAGGACTAAGTCAAAAGTTCAGGCCAACCGCGAAGGCGCATGGGCTGGATAAAGGGACCCCACAAGGCTCGCTGAACACAAGTACCTTGATCCTTGTCACAACAGTGAAGATGTGGGGTGCCGCAGAACGATGCGTCGGTGTCGATCCCGCAGTCGAGGTGATGCACTGATTTTCTCCACGCAACAATGGTGAAGTGCCGGTTCTGAAGACGATGTTCCGGTTCCCGAGATGAGGCGTTTCCGAAGCCTATGCGCCGGGCTTCTCCACACAGTCAAGCGGATGTGTTGATCGTCTCTCTGCAGTGGCGGTGATGCAGAAGTTCAGATGGCAATGAATAGTTCCGAATGTGATGCGCTGGTCCTGCTCCTGCAATGGTGGCAATGAGTTGATTCTGGTCTCGTAGCAGAGGATGCATCAGTGCTGTAACACAACACCTCAGGTCCACTTCCAATGGTCCAAGGTGTAACAGCAGGGGGAGTTGAAGTATGTTATGTCTCTGAGACCTCGGATCAGGAGACTAGTCAGCTAGCCTTTGGAGTCACTCTGGGTTCAAGTAATGTAGGTCCAGTTTTTACCCAGTCAGAGAGAGCAGCATGGCAGCAAAACAAGGCAGCAGTCTTCCAGAGCAGCATTCCAGCAGAGTGGCAGTCTTTTAGACAAGCAGTTCTTCTTCCTGGCAGAGTGGTTTCAGGTCCAGAAGCGTACTGTCTTAGTTGGGTTGGAGACGCAGTACTTATACCCAGTTGTGCCTTTGAAGCGGGGTGACTTCAAAGAATGGTCTTTGAAGTGCACAGAGATCTTTCCTTCCTGCCCTGGCTCCAGACTCACTACAGGGGGGTATACAGCTCTTTGTGTATGGACAGGGCACAGCCTTTTCAGGTGGAAGTATGAGGCTGTTCCCAAGTCCTCCCTCCCATCCTCCCAGGAATATCCATCAAGTCACACCTAAGTTCCCTTTGTGTGTGGCTATCTGGAGGGAATACACAACGTCCAGCTGTCACCTACCCCAGACTGATCAGAGACAGGCTGCAGGAACAAAAGGGCAAAGAGCAGGAAAATGCTGACTTTCTAAAAGTGGCATTTTCAAATTTGTAATGATAAATTCGACTTTACCATTAAAGAGGATTCATCATTACAAATCCATAGGTACAAAACATGACAGATCTACTCCCTCTCAATCAGGAATTACAGCTTATTAACTGCAATAAGGAATTCTCAATGCTAACCTATGAGAAGTGTAGGCCTCACAGTAGTGAAAACAAAATAGGCTGTTTGTCACTACCAGGATATGCAAAACATCACAGTACATGTGCTACCTTTCATTTACACAGCACCCTGCCCTATGGGCTACCTAGGGGTGACTTATGTGTAATAAAAGGGGATTTTAGGGCTTGAGAAAGGGTATTAAATGATAAGTCGCAATGGCAGTAAAACTGCACACACAGGCTGTGCAATGGCAGACCCGAGACATGTTTAAAGGGCTACTTGAATAGGTGGCACAAGTAGTGCTGCAATTCCACTGGTAGCATTAAATTTAAAGGACCTGGGAACATGTAGTGCACTTTACTAGGGACTTATAAGTAAATTATATGTGCCAGTTGTGAATATATCAATCAAACCATGTTTAGGGGCGGGTGAACACGTGCACTTTAGCACTGGTTACCAGTGGTAAAGTGCTCAGAGTCTTAAAACCAACAAAAAAACAGCAAAAGATGAGGTAAGCAGGCAAAGAGTTTGGGGGAAGACCACCCTAAGGCTGTCAGGTCTAACAATCTCTAAGATTAGGTGCCCTTCAAATGCCCTTGTTGGGCCGATCGCACAGTGAGTACGGGACCAATATCTTGTCGTGCCCCTCACTCTTTTATTATCTCACATCTAAGGGAGGTTGTGTGCAAAAAAACACAAGCTGTAAATCCAACATGGTATCATGACAGCAAAGTAAAATAAATGAAAGTGCAAGCGTGATTAGTGAATAGCGTGAGTCTATCATAAAGACAAACAGGCTGCACTTCCTAAGCAAGAAAGCTATAAACGAGCAATTATAATGTTATCATGTCAGTAATGTAAATACATCATTAACAATGTCTGCTACAGCCTGCAACACACATGTACCATGTGGCTCCTGGCTACAAGCCCTAGAATGAAAAGCAATCCTGAGACCGCTCAACAACTGAGAAGCCATAAGGAGGGGTGTGTGTGTGTGGCGAGAGAAGGCAACAACAGCTTGTAGCTCTATCTCGTTTGTGGATTGGGATTAGAGTGCGTGTTCGCAAACCAGGAGCAGAGTGTTGAGGATGTCAAACCTTCCTGGGGTTGCAACCATTTTTTGTGCCGATTTCAGAGCACTTCACGAATGGGCAAACTGATGCAATATCCTGGCGGTAAACCCGAACTGTAAAAAGAAAAGCCAACAATGCAGCCTAGTCAGGGTCAGTCTCACACTCGAGTCCAGAGAAACAAATTTAAAAATGCCTCCATTTCATGTGCTGCAGAAAAGTATTGCTTAGCTTTACATTCCAAGGCTGAGATAAACGATTGAATGTGACAAAACTTTTGATAAAGCATTGTAGGTTTTAGAAGCAAAATAGTCCCTGAGATAGTGCAACAGACAATAATGAATCATTGAAGCTGCTTGTAACCAGACCTACAACAGAATGAAGGGATTGTAGAAAGGATATAAATAAAAAAAGGCGACCATGCCATGCAAATCAAAAAACAGAAGTGATCACCAGCATGTAAGGTGTGCCTCTGAACACCTCATGATGAAATTACCTGGAGCCTACTAATATACGCTGTTAATGATACTCCTCTGAACAAACCACGTAGGTAACATAATCCAATGAGTGAAAAATAATTGTATTTTGTTTAAGCAGACAAGACATGGCATTCAGATTCAACATATTTAACGATGCTCTTGCAGAAGCTAAATTGTTCAAATAAGTGAAATTGATAACCAAAGAAGATGTAGGCTTACTCCTCGAAGAAAGCAGTATAATTAGGTATAAATGAATTTTCATGTAGTGGGTTCTTCTGCAATGGCCGCTCTACATTTATGGAGAAAAGTGAAACGTTTGTTCACATAACAGCATAATAAATACAGATGGATATGCCTGGGCTATTAAGATGCTGGACTGAAACCAGTAGCTCGGTGTATTGTAGATGTTGTTAATCGTTTATAATTCTGTTTCCTTGGTGGGTTTGAGAACTTTTTTTTTTAAACATCTTCACCCACCATAAAACAGCTAGAATTCGCTGAACATCTGATGCTATTTCAAGTATATGAAACAAAAAACTCAGCAAATCTGTGCAACACTGTTTATGATAAATGTTCCTCTTAATCACACAAGTGACCCTGAGCAAAGTTGAATTTAAAGATCTTTGTCAAACTCAATATATGTACTAGTGAGGACGCTTCATTAATCTTCTGGTGTTATCAGGCCAAACCTGTCAAAGCGATTCCAGTTTTAACAGCATGCCCTTAAATGAGAAAAAAAAAAACATTTTCCCTGCTCCAGGTTTTTACACATTCTGAAAGAACCGCGAGGACTATTAAGATTAATCGAACAGTAATTGGACACAAACTAATGTAGAGCATGAAACCGTGTAAAGAAAATTGCACAGGGAAACTTCTTTGTATCGCAGCTATTACAAAATGGATGTAGCCTAAATTAGATAACAGGGAGACAAACTGGGTTCCCCAAGCACTGCATAAAATAGTTAGACTTAACCAATGTAAAACAAAATGCATCTTGTCATCCGTAGAACATTACCTTGGACTAAACTAGTGCTGAGAATGGAAAATCACAAGCCCGGAAACCCCCAAATTAGTGGTACGCTGTTGCTGCGTCAGAAGAAAGGGCTTGACCATTTTTAATATATAAAATTTGCAAATTTCCTGGAACGTGCAAATTTGGCAAAATGATGGCTATTCTTGATTCCAAAATAGTAGCCATGTCCTGAGAAATATATAAGGAATTCACAAGCTCTGAAAATTATTTAATTACAATAATAATTTCTCTTGCTATTTTTCTAACCCTCCTTGTTCATATCTATCCGTCACCCCCTGTTTGCTTACACCTGGTTATTAGATCCCTCCTTCTCTCTGGAAAATGTATTCATGATGCTAAGTTCCAAGTTTGTCCAAATCTTTGATTCAAGGTTGCGGAACAAAATAACTTAGGCCTTTATCAGCCAATTACCCTCCTTGAAAAATGTAAATGTGACTCACAGAATTTGTCAATTTACACAAATTCACAATTTCAGCCAACAAGTTTATACAAAAGTGTTCATCGCTCCAGGCCCACCAAGCACGAAGGTGCTGCAAACGATGAAAATCACACTTTCTTATTAAAGTTCTACATTTATGTCAAGTTTGGTATAATAACGTTCAACGTTTTTCCTTAAGTCGGCATTGGCAAATGCTGGATAAATATAAGGACTTAATTAAAATAAATGGCATGCTATGACTATGGCAGCATTTTGAGTCGTCTACAGACACTAGAGTGTAAGTTTAGGGCGGCCAATGTAGATACCATTCCCAAAGACCAAATGCAAAGAAATGAATGCCTGTGTAACTGGTTTTCTGCTACAAGAGAGAGCAAAGGGTAAACGTGTGAAGGACAAAACCGTATGAGGATCTTTTAGACAACTGTGACTGAAACATTAGGTACTGGTCAAAAATAATTTCAAGATTTCTCACCTGCAGGCAGGGACTGGTGATGTACACATCAAATCTAAAAATAGGCCTAATTTAAAAAGAATTGCCCAAAATAAACATTTTATTTTATCTAAGTTAAATGCAGTGGCATAGCAAAGGGGGGGGTTGGGCGGTTCTCCCCATGTGACACGATTTTTGGGGGCGGCAGCATCCCCCCCTCTCTTACCTGCCGTCTTGGGCAGCAATCGCAAGAACCCCCCCACCCCGCTTTTCAATGCCACTGCCGCAGGCGGCAAACGCAGGGACCGCCACAGGCAGCCAAAGGGCTAGCTATGCCCGGCGGGGACAAGGAGCGGACCCTCGGGAAATCAGTGGCGCGCCTGACCTGAGAGGAAATCAGGTAGCGGGACGCGATCCAGAACGGAGGCCGATTGAGCTGAGGCGGGGCCCTGTCTGCCCGTGAGGAATCCTTGAGTGGCTGAGATCCGCCTGGGCCCGGAGAACTGGTTGGCCCGGTCGCGGGGGCAGGGGCTATGTGGCCCTGACAGCCGGTGAAGAGGAGGAGCGTCGGATAGCACTGGCGGCGGGTAACGCCGTGCCTGGCCCCTGAGGGACATTCGGCAGTGCTGGTGAGGCCGGGCCTGGTGCCACATAGCTGTGATGCGGTGCCGCTGGAAGAACGCGGAAGACCTGGAGCCAGAGATGTGAGGGAGATGCACATCAGACGTGGGAGGTACGGCCGACCTGCGGCGCTGCCAGGTACCGGGTCGTAAGTGACTGGGAAGCATAGTGAAGCGGAACTAGTGCATGGCCTGATGGTGAGGGGTCCTTAAGAAAGCGAGGCACATCCTGGATTGGAGAAGCTGCGGGGCTCGCGCTGCAGCCTAAAAGTAAAGGCTCTTCCCCCGGAGGCGGAAGAAGCAGAGGCACCCGAGAGACGGCCGGGCGGGCTTCAGTGGGAGTGCAAATCAGGTGCAGAGCCCCGGATTTGAATGAACAGGGGGAGATTTCCGCGCAAGCAAGGCTGTAAAGGTTCCCGGACCAGGAGAGGATACTCCGGGTGCTCCCTGGAAGAGCAGGCAGGAGAAGATACAAGAATGGTGAAGGACAAGGGCAGCAAGACGGCGCAGGCCAATAAAATTTCCAATTATACACACCCGCTCCCCCCCGGACCAGGAGGCGCAGGCTGCGGTTCCGGAATCCTGAGAGGGGGAGACGGCGTACAAGGACGGAGGAGCTCTCTCTATCGCGGACGTGTTGGCAGCCATTCATTCTACAAGGGATGAGATGATCCATAAAATAGACTCAGTTGCAATTGATGTGTACCTGCTTCAATGTGATCTTAGGAAGGTGTCGGAGAGGGTAACCACTACCGAACAAACGGTGGGCACTCTGCAGACGGATCTCCACTCCTTAAGGGAGACAGTCATAGACCTCCAGAAGCGGGTAGTCCGCCTTGATGATCGTGCCGAGGATGCAGATGGGAGGTCCCGCAGGAACAATCTCCGTTTTGTAGGGTTCCCAGAAAAAGCAGAGGGACCATCGGCAGAGCTCTTTCTGGAGGAATGGTTGGCTGCTACTCTGGTCCCCAGGAAGCTCTCAAAGTTTTTTACAGTAGAGAGAGCGCATAGAGCACTGGTCCCTCCTCCGAAACCGGGAGCCCCGTCCAGAGCCATCATTGCTCGATTCCTCAATTTTAGGGATAGGGACGCTATCCTGCAGTGTACCCGGACCAAGGGATCGTTGGCATACGAAGGGCACCGAATCGCCATCTTTCCGGACTACACCCGGCGGGTGCAGGACCAGCGGCGCTCATTCCTGGCAGTAAAGAGGCGAATGCGGGATCTGAATATCAAATATAGCCTCCTCTTCCCGGCAAAGTTGAGAGTCGAGAGTAAGGGAATGGCCCTCTTCTTCTCAGAGGCTGAGGCATTCGACTGGCTGGATGCCAGGGGCTGCCTAAGCGCCTGTTTGGCTCAGTCGACGCTGACGCCCCAGGAGACGGGGACGGGCAGGCCACCTCGAGAGAGACGCAAGCAAAATTTCTCAGCGGGCAGAGACAGAAACCCGGAGTCCAGGCCGCATCACGGTGGGTCCAGATGGAACACTGCATGCCTCAGATGTGGTTCCAGACTCATGAACCCCATCGCCCAACAGACTCACGAACAGTAATCCCGGCGAAGACAATGATTAGACCAGACACGCGGTGAGCAACAGGGCAGAAGTCAACTGAATGAACGATAATTGTAATAAGGAAATGCTTGACAAGTATTAAATGCTGACGGCATGCAGGGAAGCTCCAGTGGCTAAGGAAAGAGGACAGCCCTATACATGCACTGGAGGTAGTTAACGGGGGCTCGCCCCCTAGAGGCAGGTACCCGGATGGGAGCTAGAGGCTTGTCCTCGCACCCCGCCGGCGGGCCAGCTGCTTTTTCTGGGAGGAAGGGAGGGGGGTTGATCCACCAAGGGTGGGTTTTGTTTGTTAGAAGGTTTTGTGTTATGGGGTTTTCCTTAAGGGGAATGGGGAGACATCTACAAGCCTTCACCTTACCATGTTTTGAGGGGGAGGGAAATGTGATATTGCCCAAGGGGAGGGGGTAGTTGGTGTTGCTTAGGAACAGCTCTGTGGACCAATTTTGCATGGGGGTCAGTTAATCCGATATGTAGTGATGTGTGCAGGGGGCTGGTTGCGTACATGGTCTGTGACTGCTGAGATGTACCAGAGTATGAATGAGGTTATGCAGACTCGATGACTACTACTAATCTTAAGCTAATCACATGGAATATCCGTGGCATTGCGGCCTTTGAGAAAAGCAGGCGAGTCTTTGCATACATGAAGAGGTACAAGGTGGCGATAGCCTGCTTGCAGGAAACACATATCTGGGGGGAGACCATTCCGTGCCTACGGAAACACTGGAGGGGCAATTTTTTGCCATGTCTTACTCCGGGTTTGCCAGGGGGGCCCTCATATGGGTGGCGCCAGGGGTCCCCTTCCAATACTTACATCATGTGGTTGACGCGGAGGGGAGGTACGTTATCCTGCATGGGAGACTGGACGGTATGGAGCTCTGTGTGATAAATGTGTATGCCCCAAACGAGGACAGCGCCTCCTTTTTACCCGCTCTTATGGAGGCTGCTACTGCCTACTCGGGGGCACTGATGATACTCGCTGGGGATGTTAACTGTGTTTTAGACGGCTTCCTCGATTGTGAACCCCCGCGCACTCGCACTAAACCTAGAATGTCCACCACGCTACAGGATATGCTGGCAGGCATGCAACTTCAGGATGTATGGCGCATGCGTAACCCTGACACAAGGCAATTCTCTTGTTACACCCCTGCCACGGGGACCTCTAGTAGACTGGATTACTGGTTCCTCTCCACTGACCTGGGCTGGAAGGTGGGTGGGATAACATACCTACCTAGATATATAGCGGATCATTCCCCGGTCCTGATGGAGCTGAAGGGGAAAGAGATTAGATCTGAAATCCCCCTGTGGCAGTTCAACACTGAGGATCTGATGGACCCCCCCCCCCCCATTTCTAGCCGTAATCTTGGATGCATTAAAACGATACTTCGAGGAAAACTGGGAGTCGGCCGCCTGTCGTGCAACCGAGTGGGAAGCCATGAAAGTGGTCATGAGGGGAATTTGCATAAAAACAACTTATGGGGTACGGCAGCAACTGGAGCGTGATGTGGCAGCACATGAGGCGGACCTGGGAAGACTGGAGGCCCAGATCGCCATGGCCCCGCAGAAGTTAGGGGAGTGGGAAACGGCTAGGGAGGCGCTGTTGACGGATCTTTGCAGGCTGGAAAAACATATTTATACGGCCTACCCTCAAAGACTATACAGGGAGGGTGATAGAACGGGGTCATTGTTGGCGCGCTTAGTGCAGCAGGAAACGTCCGGGGTCCCGATAACGCAGATCCGGGATACAGGAGGAACATTGGTCTACGCACAACAAGTGATTGTTGAAACCCTGGCGATACACCTGCAGGCGGTGTATGCGGTTCGACCTGCCCCAGGGGCGGAGGCAGTCCAGGCCTACCTGAATGCAGTTGAACTGACCCGGCTCGAGCTTGAGGAAACTGAGGCATTAGATGCCCCGATTACCAAGCAGGAATTGACTCAGGCTATATTTCGGCTCAGGCCTGCCAAGAGTCCGGGATCCGACGGACTCCCAGCGGAGTTTTACAGACAATTAGACCCAATATTGTTAGATAGACTCCTGGAAGTTCACAACGAAGCACTGGAATGGGGAGTTCTGCCGCCCACAATGAGGGAGGCATTGGTGGTCATGATCCTTAAAAGTGATAAGGATCCGGACCTACCCGGTTCATACAGGCCAATTTCGCTGTTAAACATAGATGTAAAACTACTTAGCGGGATCCTAGCGGACGGTCTCCTTTCGGAGATACCCAGACTGGTACATGTAGATCAGGCGGGGTTTATACCGCGAAGAAGTACCGCCTTAAATTTGAGGCGATTGGCGCATGTGTGGCTCTCCCCGGGCATGTTGGAAACGGACTGCGCTATTGCATTGCTAGATATCGAACAGGCATTCGACTCGGTGGAGTGGCCAAATATGTGGCAGGTCCTTCAGCGATTCGGAGTGGGTAAGAAATTTCTCAACTGGGTGCAGTTGATCTACACGGCCCCCCATGCCAGAGTTCGGGTGGGGAGGACAGGGTCTGGTGGGTTTACACTGGGAAGGGGCACCTGACAGGGATGCCCTCTCTCCCCTCTCCTATTCGCGATGGTGATGGAGCCCCTGGCCGCGCGCTTGAGGGATGTGATGGCCCCCTGGTGTATTATGTTCGGGGAGACCAATCATATAGTCTCGATGTATGCGGACGACACCTTAGTGTATGTAACACATCCAGAGTGCTCGATACCGGTGCTTTTTCGGGAATTGCAAGGCTTTGGGGACATTTCGGGGCTCCACATCAATCCAGGGAAGTCTAGAGTGGTTCCAATGGGCAAACTGGCAGTGGTCCCTGAGGTGGAGCTACCGCACATCGAGCTACTGTAGGTGGGAGAGGGCGCGCGGTATTTGGGCGTCTGGCCAGTACAGCCTCTGGCTATCTTGAAAAGAATATGGGGCGAATTATAAAAGGGCTACGGGGCTCGATTCGCTTATGGACGAATCTGCCATTGTCACTTATGGGGTGTATCGCCGTCATCAAGATGATTATATTGCCCCGCTGTCTGTACGCAATGCAACATTCACTCTATATCATTCCGTGGCATTATTTCCGGACACTGGAGAGCCTAGTGATAGACTTCCTATGGGGAAAGAAGGGTACGCCTAACAATACTGCAGAGGACATGGGAGGGGGGGGGACTAAAGGTGCCTCGGCTGGAGTTCTACTATATGGCCTCTCAGCTGCAGCACGCGGTCCACTGGTTGGACGGCGAGGACAACTGGGAGAAACGGCTGCTGGCCGGAACCTACGGGGCCAGCTCACTGCCGGAACTGTTGATACTGGGAGGCAGGGTCCGGAGGGATTTCCCGTACATTGTGCGTCATGTGGCTACAGTATGGGAGAATGTAGTGAGGAGAGTGGTGCGGAAGGCTTCTTTCGCCCCAGATATGCCCCGCTGGGCAGTGCGTCCGTTCGCCAGTATTGCGGACTCCATGTCGGTGCGCCGGTGGCGGGAGGGGGGGCTGCCTGACATTGGGGGACCTTTACATTGACGGGAAATTTATAACAAGAGACGAAGCACAGGGAACCTTCAATTTAGGACTGGACCAATTTTTACAGTACAGGAAAATATCCAGTGTGGTTCGAGAGCTGTGGCAGGGGTTCCCGGATGAGCCTCCCACAACTAAGATCCTGGAAGTAATGCTATACATGGCAAGGGGTAGACGCCTCGTTTCGCAACTTTACAGAGCTTTGAGGGAAAACCTTGTGGGAGAGCCTCTGGGCATTCAATAAAAATGGGACGCACTCATGACGGAGGCTCTGACAGAGCGTGAATGGAGGAAGGTCCATGGGGGTGTGCAGAGAGTGAGTGCAAATCCGAGGTTTAAGCTCCTCCAATATAATCTAATACACCAGGTGTACCTCACGCCGCGCACGTTGCATACAATCTATCCGGCCCGAAGCAATGAGTGTCCCAGATGCCATGGGCAGGGAGCGGACTTTCTGCATATGGTCTGGTCCTGTCCTCCGCTGCTTCCCTACTGGGAGGACATACTTAAGCGCTTACAGGAGGCTACGGGCTGGACCATACCCAGGGAAATTCTGCAAGTATTACGAGGCCTGCTACCTACACCCAAGAATAAAAAACTAAGCAGGCGATTTGTTAATCAGGGCCTGGTGCTGGCTAGGAGACGGATAGTGATAGCATGGATGTCTCCCCGAACTCCTTGGGTTGCGGATTGGCTCAGTGATGTGAGCAAGTGGGCGACAACGGAGGTGGTACGCATGAAGTCGGTACGAAAGGATGAGAAGCTAGAGGATGGTTTGATGGCATGGGCTGCTATGTTGGCGGATTTAAAAAATGAAGCTACATCCACATCTCAGGGGGCCCCTGGAGGGGGAGGATCCCCACCGGAGGAACAGTAGTGCAATAACATCCAGACCATGTTTATGATACGAGTTGATGGGAAGAATGTGGTAAAGAACAGCAACCGGACAACCTGACGAGAATGTTGGGGGGGAGGAGGGGGAGGGGGTGGGATGTTTGATTTGAAAGGAGGAAAAAAGAAAACTTTGTTCCATAATTTTGTTAGGACGGGCTGCGCAAGACAGCAAATGTTATGATGTGATGTGATACCTCGAAAGAAGGAATACTTATGCATTGCCTTGTAATGTTGAGTTTTATAAATGTCAATAAAACTTTATTGAAAAAAAACAACTCTACACCGGAGTTGAGTTAGATATACAGATTTATGTATTTGAATTAGGAGCTGTATATCATCAGGGTAGTACAAAAAGCACAGGCCTTGCCCTTCTGAAAAGTGTGGCAGGAAAATCATAAAGACACTGAATCGAGTCAGGCCAAGACTAAAGCCCTGCTGGCCCCCACAAGGAAAATGAAAGAACATGGAGTGAAGTAGTGGCAGAAAAACTGCTTGCTCAAAGTTGGCTAAGAAAGAACAGACCAGACAGTGAGCAAAGCCATCTACTCCACAATCTTGAAACCTGTCAGTGAGTATGGATGGGCAGATTGAGTGGGAGACCATATCAAAAGCCAGGGAGAGGTCATGAAAGACCAAGGTCGTAACACTGCCTGTGTCAAGCCCCAAACTGATGTCACTGTGCAATGCAACCAGAGCTGAGTCTGTCTCGTGAGATGGGCAAAGCCTGCTTCAACTAGGTCAAATAATGAATAAATCGAGAGAAAAAAATAACTGGACTTTCCCTGCTGACTCCAATAGTTAAGCTGGAAATGGCAGAATATGGGATCTTTAATAGAAGGCAAACTTATGCAACATTGTATACGATTATAGGCAAATTATGGAACACATTCTATTCTACTCTAATGAATTAATTTCAGAGTGAATACGGTCACCCAAAATGTTACCCTTGCCGTCAGGATCCTAGGAAGAGCTACTATTGAGGTAGAGTCTAGATCTTAGAAGACAAAATGCCACACACTGAGAGGAAAGATGTGTCTCCCGTGAAAGTATTGTTGGAGGATGAGCATTCAAGTGGCAGCTAAGTATGAGGAAGAGCAGTCGCCAGCCTGTGAAAGCTGACTTTCTAGGGAGAATTAGATGACAAAATTAAGCAAATCTCAGTAGTCTAGCGAGAACCAGGGCCTAATTATAATCTGAAGGGACAAACCTTTCCCTGAGAGATAAGGTGCAACGATTGCTAAACACTGGGCCTAGAGTTTCAATCACTGCGTAGAAGTCTGATTGCTAATTGGAAAAGTATTACAAATCTTGGTGATACTATAGTGAAAGAACAAAGGTAGTTCTTGGATATAGTGAATAAGTAATACACATTTTATATCAAGCGAGGTTGAGAAGCAAGGAGACCATTAAAAAAGTTTCCCTAATTCAAATGCCCATGTTTTCAATTTGGTTGGAACAGAAAAGACTCCTAGCTTGTTGAATTTGCTTTTTGTAACTGGAAACTGAATTTTCATAGTGACAGCGGTTTGAGATAAAATAATCAGAGTGCTAGTTCTAATAAGCTTTTTTACAGACAAATTGGGCTAATTTAAGATTCTCTGTGAACAGAGAGACAGAAAGTATAAGCTGGTGGTTGCACACTGCCTCAAAGGGGCTAGAGTGTCCAAAGACTACGTGATCCAGTAATTCTAATTTCCCAATGATTCTTGTAGAGGTGAATTATCAGTAGGAAGGTCAACAGCAACCACAGCTGGGAGATTAGGAGCCTTTACTTTGCATCAAGAACGTTTTAAGTATGAATTGAATCAATTTAGTGCAAGTCTAAGACAGAGGGAGATGCTACTTAAAAGAAAATGAGAGCATGTCGGACCTAAGTAAGGGGGGCATACTATAAGATTGGTGCTTTGTTCTTCCTTGGAAAAAAATAAAATCAAGTGAACGGCCTGTTTTATGTGTTGGTTCTGAAATTAGTTCTGAAGTGCCTAAGGCTTTAAATAATCATATTAAATTTTAAGACTCAGTAGAGTCTGTCCAAATATTAAAATCACCTTGCAATAATCAATTTTCTGAGCAAAGAGAAAGAGGTGTAAAAAAACTGTGCAAAATTACTGACAAATTTGTTGCAAAGGCCAGAAAGGTGCCCGTAAACCTGAAACCCCCAAAAAGTACAGGTGGGGGATATCACTGTGTTTATGCCAAGCAGTTCCATTTCTGGAAAAGGGGCTAGCTAAAAGTGCATAATCAAACTACTTACTTTGAATATGACCGCTAGCTAACCACCTTTTTTGGCAGAGCCTGGAAGATGTAGCACTTTATAGCCTGGAGGAGAGATGATGGATAAACCAGGCTACAAAGAGTTGTAAGGCCAATATTCCATAATATAAAGGGTGTCTAAGTAATCTCACGTTAATCAAACTGCAACTATATACCACCTAGTGAGGGAGAGTCGAGTGTTGACTTTGAGTGACTCAAGAAGCGGACTGTAAAAAGAAATTCTATTCTTTGGGCTGAAGGACACATTGGAATTATCCTGGGGATTGTTTGTGAGCGCAAGGATTTGTGAGCGTTCTTACGAAATACGAGCATGGCTTACCTGCTCACTTTATGAGAGTGGAGCAGCATGGCAGGGGATGACCATGCCCAGGGAATAGATGTGCGCCAACTAGTTTGCCGTAGGTGCACCTCCTGTGCTTCCACTATGTAGACGGATGTATCATGTCTTAAAATAGTGCTCTATTGGTGTACTGTGGTAGGCGAAGTAATTTTCATCATCATTTTTTTCTACCATTTCATGCCCACTCAAGAGCCATCATATCACAACACGAAGAGAGCAGCAACTCTGAAAGTCAGTCACAAGACACAGCAAAAGCACAAGCCGCTGTAGTCTAGCACAAGCTGCCGTGGTATGGAGCACTTTCCGACCACAAGCACGGCGGTCATATCATAATGCGGCGGTCGGACGGCTGCATGCTTATCGTTAATCCAACCACTGCCGTGCATGGCCTTCGGCCGTGGGCAGCGGTGGTTGGTTGCAGTGCCTAGCCTGTGGCCTACCCCTTGTAAGCACCGAACCCCACACCACTCATAGCCTACTGTGGCCAGGCCCTGCAGCCTACTCCCTATATGCACCCAACCCCGCACCACACATGGCCTTTGGCTGTGCACAGCAGGGGTTGACCACAGGGCGGGTGTGGGAGTGGCTGTGAGAGTAGGTGTGGGAATGGCTATGTGATTGTTTGAGTGGTTTTATGGGTGTGTGAGTGGGTGCGTGGGTGTGCAAAAAGGGTGAGTAAGTAAGTGTGTGTGTGAGTAGGTGTGTGGGTCTGTGAGTGAGTGTACTCGCCCGAATCCACCCGAATCCCTGAGGATCCGGGAGGATCCGCGGAGGATCCACGTCCCTAGATATACGGATTTACACCTAATCACAAAAAGCGTTCTTTCTAGGCCAAGAACTAGCTTTCTGACACATTTGGTGTAATTCCATCCAGCAGTTCGGGCTGAAGCCATGTTTAAAATCCCTATGGGAATAAACTTGGGGAAAACGCATTTTGGGCCCCCCCCATTTTTCTCGGGCCCCGCTTCACGGATCACCCCAAAACAGACATCAGCTTAAGTGAATGTCAAATTTTTTGAGAACATTTCATAAAGATTCGTCAAATGGCACCAAAGATACAGGCAAGTTAAAAAAACACTTTTCCTATGGAAGGAAACATGGTCGTAACTATAACTACCTACTGGCAAAAGTCAGTAGGTAATATATACACAAATATTCATCCATATAAATACAGAAGGGAGCATTTGGTCAGCCCTTTTCTGTCACTAGTCTGTATGGGTGTCATATTCACTCTCCTTCAATCCATGACAGCTTAAAGAACTGACAATTGTTCAGCCCAATGCATTCATTGGCTCTCTTGCCCTGTAAGTGGTGACATTTGCCCAATCACATGTGCACATTCATCTGAAAGCGAGTGTGCTTCAATGCCAAGCTGGTAGGCCAGTCCTTTAGATTTCCATTTTCTACTTACAGGTGCTTTTGTATTTCTTTTTATTTTCATTTTAAAGCATGCTACATCATAAAAGACAGTGGAAACTGGCTACTTGCTGGACGCTTACTTCATCTGTCGTGTACTGAAACCTACACAGCCACTGCATCTATGTTAACTGACCCTCATGAGATGATATTAACCATACTGTAAAATTGTTTTCACTATTGCAGATGGCCAGAATGGTTCTAACATGGAGTCCGCTGGAACTACACACAATTTACAATACCATTACAAGACATTCACCGCTGTGTACAATATCATTGCAAGACTTTCACCTGCTGCTTTGTTTAAATTTGCTATTGCAAGCATACATCTGCCATTGTTAGACAATAGCATGTCTTCTTTTTATTCTTTTTATTATTTTATCTTGCATGTGTCGCTAAATTTGTGCATGCGTTGCATTGTGGTTGCGTAAGTGGGTGAATGCAAGAAGGAAAAAGTGATTAATGGATGCACTAGTGCAAGGATGAGTGACAGAGTGCATGTATGATGGCTTATTCAGTGCCTAAACCAATCACTGACTGAGGAGTAACCTTAATTTAAAAGTCAGACCCATTGGCATTGCCAGCAGCAGCGGCCCGTACAGGTAAGAGCGGTGGGGCCGGGTGGGGGGGGGATTTCGATTTATTTAATTTTCTCTCGTGGTTGTCTGTCTAATTGCCCCCCCCCACCCCCAACCCAGCCCCACCACCCCACCGCTCTTACCTGCACGGACCTCTGCTGATTGCCAGTGCTTATTATCTACCTCTAAGTGGTAGCTGGTCAATTTGCCTGGTTGTACATCTCATCACTTGGTTGGGCACACAAGCAAGAAGAGTGTGCAAGCATAGCTAGAGGGAAAATCAGACATGACCACATGCACAATTATCTTTCACGCTAATCCTCTTTAGCTTCACTCGTTCGTGCAGCTACACATTTGCAGCAGTGTGATAAGAGCATCTACTGCCAGCTATGCACCACCTCAAAGCACTTCCCCACAAAGATCACACTTGCATTACCATGGCCTGGCAACCATTTAGAGGGCAAATAAGCTTGAGCATCCTATCTCTTCCCTTCACTCCACTCCACCACGCACACAGGAGCAGTCAATAACATGCAATGAGGTAACACTGGTCATCGTGCACGGCACCAATACACTTCCATCTTAGGCCACACTATAAGCCCATACCTTCCAACTAAGCGTGATATATCGGTTAATGTCCAACTCATCCTCCAAAGCACACTGGAACCTCGTCAACCATTTTAAGAGCTACACTAATGCTACTACAGTACAATATAACAGTAGATAATTATTCACACGAAAAAGCCTTCACATTTGGCAAATGTACTCTTTTTTTTTTTCTTGAGATGGAAAATATTTCTTCACATAAACAAATACTTCCGTACACCCTCTGCAATACTGACAGTGTTTATTGTTAAGGAGAGGTGTGGTGCAGCGGCCAGAGCGTCTGACTCCGGAGCACGGGGCTCACGGTTCAGGCACCGGCAGCAGCTCAGCTCAGCACCCTGTGACTCTGGGCAATAGCTCACTTAATCTCCCTGACAGCCCCCAATGCCTTGAGACCCCTAGGAGTGATTAGTTCGTGCTTTACAAATACCAGATACATACATACATTTTGCCATTTGCACATAGAAAAGGGATTTTCTCCTGTCTAGATGGAAATGGGTTGCAACATAGTCTGTGAACACCCGCAAACTCTCGTGTTCTCATTCTTTCAAGGTTATCCAAGAGAATTACGCAAGCACACAATGAAACCATACTGTGGTAAATCAATGTACAAGCGCAAATTCGCCATATTTGAAAGCCTTGAACTTCTAATTCAAGCCATGTTCATGAATAAGCCAAATTTATATGTGCAAATAGTTTTGTAAATTGAGATCTACTTGCGGATGCGCAAAGCTCTCCATTCAGTGGCTCAAAATGTATCCCTTTTTTACACTTGACTCTTAACACGTTGTCTAATTATACCAACGTGAACGATTACGTAAGATGTTTTTATTAAACCACACATTCATAAAGCGTTGCATAAATTAAAATAATTGACTATTTCCAGAGCTCTGACATTTAATTTCTAAAAGAGATGGTGACACATTCCTTTGCTACATTCATTCTCCAAAGAGAGCATTTCGCTTATGACAGACATCCTTTTCTCAGTTCTACTTAAACAATCGCTTTCTGCCACTGAGATCGCACAGTGCACTAAAATTATTTTAATTTTCTTCCCATAAAACAATAGACAGGGGCACAGGTTTTAAGATAGGGATTGAAATATAAATTATTTCGTGCCTCGTCAGGGGTCGTATTTTGAATCTGGAAATTCCGGTTAACCAATTAAACTACATGAAATTTCTTCCCTTTATAGTGCACGTCCTTTGTCACAAAAATAAACATTCAGGTACTGCTTTTGCTAAGACAGATGTATTACTTCTGACATGAAATCTAGTGTGTGTGTAACGTTTTCCCTTCAAACCATGTGCAAAGCAGGAGACTATTATGGACTCAGAGAGGAGGAACTCATGCAGTCTGAATAGGATATTTAACTGTGTGCCCAGCATGTAAAACTCGGATTCCTATAATGAATATTACATGGATATAATGTGAATATCCTTATTTTTACGGATAAGCTGCGCACAGTTTATAGCTCCAAAGCATGCGGCTACATCTGTTCCATGAAAAACACAGACCGCATCTCAAATTATTTTCTGAATTGCTTGTTCATCAGAAAAAAAGCATCAACGGGATCATACAGAATGAATGGAGTTGAAGTAACAACGGGGTACCCACTAGGTAGAAAAGATTTTTTGTCCCAAAGTGAAATAAAAGCAGCAGCTAGCAAATCCACAACATATTTAATATAAAAAGGATGATTGGGCAATTGCTTAACGGTTCCCTTATGCATAAAGATAACAAACCCCACACCTGTAAAACCACTTGTCTGAAGCAGCACTTACGGCCTCTGTTGGACAACAATTACCATAACAGTTTGGTTATGGAAAAGAAGAGCACTAAGGCCCATATGTACAAAGGCATGGTGCAATTCGCTATTTCGGGCCATTAGGAAATGCAAAATGTGATTTTCCTATGTACAAAATGCATTCGCGGATGCGCAAAATGCGATTTCTACCTTGCAGAAATTGAGTTTTGGAAATCGCAAAATAGGATATTGCAAATAGCGATTTCCTAATTGGGAATAGCAAACCGCATAACCGATTTCCTAATTGCGACAAGTCGCAAAATGGCCGTTTAGGAAATGCATTTACCATTAAATCGGATCAGGTGATAACCAGGTGCAAACTACGAAAAGGCACCCAAAATGCATCAGGCTCTTCTAGAATGGCAGCCCTGTATGTTTTGCCAAGGAGGATGAGGATATTGGCGATTAAGCAGAGAAGGAGGAGGAGACAGGAGAAGATATTTAGGGTGATGGTCACCCTGTTTGAACAGAAGAGGAGGAGATTATTGAGAAGTACAAATTGAGTAGAAAGGTAATACTTGATATAATTGCTGAGTTACGACCTCAGCTACAGTTCCCAACACTCAGAAGCATCGCAATACCACCACATGTGCAGGTATTGTGTTGCCTACACCTCTTAGCGTCAGGCAGTTACCAGGGGATAATAGCAGTGGCTTGGAGGGGGTGGGGGGGAGGGGTGGATAGTAAAAGCTCCCTTGTTGCCAGATTCCAAGGCAGCACTCAACTCATTCATGTTTCGCCATAGTGAAATACAAAATCAACTAGCACAGTGAATTTGGCAATGGTTTCCTACTAGGTAAGAGAATTACAGACTTAATTAATACAGTGGCCAGCACTGTGTGAGTAATGTGACCTAACAGTGTTACTTCTCATGCTCTTAAGGTGACAGTGCATATGCCTTATGTTCCTGGCTACTCACCTGACTCAGAGGACAAGACGTGAGAGAAAATACAACAGGGCACACAGGACAACAAACTCCATCACTTAGCGGACCTTTGGGATGCTAAAGTTCTACTTTCGCTGCCTCCACAAGACCAGCGGGGCACAACTATACAGACAGGATACATGATGGAAGATAATCGCCACTTGTGCCATACTACCCAACAATGCAATGAGGAAGGGTCTGCACGACATTTCCATAGAGCCAGATTCCGACTCGGATGATGAGTTACCACCAGTACCGAAGGAGGGCGCACATGTGGCAGCAGAGGGATGTGCACAACACACAGAGAACATCAACAACTATTTCTGAGGTAAGAGAAATTAATATAGCAAATAATGAGACCTCACCCATGATGGCAATGCTTGGTTCATAGCTAAGACACCACCTTTTATTCAGGAAGCACAACACTGTTACACTCAAAGATAAACAGTATCCTTGTGGAGGTAACATTGTTAGACAATTAACCCAAAGTAACTAATGCCAATCAAAATCAGGCAATTCATTCCTCTGACTGTACAGTGCTTCACATCTTTCGGCCTCTGGGGTTGGGTGCCTTGTCAGCGACATTGGGCTGTGGGACTGGTGATATGTCAGTCCCAGAAGTGTGTCTGCATGAACGCCTGGTACTGCATGCCTCCTGAACGGATGTGGCAGTGAGGCTAGAGCCCTCTTCGCTCTCAGGTGGGGGCAGGATGTTGGAGACACAAGGATTGTGGGTCTGATGCTCTCTAGGGCTATGGTCACTTGCACGAGCCCACGTGCAACATCCTGACAGCAGGGTCCCATAACAGTCTGAATGTTCACAGTTCACTTTGCTAGCATAGTTGTGGCTACTGCCAGGCAGTTGATGGACCAGGTGAAGGAATCAAACCTTGTCAGGTACTCCCTGTGCCCCTATTTCTGCACGTGGTGCTCCCTCTCCATTTCCACTAGCCATAGGTCCTGCCCTTTCTCCAAGTTCTGCAGCTGCCTACTCACAGCCAGTATCTGTTTTGTTTGCAGGCGTTGTACAGAAAGGATGGACCTCTCCAACCCACCATACACAGGAGCACTATCTGACAAGTTGTCTGACACGTTCTCAGTACAGACTGCTGATCTTTGACCTCTGTGCCTGTCTGTGTGTCCTGGCCTCCGATGTTGTGGGGTCCCTGCTCTGTGATTGACCCTCATCACTGTCCACAAACTGTGGCCGCGGTGAGATGGTTGCTCTCCTGCCAGTTGGAGTTTTGGGTGATGGGTGGAGGGTTTGGTGGTGTTGTGTCCGGAATGACCACATCAGTGTCAGTAGGCTCTTCGGCTGCAACGGCTCCTGGCACGTCCGGGCTGAGATTTGTGTAAATGCATGCCAATAGTTAAAGTAAATAAATGGTTTAAGTTTTCCTATAATATTGTTGTAACTCTGTTTCATGTGTTTGTGACGTCAATGTTGTAGAGATATGTTTGGTGTAGTCATCAGCACACAGTTCAGCAAGCAAATGATGTGTACTACAACTCCCATGGTGCATTGCCAGGGTGGGGCAAGCATCTCAATGAAGTTATTTATGCTGTGATGTATGATATATGACTTTGCTAACATTATGTTTTGTTAGGTAAGTAAAGGGTAGATGACTTACCCTGGATGGTGCCTCCTGGATTGGAGGTGTCGATATCAGCTACTCCCACCACACTCAGTGGTTCCAGGGTCCCCTCTATGAGTGCCTCCACGGGGTGTTTTGAGGGTCCTCCACCGGTTCCATGTCCCTCTGCCATCCTGCTGGCCACCCTCTCCTTAGTACGAGACCTCAGGTCGTACCACATTTTGCGGATTCAGGAATGGTAGTCTGTGCGACTCCTAGGGGTTCACCTTCTCCAGGATACTGGTCTAGACCCGGGTCTTTTGGCTCTCTGGCACAAAGGAGGCCTTTCCAAACAGTTGGTCCATATGGGCCACACATTCCTCTGTCAGGAGCGCTAGCTCCTTCTCAGTAAACGTAACTTTCTGCTTTCTGGACCCTGAGTCCCTTCTCCCAACTTCTGCGGGCATGGTCTCCTGGGATGATGTTCTTCAGTGGTAGTGGTGATGCAGGAGTATTCCTTACTTCCAGCCTAGGCCTCTGGGTTCTGGACACACAATATATTTATAATCTTCCTGGTCTGACATCATCAATCTGCACCACATAACACAATTTTGCGACTTCCGAATAGCGAATTTGAATCCCTAGGAATCGCTATTAGGAAATCGCAGGTTACATACATTCCGTTTTGTGATTCCCAAATAGTGATTTCCGCGGATTCGCTATTTAGGAATCGCAATTTCGTACATATGGACCTCAGAGGCAGATGTACTAGAAGTGGTCATAAATTGTGCACCAACTTTTTTTTTACGTTTATGATGTTGTGATGCAACTTATCTACTAAAAGTTCACATCCATAATCTCCATTTGCAGTAGGCAGCAAAGCTATCTGACTAATGAACATTAATCAGGCATCTTGCTGACTGGCTACAAACACATGAATACTGATCTTCAATGAACAGCAGACGAACATGCCGGTGTTTGCATTCCCAAATGGGAAACCTTTTTTTTTTTTTTTTTAAAGCAGCCTTGTTCCTTAACCCCTTAGCTTCACATGGTTATAGTTTTCACATGGTTATAGTTTTAGTCAGTTCCAATGACACGTGTTAGGTCCGTTAACACATGGGAGGCAGCATTTCAATTGGGACAAAAGTGGGAACATAGGGTACTAAGACTTGGGATATTGGCTGAAGGTGCCGGAGTTGTCTGTCATATAAATAATGGGTAAAATAGCCTTTTTTGATCCATAATTTGACATTCGAGTGCGCTCTAGTTAACAAATGTTATAGGATATACGCAAAGTATACCACCCTAGATCCAGAAAATCGGAGAGCAGGTAGGGTTCCCTGGTTTCCGGCTGATCCAGAGCCCTAATAATCTAGCCATAGGAAGCAAGATGAAATTGTGATTTCTTTGGGAATAGTTTTGACATATGGGCTCGCAGAGAGGCGGTAAACCCCCCTTTCTGCTCCCCCTCCATGACTTTGGGTATGCTCTAGGCTCTTGTGGGTGAAAAGAAAAAATGTTAGGTCTTTAGGAGTAGGGGTGATGGTTTAGCTCAATGACAAATAGGAACACCCCCACCACATTTAAGGAAAAAAAAAAAGTTTGCTGGTGGTCAGTGGGCTTTTTGACCACCATGTGGTGAGTAAATTGATGGCATGAACCCCAATACATCCTCTCCTGGGGCCAGAGAAACTGTGAAGGCTTTAACAGGGTGGGGAATGACCCAATGCCTGGTCAGGATCTGCAACCCCCCTCCCATCCCATAAGTGTATATTGGGAGAAAGCTCTTCAATCTGTTCCTCAGGGAGGCCAGAAAGACTGTGGGTCCCTTTAGGAGGTAAGGGCATGGCCCATTGCCAGGCCGGCTGCATCAACCCTTTTAAAAAAAATAGAAACATTACTTGGTGGCCAGTGGACTTTCTGCTCTTTCTAGTGGGGCAGATTGGGAGTAAGGCCTTTATTGGTGGGAGGTAGGCCGAATGCTACGTCGGGCCACCCCACCTATTCCTTTGCTTAATTACATATAATTTCTGATGGCTAATTCCAGGGTGGAACACCCACACTCATTTCTTTTCTTTAATAAAACATTCCCTGGCGCTAGTGGGCTTTCTGTCCCCTACCGCTGGGAAGCAGATTGGGGGTAAACCTTTTCATTTTTAAGTGGGCACTTGCCCATTCCCAGGCGGTCGTCACTCCCCCCCAAAACCCTGGTACCTAGTAGGTGGATCACTGCTAGGGTATCACCATCCTGCAGCAATCCCCAAGCAGGGATTCACTAGAGTAAGGTATTGTTTAAAAGGTGACATTGTTCCCTTTCACACAGCGCCTCTCCTGCTTTAATTGGTACTTGAGGGGCTGAGACATGCCCTTGAGCACCAACCAAAGTGAAAGCAGACAGTGCCTAATGGCACCAACTACTTTCAGTTTCATTGCATGATATCAACATTCTATGGGCAGGGATTGTCACAGAATGAAAATAAACAACAACCGGAGGACATGAGGTAAGCTGTCCCCACATATTTGGAAAAAAAAGAAAACACGACATCAATTTTCTTCCCCAAAGTGGAGGACGAGACATTCTCGTCCTCTGCATTTCAGAGGTAATGCGGAAGGAATACGCAGAGGACAAGAACATCTCCTCCGCATTTAACAAGTTAAAGGGATACTGATTTCAGTCAAAACAAAATTTCTAGCAATGATAGAAGTAAGCATGCAGAAACCGAGAATGCTTCAATAGACCCTTTTACAACAATGTTACTTGGCCAGTCAGGGGTACCTGAGAACAAGGATTTTTTTCTAACAATAATTGTTATTCTCGTACCTAAACAACGCATACTTAAGAGAAACAAAGCATTTGATTGTATCAGGCTCATTCTTTACATGCCTTTCAGCCTCAAAGTTTACATGTCAATGGAGGGTCTGCAATATTTATTGCAACAAGGAACAAGCATTGGCAAAGCGAATAGTTCTCACCTATGCAAGACCTATTGACTTTGCCAATGTCTTTTAGCCATGCGGAGTGGATTGGAGTGGAGCGTAGGTGAGTCATGGATTAGAGTGGCATAAAATAGAGTGGCACAGAGTGGAGTGGTGTAGAGTGAAGTAGAGTGTCGGAGTGGCGTAGAGTGGAGTGGAATAGAATGGAGTGGAATGCCACAGAGTAGAGTAAAGCGGCGTGGAATGGAGTAGAGTTTTGTAGGGTGAGGTAGAGTGGAGTAGCGTAGAGTGGGGTAGCGTAGAGTGGGGTAGAGTGGAGTAGAGTAGAGTGTCCTAGAGTGGAGAGAGGAGTGGCGTAAAGTGGCGTGGTGCTGTGTCATAGAGTGGAGTGGTGTAGAGTGGAATTGAGTGAAGTGGCTTAGAGTGGAGTGGCGGGGAGTGGAGTGATGTAGAGTGGAGTGTCTTAGAGTGGAGAAAAGTGGCATAGAGTGGAATGGTGTAGAGTGAGTGGAGTGTCGTAGAGTGGAGTGGCATGAAGTGCAGTGGAATAGAGTGGAGTGGCGTTGTCAAGGCTACTTACAATTCCACAGGAGCGATATATTGGAAGAGAGGTCCCTACGACCCTCTAGTCACTCACTGTACCCAACTACGTCAAAGAGCCAGTGGTAAACCAGGGGAAGAAGGGAAGGGAAGAAGACAGAGGAAGAGTGTCCACTGATGTTCTCTGGCTCAAGCACAGGACCCAAATGCAAGAGAATGCTCCTAAGAGAGAGAGTATGAGTATCTAAAATAGTGCATGTAGGTAGTGGGCATATATGTTTATACAAGTAAGACCATCCCTCACTAAATACCTTAATGCTTCCCTTCTTCCATATTCAATCGCATAACTGGGTGGGAGGTGGAACGTATGATTCTGTCTAGAGGACTAGAGGAAAGATAAAGCAGCAGTGTCAGAGACAGTGCAATGCTCTGGAAAAAGTAAAGAAATGAAATAGTAGTTAAGGACACCCACCTATATCTTTCTTCTAGTGTTCCTTAGTATCTGAAGAGCTTCAGCACAATATAATGCCCTCCTTTCTAGTAACTAGCTTGTACTAGGTGGGAATCCAGAACTGTAAATTATATATATATATATATATATATATATATATATATATATATATATATATATATATATAGGAATAAGGCAAAATTAATATTGTCCCTTTTTTCTACAGGAACCCCTCTGAATGCAACGAGGTAAAGGAAAGAAAAGAAAAGAAGCAGATTTCCACAGAGGAGGACAATAACTTCAGATAAGTAAAAATACCGCTTGTATTTAAAGTAAGACTTTGATAGCTTGTACACGCTATTACCGTAGCACAGAAAGACTGGTTGCCTTTTATGTCTGATTTCTTTGTAGGATTATGAATCTTCCGGATGTCGCAATTGCGAGTCCCAGACGGAGCCCGGAGGAACATAGAGTGTCAGGAGACATCAGGACGAAACGGGGAAGAGCGCCAAGAACCCACCGTCGTAAAAGGAGGAGTGTGCCAGAAACCGTCGTAGGAATAGCTTCACAGAGGTAAGTGGAGGAGCCAAAGTCTGACGCAGGTAAGCGGAGCACTAAGATCCCGCCGCTGTGACCGGAAGAACTCGGACAAGTAAACCGGAAGCAGAAGCGGCTGTACTCCCGAAAAACTAGAACGCGAAGCGTTCAGCGTCGAGAGCGAGATTGCTTTATATCTCGCTGCCGCCTGCAAAGCGGCAAGCCCAACAGGCGTGAAGTGGAGTGGTGTAGCGTGTCATTGAGTAGAGTGTTGTAGATTGTCGTGGTCTAGAGTGGAGAACAGTGTTGTTGAGTAACAGAGTGGAGTGGAGTGTTGTGGATTGAGTGGAGTGGCATAGAGTGGAGGGGGGCACAATGGCATAGAGTAGAGTAGAGTATCGTGGAGTGGAGTGGAGTGAAATGGAGTAGAGTGAAGTGTTGCAGTTTGGAGTGGTGTAGAGTGGAGTGTTGTAGAGTGGAGTAGCGTGCCGTGGAGTGGCATAGATTGGAGTGTAAGAGTAGAGTGGAGGGGAGTAGAATAGAGTGGTGTAGGGTGGAGTGGCCTAGGGTCGAATGGCGTAGAGTGGATTATAGTGTTTTAGAGTGGAGTGGGATAGAGTGGAGAGGCATGGAATGGCATAGAGTGGATGTGAGGGGGAGGAGGGCGCTATTGATATTACCCCATGGCCCTCTGCTTACCAGTCACATACAGCCTTATTACTCTCGATACAGACGCCCTGGACTGCCTACCCCTTTAAGGATTGGACGGAACATCCCAACGAGGAGAAGAACAACCCGGGTTCTTCCAGCCAATCCCCGTTGTTCCTGGCCGTGAAGACCCCGGAAGAGATCGTGGATGGCGGGTTCTCTGCTGAGGAGGCGCCGAAGCTGGAGCAGACATCACGGGATCAAGGACCGGAGCCGAAGTTCAGCAGAAGCGACAGCAGGGAGGAAGACTGCAGCCTGTCCTCGAAGTCGGAAGGACGCCAGGAGGCCAACGTCCCCACGAACCGCCCGTCACGCTCCTGGAGGAGCGTGGCTAGCCAAGGTACGTGCCCGGGTCTGTGACCTGAGAGGGAGGTGGGGAGAGAGGCACAAGGAGGACGGGAAGAGTAACTGATATATTGGAGTAGGATAGTAGGATCTGCTTCTTATGGTTACCCCCACTTTTTGCTTGATGTTACACTGTTTTTGACTAGTCTGACTGGGATCCTGCTAATCAGGACCCCAATCTATCTGCTTTCTCCCTAAAAATGTTATGCCATGTACTTAGGTACACTCCAGATTGGAAACTGGAGTACACTTGTCAGTCCCTAGTATATGGTACACATGTACCCAAGGCATAGGTACCCCAGAGGCCTCCCATGGGCTGAAGCATGTATTATGCCACCCATGAGAGGCCATGCAAAATGGAACAACAGGCCTGCCATTGCAGCCTGGGTAAGATGGTGCATGCACCACTTACTTTAGATATAGGTTTATATATCTATAGGTCACTACACTTAAAACCTACAAGTCACCCCTATAGCAGGCCTTGACAATCCTGAAGGCAGAGTGCTGGGTTTTACGTGAGAGGGTGCACCTGCATGAGCAGAGCACCCCTGCAGCCTTCGGTGACCATTCTCCTGAGTTGTCGGTGACGCAGCCAGACATATAGGTAGAGGTGCATTATATGCTCGCGTAAAATGCTATCTCGAAAACGGCTGCACCAAACCATGTTGTGTTTGGTATCAAACACCTTGGAATCATACCTCCACACCGGTAACTGGTGTGGGAGGTATGATTCCACCCTTCAGAAGCAAGCTTCGTGGGGTCCCTGGTCTTCCCGGGACCAGCCTTCTCGACCCGGACAGCACAAAATGGTTGAGGCCGACCAGAGACACATTTCTGCCCTCCTGCTGCTGAGCCAAGCTCGAGCAGACGAAGGCAGCACAATAGGCATCCTGTCACAGAGAGGTGTGACCACCTCCCAGACAGGATTTAGTGTATTGGGGCTGGGTGGGTGCACTTCCAAAGTGCCTGAAAATCTCCACGAGGGGCACATTTGGTGTCCATGTGCATAGTCCAGTTCAAACCAGTCCTGGGAGCCGTTGGCTCCTGCTCTGGCGCGAAACTGGACAAAGGACATGGGAGTAACCTCCCCACTGTCCTGACCCTCCCCTGGGAGGGTCCCCTAATCTATCCAACCCTCTCCCGTGGGTACTTAAGGGCTTACCTGGCTGTAGGACCCTAGATTCAACGTGGACAAGATTCTGAACAAGAAACCACTGACCTTCGACCGTCTGGACACTCTGGACTTCGCTGGACTTCAACTGGGCCCGACTTAGTCTCCCTCTCCGTCCAAAGCATCGTCTGTGCCCGTGCACCGAACAGGCTCCGTGCAGGACCTGTGGAGCATCAAGGACAACTGAAGTTATCTCCCTTGGGGAGAAGGAGTCACTCCCCTGCATTCGCAGGCACCATAACGCAACTGTCCGGTCTGCTGATCCTGAGCTCCTGCGGACTCCAGCAACACAGGAGGTGGGTTCCTACGTTCCTAGAGGTCGAGCTGCCCTCTCACCAAGTATGAGGTGAGAATCCCTCGTGGGGGCTGCAATACCCGTACCCCTGTGCACTGCGTACTTTTGCATGTGCATATGCTTGTTGGCGTTCCCAAAACAAGTGCATTGGGCTCCGAGGCCAGTGTCCCTCGTGGGGACCGCATAACCTGAACCCCTGTGCACCGCGTACTTTTGCAAGTGCATATGTTTGTTGGTGTTTCCCAACTTCGTGCACTGGGCTATCGATACCCCAACCTATGCGCACATTTCGTACAAAGGACTCCGGCCTCCTCGCACTCTGTGCCCTGCAAGCTGTGACTTTGTGAAACTGCTAAGAGGTCCCCTCGCGACTCCTGTGCCTCCGGCCTGTGGGTCCATTTGAGGGACAACACTGCTTTACTTGGGCTTCCCTTGTTGCTCCAGGCCTGCCCTGACCCCCTTGCTGTGGTGAGTCCTCTGGTCCTTGCTGGGCCAGACCGTAACCTTCTTTGACCCTCTTCGTGGGTTGCCGCTGCCAAGGCTTGTTGGTGCTCCCGCCGGACACCGACCCCTCAGCACTCGACATCCTTCGTGGGACAGCTCGTATCGGGCTCCTGGTCATCCTCGACGTCTCCTGGTCCCTGCAGCTGTAGAGTCATGGTCTCCATCATCACACCTGAAGCACCCGACATCGGTGGGCATTCGTCAACCGAGCCCCTGGTCACTCCAGAGTGACCCACACTCTGTCCCCTCTGCTTTTAGGTTCCTTCAATCAAGAATCCACCCATGGGTTCCACCAGACACTTTTCTTCTTTCCAGCAGTGGCATTTCTTTGAAGACTCCTATTGAGAACGACGGCGGTTTCCGACGCCACTTCGACCCTATGCACCCGGCTTCCCTGGGATAGGTAACTCTGCTAGTTCGGTATCCACAGGTGGGGTGGCTCTCCAACCTTCTAAGTTCCAAAGGGTTTCTTCGTAATCCACTGGGAAGGGTCCTTAAACTTTAAAACTGCAACCGCAACTCTCCCACTGAATTGTACGTAGCAAGCAGTTGTGTTCTCACACTGCACCCGTCCTCTGTGGGGTCCCTCCTTACTCACCCTGGGTGGTTCCTTGGGGTCCCAGCGATTCTACAACCTCTAGACACTGTCTTGACTCGAGTTGTGGTTCTTATACCACTATTTTGGGATATGGTTTGGTCTCCCCCTGGAGCCCACTGTGTATTAGTGCTACTTACGATTGTTTCTGTGGTACAGTATTGTGTGCTTTGTGTTTATCTGCGTGTAGCAGATACTGTGAGGTATTTAAGGTGTGTTATAATAATAAATACATATTTTTATAACTACTGTGTGGTTCTCCTTTCATTTAACCAATACTATAGGGTTGCATTCTGGTAAAACAAGCTGCTTAACATTCCTTCAAGACTAAACCTGAAGGGTGCTCTCCACAGCTACCACTTGGATAGCTTTCTAAGGTTATCTTTGACCTCTTAAAACACCATAAGGGTTGTTTGGACTGGTGCAAGGTGCCCACTTTAATTAGTGGACATCATATACCAGGCCAACTTCTCACAATCGGTCAGAGAGAGACGAGTTAAGGGACGCTCTCTCTTAATTGCTTTCTTTTTTGTGTGTACTGTTACACCTTATAAAATCGCTTGAGCCTATCGGCAATTAAGCACCCTGTGACGTAACCAGGTAGAGAGATTGCTAGAAGCCTTTTTTCTGGTATTTGTTTTTGCACATTCGGCGACGGGCCAAAGAGATACTTTCCTTTTTTGGGGGGGGAGGAGGGGGGTGAAATTCCCCCCTCACTTTGTCCACTTCCCCTAAAAGCCCTGTGTACCATTGTTGGGCACTTACCATTGGTTTTCTCTTTCCTCTTTCCAGAGGGGCATTGGCATTTGGCTCTCCTGGCGTGGCTGAACAAGGAAGACTCAAGAAGAAGAGGACTGACTGTACATTTCCTTTGTTATTTGGGACAATAAAAGGTTTACTGCTATCACCTGAACGAAAGTACTATGTGGTTCATTTAACGCATCCCTGCTAAAAGCTGCGTAGAGAGGAGTGGCGTAGAGATGAGTGGCATAGAATGGAGGATTGTAGAGTGGAGTATATTGTCATAAAGTGGTGCAGAGTGGAGTGGCGTAGAGTGGAGAAGAGTGGCATAGGGTGTTATGTTAATCAAATTTGTAGAGCGCGCTGTTACCCTAGGGTGTCCTGGCGCTATGCACTGCCTGCTATAAAAAAAAAAAAAAAAAAAAAAAAAGGTGGCCAGAAGGCTTATTGGTTAAAAACCCAGGTTTTGAGCCCCTTCCTGAAGGAGAGGAGGTCTGTAGCGTTCCTCAGTTGGAAAGGAAGCTCGTTCCAAGATTTGGACGCACTATTAATAAAGCTTCTGCCTCCCCAGCCTGCTTTTTTAAAAACGCTGATTGTGACTTTCTTCGCCCCTATTGATCGTAGCGCTCTCCTTGGGATGTACCACTGAATTTTTCGTTGCATGTAGTCCGGGCCTGGAGCGGCATAGAGTGAAGTGGTGTCAAGTGGAGCGGCATAGAGTAGAATAGAGTGTCCTGAAGTGGAGTGACAGAGTGGCGTGGAGTAGAGAGTTGTGGAGAGGCGTAGAGTGGAGTATGCATGGTGTGGTAGCGCACTGCCATTACAGACAACAAATTTTCAATTGAAATTACCATTACATTTACACAGACATACAGTTTTACTGATAAAATTATACAGCGCATGTAGGAAAGTAGGATCTGCTTCTTATGGTTACCCCCACTTTTTGCTAAATGTGATACTGTTTTTGACTACACATCACAAAAGAAGCTCTGGGTCCGTGTTGTTAGGGAGGTCTAGCATGTGACTCGATGTGCCTAAGTGCTTAACAGGGGATTTCCCTTTTGAAGGACAGTTCCCCTCACACACCAGAGGTGTCATGCTTCATCATGGGGGTACCTCCTCGCGTGAGAGACCTAGTCCTCACGCGGGCTACAACCCCCTCGCTGCGAGGGAGGAGCTCAGGGATGTTTTGATAGGGAGGGTGGGTGTACTGAAACCCTATGAGAGCTTGGCGTGTTGAAGAAAGGTGCAGTGCTGTGTTATAAGTGATTAAAACTGGCTACGGGGTCAGCTATGATGCTACTTTTATTCAGCTGCCCGGTGTCAGGATTAAAACCAAAGTATCGCTCGTAACGCAGGTGCCAGGATTCAAGGCCTCTGCTCTTACAAGACCAACATGTTTCAGCCTAATAGACCTTGATTAGTGTCACAGCTTTCTTCAGGGTCGGTAATGTAGTAAATAAGTGAATGGTGTGTGCAGAAACACAGGTAAAACGTGATAAGATATAGGTTTACTATATCTAAGGGTCACTACACTTAAAACCTATAAGTCACCCCTATAGCAGGCCTTAACAATCCTGAAGGCAGGGTGCTTGGTTCTAAGTGAGAGGGTGCCACTGCATGAGCAGGACACCCCTGCAGCCTAGGGAGTCCATTCTCACAGGCTGTTAGTCAAGCAGCCATATAAGACATATAGAGTGGCATTATGCGACCGCGTGACAACCAACTCTAAAATGGCTGAAACAAACCCTATCGTGTTTGGTGTCAAACATGTTGGAATCATACCCCCACACCGGTAACCGGTGTGGGAGGTATGATTCCATCCCTCAGAAGCAAGCTTCGTTAGGTTCCTGGTTTTCCCGGTACCAGCCTTCTAGTCCCGGGCAGCACAAAATGGTTGCTGCCGACCAGAGACACATTTCAGCCCTCCTGCTGCTGAGCCAAGCTCGGGCAGGGGAAGGCAGAACAATAGGCATCCTGTCACAGGGAGGTGTGACCACCTCCCAGACAGGATTTAGTGTATTAGGCCTGGGTGGGTGAGCTTGCCAGTGACCGAAAGTCTGCATGAGCGGCACATTTGGTGTCCCTGTGCATAGTCCAGTTCAAACCAGTCCTGGGAGCCGTTGGCTCCTGCTCTGGCGCGAAACTGGACAAAGCACATGGGATTAACCTCCCCACTGTCCAGACCCTCCCCTGGGAGGGTCCCCTGAATCTTTCCAACCCTCTCCCGTGGGTACAAAAGGGCTTACCTGGCTGTAGGACCCTAGATTCGACGTAGACAAGATTCTGAACAAGAAACCACTGAGCTTCGACCGTCTGGACACTCTGGACTTCGCTGGCCTTCGTTTGGGCCCGACTTCGTCTCCCACTCAGTCTGAAGCATCGTCTGTGCCCGTGCACCATACATGATCCGTGCAGGACCTGTGGAGCATCAAGGACAACCAAATATTTCTCCCTTGGAGTGAAGGAGTCACTCCCCTGCATTCGCAGGCACCGCAACACTGCTGTCCGGTCTGCTGACCCTTAGCTCCTACGGACTCCGAAGGCTTCAGCAACACAGGAGGTGGGTTTCTACTTCCCTTGAGGTCCAAGCTGCCCTCTCACCAGGTTTGAGGTCAGAATCCCTCGTGGGGGGCTGCAATACCCGAACCCCTGTGCACCGCATACATTTACAAGTGCATGTGCTTGTTGCCCTTTCCCAAAGAAGTGCATTGGGCTCCGAGTAGCCCCAACCTCTGGCACCATTTCTTACCAAGAACTCCGGCCTCCTCACACCGAGTGCTTTGTGGGCTGCTGTTTGGTGAAATCGCTCGAGGTCCTCTCGCAACTCCTGTGCCTCCGCCCTGAAGGTCCATTTGAGGGTCAACTTTGCTTTTCTTCGGCTCTCCTGGTTGCTCCAGGCCTGTCCTGACTCCCCTTGCTGTGGTGAGTCTCCTGGACCTCGCTGGTCCGAACCGTAACCATCCTTGACCCTCTGCGTGGGTTGCCGTTGCCAAGGCTTGTTGGTGCTCCACCCAAACACTGACCCCACAGTACTCGCATCCGGCTCCTGGTCATCCTCGACATCTCCTGGTACCCGTGGCTGCAGAGTCAAGAACTACATCAACGCACCTGAAGCACCAGACATCGCTGGGCATTCGTCTACTGAGCCCCTGGTCACTTCTGAGTGACCCAGACTCTGTCCCCTCTGCTTTCAGGTACTCTTCGACAAGAATCCACCTTTGGATTCCAACGGACACTTTTCTTTCTTCCAGCAGCGGCTCTTCATCGAAGTCCTCCATTGGGTTCGACGGCGGTTTCCGACGCCAGTTCAGACCTATGCACCCGGCTTCCCTGGGATAGGTAACTCAGGTACCTCGGTATCCACGGGTGGAGTGGCTCTCCAACCTCCCAAATTCCACAGGGTTTCTTCGAAGTCCACTGGGAAGGGTCCTTAGACTCTAAAACTTCAACCGCGACTTTCCCATAGAATTGTACGGAGCACGCAGTTATGTTCCCACACTGCACCCGTCCTCCGTGGGGTCCCTACTTACTCACCTTGGGTGGTTCCTTGGGGTCCCAGCAATTCTACATCCTGTAGACACTGTCTTGACTCGAGTTGTGGTTCTTATACCACTATTTAAGTATATGGTTTGGTCCCCCCCTGGAGCCCACTGTGTATTAGTGCTACTTACGATTGTTTCTGTGCTACAGTATTGTGTGCTTTATGTTTATCTGCGTGTAGCAGATACTGTAAGGTATTTTAAGTGTGTTATAATAATAAATACATATTTTTATAACTACTGTGTGGTTCTCCTTTCATTTAACCAATACAATGATATCGTGATACCAAACACGATAGGGTTACTTTCAGCCGTTTTAGAGTTGGTCATCACGCGGTCGCATAATGCCACTCTATATGTCGTAAATGGCTGTAGCACTAACAACCCGAGAGAATGGACTCCGTAGGCTGCAGGGGTGTCCTGCTCATGCAGTGGCACTCTCTCACATAGAACCAAGCACCCTGCCTTCAGGATTGCCAAGGCCTGCGGTATGAGTGACTTATAAGTTTTAAAGTGTAGTGACCCTTAGATATAGTAAACCTATATCTTAAGTAAGTGGTGCATGCACCAACCTACACAGGGTGCAATGGCAGGCCTGTAGATGCATTTTGCATGGCCTCTCATGGGTGGCATAATACATGCTTCAGCCTACGGGAGGCCTCTGGGGTACCTATGCCCTGGGTACATGGGTAGAAAGGGTATGCAGTTCCTAGGTAGGTCACCCAAGGGGTGAGTACAGAGAGATATGGGATGTGTAATTCCCTTTAGGGCACAGTATCCTTCAGGGGAAAGTGGAAAAGGAGGAGGGGGATTCCTCCTTTCGGAACTAAGGCCCTCACACACCCAGCCAGCTAGGTGTCATGCTTCATCGTCGGGAATGCTCCTCGTCGGGTCGGCGCTGCAATACCCGACGGGCACCCAATGATGGGGCTCTTTGGCGGAGATCTTTTGTTCCTTGCCGTTTGGTGAGGTGTGGGTGAGGGGCCTAACTAATAAATTTAAGATATAAATTGCCACTCTAGTTTTATTTTAATCAGGTAGGAGCCATTCTATTAAAGTATCTTTTTGGACTACCGAACCTGTTTTAAATCGCACCTTCACTACAATACATCTACACTAGCCTAGGCCCCTCATCCACACCTCACCAAACGGCAAGGAACAAAAGATCTCCGCCAAAGAGCCCCATCATTGGGTGCCCGTCGCGTATTGCAGCGCCGACCCGACGAGGAGCAGTCCCGATGATGAAGCATGACACCTAGCTGGCTGGGTGTGTGAGGGCCTTAGTTTCGAAAGGAGGAATCCCCCTCCTCCTTTTCCACTTTCCCCTGAAGGATACTGTGCCCTAAAGGGAATTACACATCCCATATCTCTCTGTACTCACCCCTTGGGTGACCTACCTAGGAAATGCATACCCTTTCTGTTTCTGAACAATTTGGGCAAGTATGCTGGACCTGACCAAAAGCCCTTTCTAATGCCCCCTTGCTGATGAGCTGGGTACATGGGTACCATATACTAGGGACTGACAAGGGTACCCCAGTATCCAATCTGGACTGTACCTAAGTGCACGACATAACATTTTAGGGAGAAAGCAGATAGACTGGGGTCCTGATTAGCAGGATCCCAGTCAGACTAGTCGAAAACAGTGTAACATAAAGCAAAAAGTGGGGGTAAACATAAGAAGCAGATCCTACTTTCCTACACTCTTGCAGATTGCTTCATGGAAAATCAAAAAAGAGCTCCCAGAAAGTGAACAAACGTGGAGTAATGCAAGAAGCCAGTCAGAGAGGTGGGAAACAGGCTAAACAAGCTATGCTACAAAGGGAGGAACAAAAACCTGCTGAACAGCCTAAAACAAATAAAGCCAGAAAATAGAAAGCAAGCAAATGTTAGTAGGCAATGGTCGGAAAGCATTCCCAAGTCAGCTTCAGCATGTCCCAATTTGCCTCTGCAACCATACAGCTGCACTGTCTGGTATGCTTCGAACTAAAAATCGATGCTCAGGGGTTCTGAATTTATCAGGTGTGGTAAAAAACTATCATTTCCCCATTTGGCCCAGAAACTGGACATAACAGCAGATGTTTGGGCTTTTGTAAATACAACACACATATCCAGTAGTTGCTTGGTCTTTCCCCTCAACTACCCTAGACCTTGGCAGGTTTTACCTGCCGAAATTAATCTAGGTTTCCGACTTTACACAACTTGTAATTACAAAGTGAGGTACACTCGGCACCAACTGTTTTTGTGATCCGCCCCAAAATGGTGCTAGCACAAGGGTAGTTAAACATGGAGCACTCGTATTCGAGGCCCGTGACAGAAGAAGTTGAAAATCACAGCAAGCTCAAAATGTCAGTGGCTTGCAGAAGCCTGCCTGAAAGGCATCAGGTAAATCAAGCCCCTAGAGGCAAAAAAATATTTTACTGGAATTACTGCTAGACCTTCAGGTGGAAATTTTAAGATTAGAAAGAAAACCTTATTTGGTCTACTCTAAAATCAGAGAAGATGGTGTGGTTGGTACATAGTCCACATTTAATGGTAATTTCCGACTGTTTCCGTTTTCAACAAAGTTTTTGAGGTAAGCAATTCCGATAATAGCAGCACCGTTTGTCATTATGCGATTTTAAAATACAAAAATGTAAATGAAAGGCTGCCAGCAGCTAGGGAAAAGTGCCATTAAGACAGAAAAAATATATGCAGGAATATAATTATAATAATCCTTTTTTATAACCTGTGCACTTTTAATAGATTCAATTAAATTTAGCTTTTCCTGCTTATTTTTAATTGAAAGATGAGAAATAATTAACTATAATGACAATCATTTGCTGGGCCTCCTGCCACTGTTTCTATTCTTTGATATGTACAAGAAACGGTTAGACTAAGAACTCCTATTTTCATTCATTCTCGTTACCTAAAAAACCTATGAAGAAAATAGTGCAGTTCTTTAGTAAGTAAGCTAAATGGTTGATATTGTAACAAATCAGAGCTATGAAAGAGGGAATTTCTCGACTCCAGGACAGTAGGTTAGTACAATAAAAATGCCTGTTTTCCTCAACATTTGCTTACTGGTCCTACCGAAAACCTCACAGCAGAAACCTCTCCATAGTCGGCACAGATAAGGAGAACCTCCTTATTGATGTGAGCGTTCATCACCCCGTTGTGAGGTAGACAGCACCCAAACACCCACCACTATGATGCCAGTCTCTAAGACGGTGCCACAACAAAAAAGTGCTGAGTCTTCACATACAGGACTCCGGAACCACAAGGGTTGGAAGTAGCGCCCGCGATCAGGCTATTTTCGCTCTTCCCTATTGTC
This sequence comes from Calotriton arnoldi, assembly GCA_963921515.1. NCBI lineage: Eukaryota > Metazoa > Chordata > Amphibia > Caudata > Salamandridae > Calotriton > Calotriton arnoldi. Next base: position 330,451 of record CAWUFW010005635.1, read on the forward strand.
CTCTTCTCTTTCTTCTAGTCTTCTTCCTCGTCTCTCTCCGTCTCCTTCGATAAACCGTCCGTGTATCTGCAATACAAACACCTGACTGGCTCTGGTGCAAGCACACCGCAAGTGGGAAAATGTGGGATCAAAGTGGGAGGAAGAGCGTTACAAGGGGCTACCCCTGTTACAAAACAAATTTAATGGCGAGGTGGAAATGTCCTCACAAGTTCCTCTCTCACTGCCAGTCAGGACTCAAACTTCTCAAAGTCTTTTAACAGTATTCAGTGGGCGTTCCTGTTGGCTGTGAGCATAGGATGGGGTTCTGAGAGTTTATGAATGACTAATAAGGTCATGGTAATTTGGAAATTATGTGATGAACTGCTACATAGAAAGCGCACTAGAGAGTGGTGTTCCTCCTGCTTTTCTGCTAGGATTCACTACCTAGATGCTGTTAATAAATTGAAAAGAAAGCGCAACTTTGTCCAAATAAAATAACAAAATAAAGGCGTGGCTGGCGCTCGGCGAGATGGCCGCACTGTAGTGCAGCTCCGCCGGCTGTCCGCATAATCCTGCATTTATCCTGCTTCACCAACGGCCATCTGCACCGATAAAGGGGCGCAATACCTTCTCTAACTGCTGGGTTGGCTAACTGCAGTGCCACATCACTGGTCGAGGCAGCCAAACGGAAAGGAAACCGAAGATTGAGGTATCGAGCTGGGCCCAACATGGCGGCTGCCCAATGACGATCGCTGCCCCGGAGCTGCCTACTTCACCCCGTGGCGGAGCGGAGACGCTCGGCGGGTGCTGCGCCTAAGTGGGCTGTGGGCGCTGCATGGTCGGCTCGAGCTGGGTCATCTTAATGCCCGCGGTGTGCCCCTAACCGGAGTATTGGAGCCGGGCCGGTCCGTGCACTGAGGGCTGCGCACAAGGGAGAGGCGCCAAGCTGGACGTCCGCTACTGCTGGGGGGACCGCGGCGTCCTGCCTGTAAACCCCTGCCCTCTGTCTGCTGCACCGAGGGGTGCCCTGGTGTTAAGTGTGTGCCAGCGGTGCACGTTGACTCCCTAGTGCGTCGCTGCGGAGACCGTTACATGAGAACTCGGACCATCATGGTGCTGTGAGCGGACAGCTGGGAACATCGCGTCGGCAGGACAGAGCCACACCGAGAGCCTGTGTGAGATCGGAGAAATTGGGGCCCCTCCCGCGCGCTGACCACTGAGGCGACCTGCTGCCGGCCGTAGCATGGGAGCGCGGCGGGGTCGCCTTGCCCTTTCTTAACTGCGCCACTAACTTGCTGCCGGGGACGGCGGCGGCCGCTGGCCTGGGGTGAGATCTGCTGCTGTCGGAACCGGGTGATTCCCATCAGGATTGCTTGGTGGCGGAGACATCTCGACCTCTCTGATGTGGACTTATATTAATTTGATTGTTTACCTGCGGATTCTGAGCTGCGTCACGAACCGAGGCGAGACTGGGCATTTTGAGACCCCCCGCGCACTACACATAGCGGCAAACTGGAGCCATCGGCTGCATGCATGTCTGAAAGTGTGCGTGGGGCCTAGTTGGACTCACGCTGTGGCCTCACCCTGCCAGTTGTGAACTGCGCCATCCACCTGTTGTCGGGAGACGGCGGCGGCCGTCGGCCCAGTAAGTGATCTGCTGCTGTTGCGAGTTGGAGGCTCCTTAAGGGATTGCTTTTGCTGGAGGCACCTCCCGGCGTTGTTGAACGTGCACCATATAAAATTGTCCATTTTAGCGGGGGCTATTTGCAAAGGTGCTGTGAATTTTCGAGTGGAGCACACATTGAACTGACTATTCATTTTGCTGATCTAGTGGCTGCACTGCGTGTGCGGACTCCCGCTGCTGTACTGTACTATATCCTGGGCACCAGTTCTCATGTATATGGACACTGCGTATTTTATTAATATTGAGGATTATTGTAGATGGGTCCTATCTGGGCAACGTAATCAGTCTTAGCTGCGCACCGTGGTGCGACACGTGAACCGGCTGCGGTAGTCGCCACCCCGTCACGTACTGCAATTTCTGTTCACACTGATGCGCGGAGGGCCTCTTCCCGGCTCTTCATGAGTGCCTGTGTAGCGTTGCAGTCTGCATCATTTCTATATAGCTGAACGTGCCTGCCTCAGCTGCCTGGGGGCCCCGCGAGCTGGTGTATTGTTGCATGGGCGGTGCCTGGTGCCCGGGAGCGGAACAGTTGCATAGGGCGCGAGCGGGTGCAGTATCCCGTAGTGGCGCTCCCCAGTCGTCATGGGCAGAACTGACAAGTCCCAGCCGCGCCTCACTTTCGACCTCCGTAAACCAGCTAAACCGCAACAGGGCGCAGCACCAGATATGGAGCAAGATACCGGGGCCGAGGCACCGTCTGCGGTGGAAAAGGCACTGGCGGCCATTCAAGCTAGCCTACAAACCATTGATGGGAAGATAGAATTGCTGAGCACTTGCATGGACCACATGTCCGCTAAACTGGATAAGCAAGCTACTAGATTGGGCGAGGCGGAGCAGCGCATTTCCGATGCCAAGGATGGCCTACAGCAGGATTCCAAAAAAACCTCCGACATGGAAAAAATCTTGGCCGTAACACAGGCAAAAAATGAGGACCTTGAGGCCCGGTCCCGGCGCAATAACCTACGCATAATGGGGCTGCCGGAATCTACAAATGTTGGTCGACTTGAGACCTACGTGGAGAACATGCTCCGAGATATCTGTGGCACGGAAAACCTATCTGAAGTGCTCATAGTGGAGCGAGCACATCGGGCGCTGGCGACTCGCTCGCCGCCCCGGACCCCGCCGAGGCCGATAATAGCGCGCCTTTTAAAATTATAGAGATCGCGACGCGGTGCTCCGCATCTCTCGTCAAAAGGGCTCTAATCAATATCAGGGAAACGCCATCACTTTCTATCCCGACTTTAGGGCAGCAGTCCAGGCGGCGCGCAAAGAATTCATGCCCGTCAAAAAGCTCCTGCTCGCCGAAAACATACCATATGCAATGCTATATCCGGCCAGACTCCGTATTGGTGCAGACGACAAAGCAAAATGTTTTGCCACTCCAAAACAAGCTATGGACTTTGCTAAGTCTCTTAAACGCAGGAAGTCGGCCCCACCGGATGCATTAGAAGACTAGGGCTAAGAGATGTTCATGGTACATTGTCACCTCTCTTCAAACGTTACTGCACAGCCCCTGATCTGATTACGGTTACACTCTAAGCACTGGTACTAGATGGTGTGATGATTCCTTGTCCTTTTTGTGTTTTTTCCTTTTGTTGAACAGCGTCCAAACTATTGTAGGGGCATTGTTCACTTCATATCTGCCCCTTTGTTATTGCTGTGAATGATTTGATTATATATAGGAAGGGTACTGTTCTAGAAGCCCAATAGATGAGCGGGGTGTAACTGTAGAATGAGACTTGGTGGTTGGTATTCGAAGCTAACGATCGACTGGACGGCCATCTTCCTTGGTCATCGGGAAGTTAACTGTGCCGCAGCGTTCCCCCCTATGGGTGTCCCCCAAATGTTGATTCGATTGTATTCATTTTTGTTGGGGTTCTTAGTTGGCACATGGGATCGCTTTGGCAATTGGGGTATGCTGAAGTGGGTGGGGAAGGGGGGGATTACTTGTTCTGATCTGGGGTTTGTTACTGTGATTGTACCGGCCTGCCGGCTGTGGCATATGTTGATTGCATTCCTTGTGCATTGCGGGGAGGACTTGAACTCTATGGGTATTGGATTTCATTCTGTACATGGGTGATGAATATAACTGTTTGACGTGGAACGTTCGTGGGCTCAATACTCCCAAAAAAAAATCAGGCAAGTGTTTGCCTATCTGGATCGCCATGAAATTCGGATCGCTCTCCTCCAGGAGACGCATCTGACTAAGACCTCCGAGGCTAAGATCGCTCTTAAATGGGCTGGGTATAAACTAGCCTCATCGTATTCCTCATATGCCGGAGGGGTTATTATTCTGATTAAACGGGGGCTTTCCTTTACACCAAACAAAACCTATATAGACAAAGAGGGACGCTGTGCCATGGTACACGGTAAACTAGGAGTCTCCCTTGTCACTTTCATTAATGTATATGGTCCCATAGCAGATGAACCAGAGACCTTCACACGACTCTATAGCATGATACGTGAATGGCCCGAAGCGAACATTGTGTGTGGGGGGGGGGGGATCTCAACACTTATCTAGACCCTCAATTAGATAAATCAAGCCCGCATGGTCTACGTACACCTAAAATAGCTCACAGTATTAATAATGCCATGCTCTAATTCGGCCTCGTGGACGTATGGAGGCTGCGTAACTGCGCAACGAGGGTAGGTACACATGCTACGCCCGCACACAATAGCTGGTCCCGACTGGACTATTGGCTCCTGAGCGAGTGGGCGAATGAGTGGGTCACTGACATTATTGTACTCTCGCGCACTCTCTCAGACCACAACCCGGTGCAGTTTGCCCTTAGGATTCCTGCTAATGTTCATTGCCCCTACACGTGGCGCTTTCGCTCGGAGGCCCTTTTAGACCCCATTTACACTGACATCATAAGAAAAGCCATAGAACAATATTTTGACCTTAACATAGGCACCGTGGAAAGTGCGTCTACATTGTGGGAGGCTTTCAAAGTGACCATAAGGGGGGACTGTATCAGCACCACGGCTGGTATCTTGAAAGACATCAGGGGCCAACTAGCAAAGACCGAAGCAACACTGACAGATTTGGAATGCCAATACACAATCGCTCCCTGTCCCGAAACACTGGCCCACATTCACAAACTAGTATTAGAATATGACTCCTTAGCGGAATCTGAGATCCGCTATCTTTCTCGCAGACACGTGGCACAGGAGTATGGGGAAGGAGGACGACCAGGCCGCAGCCGACCACCACCACATAAATAAAATCGCAGACCCTCAGGGAGTGGAACAATATGCCCCATGGAGATAGTAGATCAATTCCGTGTGTTTTACGCCAACCTATACACATCGCGGGGATCTGCGCCTGACCTGGAACTAGAGGCATATTTGTCTGATATAGCTTGTGCATGGCTGGCAGATAGCCATCGCGAATATTTAAGCCAACCGATTGATGAAGCAGACATAAATGCGGCAATACGCGCATTACCCAACCAAAAAGCACCAGGGCCGGACGGTCTTACAGCCGAATTTTATAAAGAATATATTGAGTTAGTCACGCCTCACCTGCTAGAAATGTATGCAGAGGGACATGAATCGGGTATTTTACCGCCATCTCTTCGCCAGGCACTAATTATCACATTGTTAAAAAAGGACAAGGCTCCAGATCTTTGCGAATCATATCGGCCGCCGTCACTAATTAATCTTGATGCCAAGATTCTGGCAAAAATATTAGCTACCAAGCTGCAGCCCCTAATGCCCTGCCTGGTCCTTCCGGACCAATGAGGTTTTATTCTGGAACGCTCCACATCTCACAATTTAAGAACAATATTTGCAATGTTCCATGTCTTAGACCCAGACCTACACGCCGCTGCGGTCATGCTAGACGCAGCAAAGGCGTTTGACTCCATAGAGTGGAGTTACATGTTCCACATCTTGAAACGCATGGGATTTCCACCTTTGTTCCTTGGTTGGGTACGACTTTTATATTCCGACCCCTCAGCATTGGTGTGTGTCGGGGGCTTGACATCAAAACCATTTCTGATCCATAGAGGCACTCGTCAAGGGTGCCCTCTCTCGCCACTCCTGTTCGCACTGGTGCTCGAGCCGCTGGCCTGCATTATTCGCCAGTGACACAGAGAGTCGGCCCTCAATTTCCTACATTGTCTGGTTGGTATATCACTCTACGCTGACGATATGGTGTTATTTATTAGAAAACCGCGACGCTATCTAGCGCAGGTGTTGAGGGAATATATTAGATTCGGATTATTCTTTGGCCTGCAAATTAATTGGGACAAATCGATAGTGATGCCGCTAACACCTATAACGACCCCCCCCCCCCACCCCCGAGTATGGACTATCCCCTGGTGTGGACTAAGGACCAGGTAAAATATTTGGGTGTCTGGGCGCATCGCGACCCTGAGATTGTAATTAAAGAAAACTATGGCAGAGCATGCGCTTCCCTAGAGCAGCAGATAGATAGATGGAACACGCTACCCTTGTCCCTCGCAGATCGCATTGCGGTCATCAAAATGGTCATACTCCCACGTTTTTTATACTTATTCTGCAATATCCCAATCAAATTGACACAACATTTCTTCAGAGAGGTGTGGTCTTCTTTTCTCCGACTGATATGGGGGGTAAGCAGGCTAGGGTGAGTTGGGCCACATTGACGCTGGATTATGCTAAGGGGGGCTTCAGTGCTCCAGACCCTTTTATATATTATCTGTGTGCCCAAGCGCAATATGCATATTCTTGGTTCAAACCACACGCATACACTCCGCATGTCGCAGTAGAAGACGGCGACGCTCATCCCATTCCCCTAGCTGGCATTCTCACGCACACCCACAGAGGCACACCAAAAACCGAAATTAATACGCTGGACACGACAATAGCAGCATGGCAGGCTATAGGCACTATTGCCAACAAGCTACCTATATATGCTCCGGCACTACCCCTTGCGCATCATGCAGCATTATCAGTAGCGCGAGAGGAAGGCCCACTGAGGGCGTTGAGAGAGGTGGGTGTAGTCGCTGTGCAGGATATCTATCCTGACGGACACTTTATCACTGCAGAGGACCTTCAGTATATTACTAACCCTTCACTACTGTTTAACTTCACCATACACAGGCTCAGGCAGGCTATCAAAACCCATTATAACACATATCCAGCTGAACCCCCAGCACTGCGATCTTTACAAATGCTACTGGTTGCACCCTCACGGCGCAAGCTGGTAACCAAATTATATAGGGAAGTGCGGGATGAGAAAGTCACTAAACCGGATAAAAGCCTGGCACGCTGGAATGACAGATTAACACCACCACTGTTGGAAACGGAATGGGAGCATATATGCAAATTAACCAGCACGCTTACGCCCAATGGTAATTTGCGCATTATACACTTTAAGTATATTCACCAGACTTATCATACCCCCTTAAACTATATAAGTGTGGCCTCAGGGAAACAAGCAACTGCAAGCGGTGTGACCAATCTGATGCCGACTTTTGGCATCTAGCGTGGGAATGTAGACGGGTACTACTATTCTGGGAAGGAGTGTTGAAACGCATACAGGAAATGGCTGGGATTTTATTTCAATGTACACCATCAATTTGTATGCTTTGTTATGTACCTCAACTAAAAGGGACGATGGGTAAGTTTGTGCGCATTGCATTGTTGATGGCCAAGCGCCGAGTTGCATTACATTGGGAAAGTATTATAGCCCCGAAAACTGAGAACTGGATTAAGGACATGGTGTACTGCAAAGAAAACCTTGCATTATATGCAGAAGAATTGCCTACAACGTCTAGGCCCAAGGACATTTGGGAGCCATTATGCCAATATCTGCAACAACTGGCTACCAATAGTTCACAGAATGAATAGAGACAATGTTAACGTGTATAGATGTTCTTGCTGCTGTAGATGCAATTGCTGATGCTGATTGGGCATTTGTTATTAATGTTATTTTGCAACGGTCGATCACAGGTTGTTTGTATGTTTAGTTACTGTTTGTGCTGCCTTGCAAGGCAGTGATATTGCACTTAACACTTGAAATGTCAATAAACAGATTTTTTTTAAAAATAACAAAATAAAATATGTAGCTTAGACCCATAAATTATAAACCCTTTTCAAATAACTATCAAGAATTTATTAGAAATCTAGGAACTGTGAAAAACTTGCTGAATTTGATGTCCCATTCAAATGCCATTGCTATCAGGGTATATTGAAATCTCTAAACCACGCATATTTTCTACAAAGAAAAAATAGACTAGAAACAGGAATAATAAAAAAAAGGAAGATATAAGGGATAAAGTACCCCCTGTCGTACATTATAAGATGATTGCAAGTCACAGAGGAGTTACATAACCATAGAGAAGAATGAAGCCGAAGGCTGAGTTCCTTTATAAGTCAATGGAACTCTGAGGTGACTTGCAATATCCTTATGCACACCAAGGGATACATTACACAATATAATACATGGTCATACCATCACCTTTCCCACAAACCTCTTAAAACTTTGGTGCGTAGCTATTTCATATGAAAGAGGGATCATGTTTGCAAACTTGAAGAATGAAAAAATAATACCTCTAGTGCAAATCAACACACATCAAATACCTGTTAGATATTGGAGCAAACAGATTTTAGAAACAGTTCAATACAAGTAAAAAAAAAATTAAAAGCTGTAGTAGCTCAGAACTTGTAGAAACAAGCATAAGGGTTCTAGCTTTTCTCTATCTAAAGAGTTAAAAAAAATAAACATTATCTCTGCTTGTCACTGTAAGCTATTAAAATAGAGCAGAAGAAAGAGAAGTAACGTTCTGTTTGTTGCTTTAAACAGCCGCTTTAATTATGCTCTGTGACCTAACCTGCCTTTCACCTCGGCTAATGGCTCTGGCACCAGGCAATGTGACGTCAGAACTCAAATGTAATAACCTTATAATAGTTGCGTCTGATGCCTTTTCTTTATAATTGGTGACTTGGTGCGTCACAAGTCGCCGATTATAAAGAAATTAATGACGGACGTTTAGAGAGGGATTACAGAATCCCATGTATTATATAAGAATATTAGTAGACATCACCCTTATAATATGTTAATAAAGGTTTATTATTGCAGTCTTATCTTATAAGAAGGTAAGCAAAATTCAAAGAAATATCTTGAAATCTGCCACACTATCAGTTGCGGTGGTCTAACAATCAAGTCATAAATATTCCAGGGCATGAAGCAGGCTGAGACAGTAGAGAGAACTCTAGTATTACTCTTTTGCCAAATTTAAAAAAAACTTGAGGACCTTGACTGCCCTATCCAGTTGGGTGCCACCACCACAAGGAAATATCTAAAAGTCTGGGGCTCATATCAAAAGGGTAGGAGGAGGCATTATGCTTATATGAGGCTGGTTCTTGTATAATGCTATGATGCTTGGGTCCGGTCACTAAATCAACTTAGCAGTAGCATGTTTGGTAGTGATGTAAAGAGGTACATAATTTAGCAAGACCAAATGTTCGATCTTCCAAAGAATGGACAATTTGTAGGAGGTCCTGGTAAACCATCACAATGCTTAAGGATGAAAGACATTGTTGGGGGTTTTAAGTGATTTCTTGCTCTGGCAAATTTAAAACAGAACAGATATCTCACACAATTGAGAAATGAGGTAAATGACTACACCTTGAGATATTTAAAAAACTCCAATTTAAGAATTAGAATCTTGATATGTAATTGTTCCACCTTTGGACCCATTGTGATACTGCACTGAGAAGGCAGTAGTTAACACGAACTGGTGAGATAGTGGAAAGAATATTAGCTTGTCTTCTGTGAATAAGAAAGGAACAGAAGAAAATTCTGAGTGAACCTCATCTACCTGGTTAACAATTTAAATACAAAAGCCTGAACCTAGATGCTCAGGAGATTGTTGTAGGATATGATATTCAACTGCTAATGCAATACTTCAAGAAAGAAATTCAAAGAATAAAACAGCACAATAACATGTCCCTGCAAGACCTCGATCGCTCTTTGCAAAATGCAGAATCTCAGATGGAACAAGGGGAAAATAATTGAAGAAACAGGGTCACGCAGAGGATGAATGACACCTCCTGAACAACAGATTCAAATAGTAGTCGACCTAATAACAGATCGCAAACTCAGATATGGAATTTCAAGTCCAGCAAGCATTTTTGTATATAGGTACCATATTTGACTGAAAACCATCGTCCACTTAGCTTCGTACCTATTCTCGCTGTTTGAATTTGCACACAAGCACTTGAACACCCATAGTAGTGTTTTTATGAGAACGATAAAGGGCAGTGCTATAAAGTCGTTGCTGCTAGGGTCCTCTATAGTGGCTGTTCCCTACCTCGTTTTGTTAAGGCAATAATTCTACTTAACTTGGCACACTTGTCTTGTACATTGGTCTTTATTAAAGCACAGTCTCGTACTTGGGTACTATGAGTAAAAACCATTGTTTACTTAGTATAGCACCCACTACTGCTGCTCAAATTTGCACTTAAGCACTTTTACACCTATAGTGGTGTTTAGGAGAAAGTTAATCGGCAGTACTACAAATTCGTTGGGGCTTGATCAACTCATTGCGAGACTTTTTATTTTCTGTAGTGGGCACTTTTATTACAATTGAAAGGAAGGGCTAAAGGAAAATGTAAAGGCCCATAAACATGAGGTTTTATGGCTGAAGTAGTCCTATGAATTTTTTGTATGTTTTCTTCTTATTGTCTGGTATTGTGTATTGTGCTGTGTTTATGGTTTTAATTGACTAATAAACAATCCTTTGCACGGTAAAAAATAGTCTGGCAAGCAGAGACGTTTTAAGGCATGGGCAAAGTGGGGCCTGGCCCAGGGCCCCAGCTTTTCAGGGGGCCCCCTGGTAGAGCCAGCTTTGGTCTGCAGAGAGGCTTGCCCTGATGCCCTTGAATAATTCTAAAACAGATTGTTTTAAATGCCGTTTTACTTTCATGTTTTTTGTGGATGATGTGTGAGAGTGTATTATAGTCACTTTGAAAAGATGTTGCGTTTATGTTTCATGCAACATCCATAAAAAAGTTGCTTTTAGCTCAAAACCGGACCTCACATGTGGGAAATGGGTCACAGAGATTATTAGTGATTTGCTTGCTGTGTTAAAATATTGAAAACACACATCACTATCCCTGAATATTAGATGTAAACACATTTAGAATTTGGATGGATGCGCCTGTGCAGTGTCAGTGACCTGGCCAAAGAGGGCATGAAAAAGCTGAAACTGGATCCTAAATTCAAAGCTGTTCCGACCAGGGGCCCCCAAAATCCTTAAGACGTCCCTGCCAGCAAGTGTCAGTCATATCTTGCAGGTCCACGATGAGTGGAGAGGTGTGGTGCAGCAGCCAGGGCAGCTGACTTCGGAGCACAGGGCTCACGGTTCGATCCCCAGCTCCGGCGGCAGCTCAGCACCATGTGACTCTGGGCAATAGCTCACTTAATTTCCACGACGGCCCCCAGCGCCTTGAGACCCGTAAGGGTGAGTAGTTCGCGCTTTACAAATACGGATTTATTGATCTATTTATAAAATACTGGATTATCCTCACAGGAGTACTCAGCATTTCAAATCAGACAAAATCTGGAACTGGATATCTTAATGAAACTGCATTTTTTAAAAGTAAAATTCTGAGGCCTATCCAACAATCAAGACACCATCACCTTCAAAGTAGACAAAATACTGTTATTTCAGGATGTATCAAAGGTTCTACCAGAAAGACTCAAAGACCTGAAAGAAATTACAAAACAACGTTCTAAAGATCAGATAATATATATATGGGGTTTTTCGTTTTGCTTGATTTTCATGGTGAATGGGAAAGCAGATCGAGTTAGAACAGTCTATGAGGCGCGTACAATGTTGAACCACAACTTACAGGATTCTCTGGAAGTTCCTTTGCGTTCCATGAAGCCCCACAAGGTTAAACTAGCTTGGAAGAGAAAAAAACTAGCGGGGAGAGATGAGCAGTCCGAAGATCACTCTAAAGGCAAGAGAGACTTAATGGGGAATTCTTCAGAATGAGAGGTAGAAAGGACTTGATTGGGATTTTGATACTGGCAAACAGGATCAGGCTGCAGTTCTTTTTTCTATTTAGAGATCGCTGTCCGCATCCCTTATTTTGTTATTTATCTAGCAATATTTATTGCGCTATGATCGAATATAAAAATGTTAAAAATGAGATGATACTCAAACATTAGTAGGCACTCGAGAACAGAAGTTTGGACCTTATTAGGTTGGCCAGCGTTGCACGATGGGAGCCCTCGGCTCTCTTAAGGAGCTGCCCACTAAACCCCAGATAATAGCCCGCCATTTCTTTTTTCTCTCTTCTACAGTTTGCACTTCGTTACGATATTCTGTTGAGGATTTGTTCATTTTTTTACTTCCACAAAAATAAAGACATGGAGAAAAATGTAGGGTTAGCTGAAAAGATTAGTCGCACTTACTATGCACATACAGTGATCACCAGGAGTATAATTTATGCATCTTCCCATCTCAAGTGATTAAACTGGGCGGAGATATTGACACTAAAAGGTTCAAAAGTGTCATTAATAATTGAATTATCATTAATGATATGGCAATAATTAACTTCACTACCCAGAATGTACAAGGGCATTACTTTTGTGAATTGTGTTGGGCAGCCTCTGGGGGTGCAAGCGGCTGTCCAGAACACTGTCTGCTCCCCCCAATATTTTTCCAATTGGGGGGTATTCACTGCAGTGTTGCCCAGATCTGCTAGCCAAGACTGACCAGTTCAATCATTTTTAGTTCACGCTGTTTATTTCATGGGGGCTCGCGCGCAGTGACCTGAAAAATGAATATTCATCAGAATATTGTTTTGCGGCCCGCTATGAATGGGCATTTTACCATGCACCCTACTCGAACATAAGTGACCGCCAAACAAAACAAAATAACTCGCTGGTCGCAAAAGAGTCGGTGCGCAATTCACACCCATTATTTGCAATCAAACTCTAAATATATAAAGCAGCCAGGGCACGAGTCGGGGGTACACGCGGGTACACAGCATCCACCCACTATTTTCACCTGCTAAGAAGTTGGGCCCCACAGAAATATGTTGAACTTGTCCCAGTGTAATTGTGAGACACCGGGACACGTTTAGCAGCTCCTGCACGTTGTCTGCTTTCCATTCCCAGCAGAAACGTGAAGGCAGCGAGGGGGCTTTTTTTCACGTCCAGCTGGGAGATAAAGACAGAAGTTAAGGGGCCATCAGGCCTCCTTTTGATCGAATATCAGGCTGGAGGCGTCCTGGAACCTCATAAATGCAAATGCACCGGCGAGGAAACAAAAGCTCACAGCTTATCACAGGTACTTAAGAGATGCATGCTTTTTACTTTGTTGTATACAAGTTCATGCACTGTAAGAATGTCAGATGGGTTGGTCTGTCCCAGTATTTAGACAGTATCTAAACAGCACTATTTTATTTCTTTTATAGCGCTACTCATCCCAATGCAGAGTGTTAGAGCGCTTTACATAACATACGAAGATCCATTCCAAATAAATCATTTAAGTGTGTAACTCAATGTACAAGATGTGTTACATGGGAGTCAGGGTTACAAGGTGTAGGAGTCAAATACCCTTCATAGCTCACTGTGGTCTACTAGAAGGATTACAATTTATTAACTGCAACTAACAAAGGATCTGTGTGTTCAAAGCAGTAATCCAGTTACCTATCTACATAAAATAGAAAGCTGTGATCTGCATGTTACATGATATGCTTTGGAGGAGATAACTTTTTTATTAAACTTATTTTATTGCCATTTTCAGTTGGCACATGTTATTACATACACATATCAGAACACTATTGCATAATTAAATGGTACATTTATGCTCACAACACTGTATAAGATGCACACCATGTGTGTTGCAATATCATGAATAACAAACCAGAAGAAGGTAGCAACAAAACAGAGGTTCAACAATCCTCAAACGAACACCCGCCCCCAAGAACAGTGGGTGATTATGTTTTGCAGGAGACAACTTAATCTTCTATACTACTTTGATTCAAATTTGGGACTACACAAAACGCAGATCTCTCCAACAAATGCGTTAAGCTCCAAAGTTCTCATCATTATTATTATTCCCTGAGATTTACTGGGCACCTCTGCAGCAGTGCCTTAACCCCATAAAATATTTTAAAATGTAGACTTTACAACCAATTAAGCAGAACTTCTACTACCATACTTTTCCTTGTTGCCAATTTCTTTGTGGCAGGGTTTTAAAAATTTTTATTTGTTGAGGCCCAGATTTTGCGACAGGATTGCGCCACTTTTTTACCACAACCTCGACTGCAAATCTCATTTGTTAAGTGCACTTAAATGTACTCATGATGCACCTGATAAACATATGTGTGAGATCTTAGTATCCGATGTCGCTTCTTGTGATGTCACTTCCAGTGAGGTCACTTCCTGTGATGCCACATGGAATGTCAGGCGTCGTGACGTCGTCATGTGCTTTGATGGCACGCGTCATGATGTCACTTGCATACTGCCTAACTTGGTCAGTCCCCCCACTTCTTTTTTGGGACTTGTGCCCTGAAGGCAGCTAAAATCTTGATGAAGCAGCTTTTAGCAGCATCGAGTGGCACCCTACAAACATAACAACTTCAGGTCAGCGTTGTTCAAAAGGAGATGTTTTCTGTAATCTCTCCCTCTTTAAACTCCCTGGGTCATTGTCTCCTGACCTTAGAATCCCCTTGGCGGTCTGCTGATCAGAGGCAGGACAGATGTGCATCTGGTCGTACCACCACTGTATATGTCAGTAGAAAACAAGCAGCCGTCCACAATTTAATACACACTACACAGATGGAAATAGGCAACTCTGCCTGCCAGGGCCCCGGGCCCCCAGAGCCTCAATCACAGGACAGGCTGGGGGGAGGTAACATTGCAACAGAGAGGGAGGGCTCTGTAAATACCCCTTCCTTAGGGTGACCAGGCGTCCCGGATTTGCCCGGACGGTCCCAGTTTTTCACCAGCTGTCCCGGCAGAATTCAGGAAATGTAGCTCCTGTCCCGGTTTTTAGAGAGGGTCGACAGAAAACGGCGGGAGGTGCTTTTTTATGTTTTACAAAGCAGAGATTGTTAGCAGTTGTTTCAAGGAAGCAATGTAATTAACAGGCAAGCTTCTGGGTTCAAAAATTGCATTTTATGTATGTTCTAACTGCCTGTACTGTAATTTTCTGCTGCGGAGCGCTGTCATTCTGGGCGCTCGCGTGAAGTAAAACTGTAGTCCTTCTTCTATTTTCGTGAAATGTCCCGGTTTTTGGCTTTACAATTCTGGTCACCCTACCCTTCCTACATAATGGCCCCTCAGCTCAGCGTTTATGTAATCAATCCCGGGAGTATAATTGATTGTGTGCAATGCCTAAATGACCAGTTGCACAGGAAGACAAACTAAACACGCATTTACCATGCAATCGCGGCACTCGCGCTTTAACTGCAAACATCTTAAGCTAAAGCGCGGGTGACCTGATTGCTTCAAAAGTAAAGAAATAGAAAACACATTTTTTTTCTATTTCTTTACTTGTGAAGCAATCAGCGCACCTGCGCTTTAGCTTGAGATGTTTACAGCCAAAGCGCGAGTGCCGCGATTGAAAGCAAAGTAAATAAAGTGAAAAAATGGCGGACACACATTTTTTTTTTTCTCTTTATTTACTTTGGTTTTATCGCCGCACTCGTGCTTTAACTGTAAAGATCTTAAGCTAAAGCGGGTGCCGCGAATGGTTCAAAAGTAAAGAAATTTAAAAAAAAAGTTTTTTTCTATTTCTTTACTTTTTGAGCAATCGTGGCACCGTGCTTTAGCTTAAGATCTTTACAGTTAAAGCGTGAGTGCCGCGATTGAAACCAAGATTAAGAGAAAATAAGGCATGTTTGACAATGCAACTAACCATATCGCCACGCCATTGCGGGAATGAAAAAAAACAAGCAAGAAGCACTGGTGAGTGCAATGAGCCCGCCGCCGAGGCCACGAAGCTTGCTGCGATGCTGAAGGACGCTGAGAAGAACAAGTGCCGACACGCCCACGAGTCCAGTTCGGGTGGGCGGGGCCTAAGGGAGACAGGGCGTGCACCAACCCCATTTCCAAAGAAGCCCGACAGAAAACCAACGAATATAGATCTCGCAAGCGAGCAACGCATGTGCTGCAACGCAGGCGAGACCTAAAAACATAACGACTTGCTGGCTGGTCTAAAGGGTGTGCTGAAAGCACACGAGGTCAACACAGTGCTAACCTGCCATGGGCTTTCTGAACAACAAGTTTATTAAAGTGACCATCGAATGGAGGGTGCCCGGGGTCCGTACCCAATTCCTCTTCGCCCATGCTATGCCACCGGTGCTACGAGAAATACCGAGACACCATTACTCTAGACTCAGCCCGTATTCTTTTTGTTTTTCTTCTAGTTCATTTCATTTTTTTATTCCTTCTATGCATTCAGAGTTATGTTGCTATGCAACCAGCTAGAAGTCTCGCTTTTATTTAGGAACCATACTTCCAATAATAGCAGAGCAAAAAGTCATCCACGACAGACGATTTCACTGACAATGGAATACATTTTTGGCAGGATTAATTCGTATACCTAAGGGATTTTTTTTCTGGACCCGAGATGGCAATTGATTTAAATAGGTTGGAAATAAAATTGTGCAGCTGATTTCGCATCAATATGAATATTCATACTTAATCAGCTGCGTCTTTTGCAAAACAAATGTTGGCAACTTTTATTAATCAACATAGAATATCATTGCTAATTATTCATCCCTCCACTAATGAAAAATCGTTATCAATTTTCCACTAAAGTCGGTGTTGAAAAGCACAACTCTATTTTTGGTTCATCTGTGCTAGTAATATGGAAACAGAATAATGCTAAAAGAAACGTAGATTTCTGACTTTTTACATTAAAGATCAGGTAAAGAACGCACAGAATGCTGTATCATATTATTTTCCCTGTGAACGAAGAGTAAAAATATAGAGCTCAGCAGAATAGTCAATTAATGCATAAAAGGTTCAATTGCTCCCCCTAGTGGTTATTTATAATACGCAGACAGGCTTTTAACAACTTGAGAAAATACCCTAGTCTAGTATGAAACATTAACAAATACACAGCATCTAAAGCAGCCAAGGAAATCGCTTCTTTAAAAGTGTATATCCACTAATTTATACCATTTATTTAATGAATGAACATTACCCATAAGGGCCTTCTTTCTCGTGCACGATTAGCTTAATGTTTAATAGTTTCAACACAATGTGGAAGTGCGATATAACAAAAGGATGCCAAGTTATGTATATTTTTTAACCCCACGTTGTGTGTTTTTATCACCCAGTAATCAACATTAACACAACATAAAAATCTGTAAACGAGCATAAGCCATAACGTGCAAAGAAGGCTTTCTATTCTGATCCTTTTTATGTATAGTTTTACTGTTCCACTGACGGCAATATCCATTGATGCTAATATGAATGCTTGAAGAAACATCGCCCACCGGGCCCGCTAGGGCTCTTCAGGAAGGATCTACCGGATGTGGGAGCAAATTTAGCCAGTGCCTCCCCTAATTTTACAATCTTGGGTGATTTTAACCTGCATTTCGATAACGACCTATCTGGGTCTACAGTGGAATTAGTTGATGAATTGGCAATGTTCCAATTCATGTTAAAAACGAACAGTCCCACTCATATCAAGGGACATCTGTTGGACCCTATTTTCTCCAACATAAATCATCTTTTGGTAGAGGATGCTGTTCCTATTCCATGGTAAGACCACTTCCTACTCCCTTTTAATTGGACACTACCAGACGCTAACATACCAACTGTCAGAGCTACTAAAATTGCTCGCAAATGGTCGAAACTCCCCTTAGACACCTTTATTAGCAATCTAAAGGACACTGTTCCCCCCTCTCATCCTAACCCTATTGTTGCCAACGACAATTTTAATAATTGGCTTGATCTTGCACTTAATTGTGTCCTTCCGAAAAAGGAAATCTCAGAAAAGGTGGGGGGAAAAAAAAACCTTGGTATTCCCAAAAACGACGCCAGCTTAAACAGATATGTAAAAGGCACGAAAGAAGTTGGAGGAAGGATTTCTCCGTTGCCAGTAGAATTAAATACCGAGAGGTTATTAAAATATATAAAAATGAAATTAAAAATACTCAAGCCCTCTATTATCAAGGAATCATTCTATCTGCAAACTCCTCAAGGGAGATATTTAAAATCGCCAACTCTCTTCTTACCCCCCTACCCCTCCTACTGATACCAATAATGTTCAATTGCGGTGTGAGCAAATTGCCGATTTCTTTTCAGAAAAGATACAAACTATTTACAACTCTTTCCCTCCTATGACCGTTCCACAAATGTGTGGATCAAGTGATATAATCACTCCTGACGTCCCTTTTTTGTTGGAGGAATTCTATTCTTTGGATCTTAACACCCTGCAAGATTGCTTAAAGAACTTAAAATCGGGTTCTCCCCTAGATGCTGCCCCCCCCCACTATTCTCCACAAAATTTCGGAGGTGGTGTCACCAGTTATACTTGATTGTATAAATTAATCAATTAAAACCGGGATTGTGCCACCGCAATGGAAACATGCTAGGGTGAAAGCGCTTTTGAAAAAACCAAACCTTGACCCAGAGAACTGGGGAAATTATCGTCCAATTTCTTTACTGCCAGGAGTCAGTAAACTTACTGAAAAATATATTAATTCGATTTTATCAGCCTTCTTGGAAGACAACAATCGTCTACATCCTACGCAAACTGGTTTTAGACCCCAACAAGGTACAGAGACTGCCATTTTAGTTGCAGTAGAAGAAATTAGGAAGACCCTTGACAACGGAGGATGCGCTGCGCTTATCCTGTTGGACCTCAGCGCGGCCTTTGATACTGTCAATCACCAACTTTTGATACAAAGACTGAGGGACGCCGGAGTGACTGGGTTGGCACTAAAGTGGTTACAGTCTTTCCTTCACAACAGGGTTTATTCGGTTTTCGAAGGGAATGCTCTTCAAAATCTATTCCTTTGACTTGTGGGGTTCCGCAGAGATCTTCCCTAAGCCCCACGATGTTCAACGTTTACATGAGTTCGTTGGCTGAATTAGTACTCCCATTTGGGGTACAGATCATTACTTATGCCGACGACACACAACTAATTGTCTCCTTGAAGCAAGCCAACCAACCAGACCCTGATCTATCCACCTGTCTTCAAAAAGTTTTTAATTGGATGAGCAATTCTTTTCTGAAACTTAACGGATCCAAGACTGAACTTCTGCTTCTGGGGAAGTCTGCTCCCCTAAATGTGGATCACCTGTGGCCCAAATGCCTAGGCTCCCCTCCTGCCCCTAAAAAACAAGTAAAGAGTCTAGGAGTATGGATTGACTGCAATCTCGATTTTAGAGAGCAATCACGTATAGTGGCTGCGAGCTGCTATGGCCTATTAAGAAGGTTTAGAAAGATACTCCCCATGCTCCCGCCTTCGGCGAGACGACTGCTGGTGCAGGCTCTCGTTCTCTCACGGCTCGATTACGCCAATGCCCTATACTTGGGAGCCCCCCAGGCTACCATTAAAAGACTACAAACAGTACAGAACTGTGCAGCCCGTACGCTCCTGAACATACCCAAACGTTCCTCTGCAAGGCCTGCTCTCGCTACCCTGCATTGGTTGCCCGTCCAGGAAAGAGTGCACTTTAAGGCCCTGTGTATCACCCATAAGTCATTTTCAGGAAAGGGCCCGCCCTTGATCCGTCCCTGGAGTAAACCTTATGTACCCAAGAGCCCTTAGATCGGGGAAAAAAGGATTAATATGTGTACCGAAGATTAAACGTGCACGTAGCGGAGGTCGACTATTCACATATAACGCATCTAGACTCTGGAATAGCATTCCCCTACACATACGCTCCGAACCTGAACATCTCAAGTTCAGAAAACTTCTGAAAACTTTTCTATTTCATTAATCTTCTCATAGCCTACTTTCCTCGTAGCTTACTGGAAGTCTTAGCGCTGGGATGCCCCTGGGTAACCACACGCTTTATAAATGTTCCTTCATTCATTCATTCATTTCTGTCTTGGCATTCTTTAACCCCCGAACTACTGAGGCTCTTCAACCCCAGTGCTTAGCCCTTTGTTTAGCTATTTGGGTTACTTGGCGATTATGCCTCCATAACTTTTTTCCCCATATAAACGTATCCACGCCAAATTGGTGTACTTTTTTCCCCAACATCGTAGGGATTCTAAGGCTACCCAGAGTTTGTGGATTCCCATGGAGGGAACGTAGAAAATTGCCAAAATATAGCTACATTTGGTTTTTTTTGGGGAGAAATGGAAAAAAAAGTGCTGCATAAGAAAGTGTCTGCTTTTTCCTGGGGCTTGGATATGAATTTACCTTGAAAAAATGAAAAGACAAGAGGTGTTTGGCAAAACAGGAACAAGTTGGTTTAATTGAACGCAGCGGCCGGGAGAGCATCGATAGAGTAGCGTCTGAAGACAGTCTCAATGTACAGAAGTTTTGGTCAGTAGTGGCAGGGAAATGTGGTGGGCAGAGCGGGGAGGGGCCTGTAACAAAACAAACAATAAAAAAAACAACTTTCTGCTCCTCTGGGCACAAACTGAAGCTCCCAGACTCCCCTAAAGCCAATACCGACGCTGCTCTCATACCCATGAGAGCAGTATCAGGATTCAGCGGAGCGGGCCAGTTTTGCGCTCCATCTGGAGCTGGGAGCCTGTGCCTGCTGGTCTCTCCATCCAGCAACACAGTTAGGTTGGAGAGATCTCAGTGCGCATGATGGTTTGGCTGCCCTAAGACAGTCGGCCAAACCGGCATGCGCACTGACAGCAGTGCCCGCCACTCCTCCTCCCCCTGCTGCAGTGCTGTGGCCCGCCCCAAAGACTCGGCTACAGGACGAAAAATAAAATGATCATTTTATTTTTCGTTTGCCTCTGCAGGCAGGGGGTGACGCTCCTCCCCCATAGCGGAGGAGCCGCCGCTAGTTTTGGCTGATTATATATACAGTTTGTGAGGTACAATAAAACAATTTCACATTCCTAGAGAGCATGTGGGTCTGGGCCTGGTCATAAATTAGAAGTACAACCATCTGATGACGGAGACACAGGTTGCTCTCGACCTCGGGGAGAGCTAGTGTAGGCCAGTGTGTATGTGTCCAGATCTCCGGCATGAGGAGCGCGTGATCACTACGTGTGGTGTGCTTACTGTGTCCTCATTGGCTGAGTGTTCCTAACTACATGTGGCATCTAACTTTGTGGTATTTTGGGAACATGAGCTTTTGGCCAAACCTGTTTTATTGTGGCCTAATTTCCTCTGACCTGTCTGTGGTGTAGCTGCCTATCTGTGGGATCGATTACGGTTTTTCCTGGTTGCGTGTTTGTCTTTGGGCTGAGTGTAACCCCACATGTGACTTATAGTTGCCTACGTTTGGGTCGCAGGGCCTGTCTGACCATGTATCTCAGACTCAGGGTTGATGGAGAGGTCATCTCGGGAGAATTAGACAGCAATGATATGAGCTCGTTGTTGCGTGTGCATAGAACATGGTGATCATTGAGATCATATTTACCAACAGTCTCATTATTATGCATACAGCTGTCATAGCATACATCGACATTGCTTTTACTAGTTTTGACATTGTTATGTGTACATAGTTTATGACGTAAATCGGCATTGCATTTACTGGTATTGCCGCTGTTGGGCCTGCACATTTCATGGTGTACATTGGCATCGCATTCACTGATGTTAACATTCCTACAAATGGCGTCAGTGAAAGGTTTGCTGTGCTAAAATCACCATCTTCCCAGCTTTCAGGAACAAACTGTGCCTAATCAAAGAAACATTTTTTACCACAATTTTGGCATTTTTCAAGAGGTAGCCCATCTTTTCTAATTTTTGTGCTTTCCAGTTTGTGATTGAAATGTGTGAAACCCATTGGTGATCTCAGAAAGTTATACATGTCTGAAAAGTAGATAGAATTCTGAATTCAGCAAGTGGTCATTTGTGTAGATACTTCAAGGTTTTCCAAAGGAAGCTAACTGCTGAAATAAAAAAAATATTGAAAATGAGTAACAAAAACAGCCATTAGTGGCAATGTTTTCTTCTGTAATTTCTTGTCACAATTGCCGATTTACAAAAGCAGTATACTAATACATCTGCTAGGCGCTTCTGGTCGCGCGGATTTATAGGGTTTGTAGGTTTCTCCAAGAACCCGAGGTACCCAGAGCCAACAACTCAGTTGTACCATTCAATGTTTTTTCATTGCGTTCTGAGTATAGAGCACGTCATATTATAAAATATAAAGAGTGAAAAATGGGTATAAAGGAAACCTATGTTTTTCTGAAATGTACACCAGATACTGAGTTTAGAAGCAGTGGTCATTTGTGAATCTCTGAATTTGTGGGTACCTATACTAGCATGGGATTCTGAGGGTAGTTTGCAAAATTTATTTTTTCTTGGACACTGGTTTACATTTGGAAGGCACAAATACAAATAAATCCAATTGGTTCCACTACTGTTTGTTCTTGCATGTCTCTTGATAAAAACAGTACCCCACTTGTGTGGCTGGGCCAAGCGCCTGCGATATAAAACACCCTAAAACTCGACCTGGAGACATCACATTTCACCCAGAAGAATCCATGCATTTTTTTTACAATGTGGCAGATTTTGGGGCCTAGCTCAGCCGCACCTAGAAAAACCTACCATACCCAGACATTTCTGATAAAAAGACACTTGGGGGTGCCTAGGATTTTGAGCCTTGTGTGGTTCTAACAAGAGTTTCTTACCCAAAAGCCCTTGCGAACCTTAAACTGTGCAGACAAAACACATTTTCTTCACATTTCTGTGAGGAAATGTTTTGGAATCTCCGGGGTCCCGCAAATTTCCTACCACCCAGCGTTCCCCCAAATCTCCTGATAAAAATGGAACCTCACTCGCGTGGGTGGTCCTTAACCCCGCAACAGGAAAGGGTCCAAAACGCAAAATGGACAGATCAAATTTTTCAATTCAAAACTGACCCTTTTCTTCCATCTTGGGTGCCGTTGATTTTGGGCACTAGCTCAGCCAGCACCCAGGAAAATCTACCAAAGCCACACATTTTTTAAAACTAGGCACCCTGAGAAGTCCAGGGGGTGTGCCTCATGTGGAACCACAATAATCTCTTACCCCAAAGCCCTGCAAACCTCAACCTTTGCCTAAAAAGACATTTTCCTCATATTTCTGTACAGGAAAGTTCTGGAATCTGTGGGCATCCACAGATTTCCAGACAGCCAGCATTCCTGCATGCTCCCCTTAAAAATGGTACTTCACTTGCATGGGGGCGCACAGTGGCTGCAACAAGAAAGAGCAGAAAACGCAACATGGACACATGAAAGTTTTCCACAGAAACTGTATGAGATTGGGGTTATTAGTTGTGTGGTCTGCACAAGTAATAGGTCCACAATTCTCCTTACTGGGAACCAAGCACTACATTGTAGCGCTTGACTCTCTCAGAGTAGCGAGGTAGAGCAGGCAAGCAGTACTCAGGGGAGGTGGTGTGGGCTAGTAATCAACATTTGCTAGCACGTTATAATAACACCCAATAAATGATTGTCCAGTCTGTGCTTTTTCTTTAGAAAAAGGAAAAGTGCATTTATTACACAAGCACTACTAAATACTATGCAGTGATTTACAAATATGTACATTGACAGATGGAACATACCAAAGATGACATCGCATAATCACCCTTTGACCCCCTAAAGCAGTCATACTAACAAAAGGTAAGTATACTGGCTTGGTCAAAGGTTCAAGATCAACAAACAAAGTGTTAAAGACATCCTTTTGTATGCAAATGCAATTATCAATAATAATAATAATAATAATGTGTAAATGCACTTATTACTGTTAATAAAACACATACACTGTGACGAATAATCATTGTTCACTTTGCCACTGGATTCAAGCTAGCCTGGCTGATGAGGGGTGTTACCCCGAAACCAGTCCCATGATGCTTGTTTCCGGTCCAGGGAAGACCTGGCTTGGCAGTTCGGGCTGGACTGTTCCCATGAGGAAGAGGGTCAAGACTGATTTGCATAGGGCTGGTTCTGAACTAGGGTGGCGAAGTGAGCTAAAGTATGATGATGGATTCAACTCAGATCTGTGACTGGGGGAGTGTCTGAAAAGTTTCAGCGCTCTGTCCATCATCTCCTTGTGTTTGCTTTGAATAATCATTGTCAACATAATTATCTCAATAAAACATTTAAAATGAGGAAAACATGTCTGTGTATTTTTATAGACTTTCCAACCATGAAAATGCAATCATAAAAGCAGCCCCTAGAGGGCATCACATTATGAAAACATTACATGCAACCAGAGACTTGGCCCCTAGAGGGCGCTTCAGTACATATATCTCCCCTACACTTTTCAGGCCACTATGTTATGTGGTCACAATAGGCCCGGGCGAATAAACCACCATTTTACATTTTTACGTTTTAAAGTTGACATCTTTCTTGAACGTTGACATTAGACACACATCTGCCTGCGTGCCTGTATAGATAATATTCTCTTAAATTACTTTTCCTTCATTTCTTCGTAGGCATATAATCAAAGCCTTGAACATTATATATGAAAGCTAAAGTTCACAGCGCAAAATGTTGATGTCTGTTATTGTTCGCTTGGTGACAGCTTTGTCAGGATAGAATCAATAATGACGGCCTGACTCGGACTTCAGCATGGCAACATGGGTGAAGTTTATTTTATAAACGACATCGCTCCTTCTTCAAGTTAGAGGAGCATTTCACTGACACTGTCGAGGTCGCCCCATACTAGATTTCCAGCCCAGCTGAATCCTGTTTACCTTCTGAGAAGAATGGTGCCCAGCTCTACACCAAGACAGGCTCCCAGATGAAACATACCCACAGATAACTGGGGAGTTAGATCACCCTACAGGGATTCTGGGAGATCCACCCACCCTAGGCACACTAGGATAGAGAGCGCTTAGTAGGAGCACAAATATAACTGTACATATGTGCAAGAATATTTTCTATGTTACAGCACAATGGTTGAATTGTTCATTTTCTTTACCATTTTCGTGATGTTGATGGTTTTGTTTCCTCCTATTGATAATTGCAGAACATGTTTTACACAAGAATCTTACTGCTTCAATAAATATTTGAAATGCAAATGCGAGTATTTCTTGTGTCTATCTTTGGGCATGCATGAGTTATCAAACGAAAGGGCTCTAGATCTGTATCCACGATTTCCATGGAGAATCAAGGTTGTCATGTTCAGAGGTTGCACATACCACCTCTTACCTTGCTAGGTTTGGGGTACAGATGGTGCACTGTGAGCTAGCCAGGACTCAGGCCAACATATCCTAATGGTGTGTGTGGACTCAGTCTCACACAGTTTTGACGTTTATGTTGTCCAACAAACGTACAGTTTTACTGAGAAAGTATGAACCGTATGACAACAATAAATGTAGCCATAAAGTAGGTCCCTAGAGGGAGCAGCTGTAGAGCAGAAGTTTTAGCCAGCCTTGGAAGTACTTTAAAAAGAAATTGACCCCCATAGACATAGGATCAGTCCCTGTAAGAAAAACTTCTTTGCGGGAGCTGCTGCGCTCCTGCAGCTCTCCCACCCCCAGATCTCCTTTTTCATGTTAGTGGTACCTGGAACCACCACAAGTGAAGAGAAAAGTAGGCAAATGGAAAGGCCCCGCAGGCTCCTCCTGGAACAGTGAGTATTTGCTGGGAAAGCCACAAAGCTTGTTTTTCATGTTTTTTTCTTTTTTTGGGGGGTGCCTGGTCCCTCCTGGGCACCTTCATTCATTGAGGGGACTTAAGGCAGCCCATCCCTCACTGCCCCGCCATCTCCCGCATGGCCTGCACCTCCGAGTGCGGTCGCAGGAGCTTCCATTTTCCTGCCCGCTCCTCAGGGCAGACAGCCGTCTTCTGCGGTGGCCGCCCTTCTCCCCCGAGACACGGGCGCAGGGAGCGGGTGTGAGGCCACCGTCCACTGGTGGGGGGCACGATGGCACCCCTCCTTCCTCCTTAGTTTCAAGGGCTGGGGTTCCCGGGCCCCCTTTTTGCACAAACGGCCAGGGGGTGGGGCCACCAGGCCAGTAGAGAGTCCGGGGAGGGGCCCCACGCATGCCCCCTCCCTGACGAAAACATTAAATAGATCCTGTGTCGACCGCCGGGCCCTGGCCCCCCCCAGGGTAAATTAAGAAACCGCGGTGGAGCCCCATGCGCTTTGCCGGCTCAAAGGTTATCAAACTTTAAAATGCCATAACCCAGGGCCCTATTGGGCTGATTTTGAAGCTCCAGGGCTGATTTTACTTCTGGTGGCGAGCTCTACCCACCAGGGGCAGTTGCAGCAGACCTAACCCCCAAAGTGGTGTCGTCCTCAGGGAGCTGGTTCTCCTGGATCGTTACACCAGTCTTCTTCTTGGTCTGGGTTTCTGGGCCAAATGTCCAGGGTTTCCCCCAAGTGGCCCTCAGAGGTTGCAAGGGGGCCAGACTTACTGGCCCTTGGGGAGACCCACTAGTCCAGGGTTCAGCTGTGCAGAGTCCTTAGTCCTTTGTGGGCTTCAGGGGGTGATTCCTTCCAGCTGTGCATGGCAGCCCCAGGGTCCAGCAGTGAAGCGCAAAGAAATCACTAAGCAAGTGAGAGTCTCTCCCTTGTGCAAGAGTTTTTAAAGGGGAGAGGAAGGTTGCAGAAGCCAGGCATACCTGGCCAACCCTGGGTGCCACATTACCTCGCCATCCATCCCTAACGTCCTGCCCAGTATGCTGGGACAGTTCAAATGGCATCATCCAGGAGTAACTAGTCAGATCTCCTCTGGGGCCTCAGTGACTGACATCACTGCCAGGGCCTTTCTCACTAGATTTTCAAAGGGAAGCCCCCTCCTGTGTTGCCTCCAGAGGTCTGGGCTCCTTCCTTTGTTCAGTGGGCTTGGGCAGGCCCATCACTGGCACAGTGTGACAGCTGACTGATTGATACAGATCATTCAGCCTCACCTCTTTCCTTCTCAGGAGCTGTGTGAAGCACTGTTAATTACTCCCTTTGTGTGTGAGGCCTTTGTTCCTGCTGCTGGAGAGAAATGTAATTAACCTGGCACAGCAAAGTGACCAAAGGCCTGGGCTCAGATCCTGAGCTAAGCCAGTGAAATGTGACAATTCTGGATGACCCATAGGTTGTAGAGAGATCTTTTTGGAACTTCCAGAATTGATTTTCCCCCCCAGGGTACACCCCAATGTGATACGTCACTGGTCTCTGTAGGCCAAAAGGAAACGAAACTGCACTCTAAGGCAGATTTCTCCCTATGTATATAATAAAGTGTCTCTACAGACAAAAGAGTAGACCATGCTGGATTTCCCTATTAGTGTACACTAACATTATAAGGCCTATCCCAGGTTAATATCAAATCCTGCAGAGTCCCCACTGCGCCAGCCTACCTGTGAACAGTTACAAGGATGCACACAGCAGTAGTCTCCCACGCGCAGCGCTCACACGTGTGCACCCGTGTTCATGTGTAACCATCCAAATGCCCTTTACTCTTGCTGAATCGCAGTGGCCTCATCTTAAAAGGCGGACACTCGTGGATAACACGCGCAGTCCGTTTGCCATGTGATTAACTTGGGTGAGACACATGTAGTGAGAAGCACCCACAGTAAAGAGTACAAAACCAGGTGATCCAAAAGCAAAAAATCCGAGACCACTGAATGGGCGAAACCCAATTGCAACAGAAACTGTTACCACAATGTGGGTAACTCTCAGTAACTGTGGTTTTTGAGCCTGGGCTTGAAGACCACCCAGAGAAACCTACCAAACCCACACATTTCTGAGAACTAGACATCCAGCAGATTCCAGGGTGGCATCACTGCTTGGTTCTCAGAATGTTTTCTTACCCACAAACCCTTGCAAACTTCCAACCAGCACCCGTGACAGGAAAGGGCCCAAAATGAAAAATGTGGAGATATCAATATATCATGTAAAGAAAATTAACTGACTTGGCAATGGAGTTGCTGCAATATTTGGGCCCAGGTTCAGTAGCCACCCAGGGAAACTTACCAAACCCAGACATTTCTCAAAATTAAACACTTGTGGGAGTCCCGGATGGTGTGCCTTGTGTGAATCTCATGACTTTTCGTAACTACACTGCCCTGCAAACCATTACATTTTGCCTAAAATCAAATATTTTCCTTGCATTTCTGTCACGTACACGTCAGGAATCTGCAGAGCTCCATAAAAGTCCTACCCCCAGCATGCCCCCACGTGTACCAATAAGAATGCTACCCCACTTGTAAGGCTGAAACTAGTGCCAGGGACAGGAATGAATTAAACCAAAGTTAATGGGAGGCCCCCTGCGAGGATAGTAAGACTGTTGAGGTGTTAGGGCTGCAGGATAGGCCCAACACTTACCCACACACCATATTTTTCTCCTACAACAAGAAAATATATTCCTGGTGTCTAGTGGGCACTACAGAGGTTAATCTGGAGAGACTGGTTGTTTATCAGGTTAACAGCTCAGAACTGAATCATTGTAAGTGTAAACATATCTTTATCCATGGCACATCATTAAAATGTGTGGAATTCATAAAAAAAGGCGCCAGTAAGGAAGGAAGACATTAATGGGCAGAAACCAGTGCTTAATCTGTAAAAATGTAAGTGTCAGATTCTTTCAACTTTGCCAAATATTAAGACAATACAAATGTGGCATGTTTGACTATTCAAGGTCACCTGAAACTGTAAGGATGGCCTGGCCCGGTTTTGTTAAGAGTATATTGAACACTTTGGTGATAAACTATGCTCAATAATAGACAGACAGCGCCACCATGTGGTGAGCTATCATATATAAGTACTGGTGTTTGAAAATAAGAGCAAACTCAGGCGAAAGAGGAACAGGGACAGAGCTAGTAAGGAGCCCATTCTCAGCGGTGTTCCCGTGACTCTTGCAATGCAGATGGGGCTGGCAACTCCCATTAACAACTAGGCCAGGATTACCAGGGTACTCATAATCAGGCCCTTCAAAGACAGATACCCTAACCAAAAAAAAATCTACCTCCCTAGGTTAGGGGATACACTGCAAAAACAAACTGAACTTATTATTCATTGCTTACCTGCTTATTACACTCAGGTAATTAGGTTGCAAACATCACTCAAAACTTAAAAAAATAATAAATGCTATTAGTTTATAAGTGGTTTAACATTCTTGAGGAACTTAAAGGGAGAAAATCAAGCTACAATTATAAAGGCCCAGTATCACTGTATCATAAAACACCCTTTATAAATAAATAAATGCATTGGAAACACTAACGAGATATATTATACGTTGTCCACAAGAGGCTATCAGCGTTCATTTTCTATCCCCCAAACCTTTCTGCCATTTCTGTAAGCTCGCAATTAATCTTATCAGTAGGTCTGTGACTTGCACATATCCAGTTCCATACCTTAAGTGTGACAATGAAGTGATGAGCCATGAGCGCTCAGTTTTTGTTTCGCTTGTCAACTATCATCACGTGTTCCTGTTAGAAGTGCAGTTTCATGTCAATGATTTAGAAACCTCTAGTGAACATTGACATTTTTTAAGATTTTTGAAGGCAGTAGCGAGACGTTTTCATGGATTCTATAACACTACAACTAATCAAATTAATATAGCAAAAGTTAATAGTAGTATGCTTAAGATAAGTTGGTAAAATTAACATGTGCTCAAACCAAGAGTTTTTGTTTTACATAGTTAAAAAAAAAAAGTCCAGATTTAAGGGTTACTAAATGGTGCAGTAAATTGGCATTTGTATGCGAGGGAGAAGACCAGATGAGATTAACCTTACCTTATAGGGTGGGCTAGGGGTGTGCCCTTTTGATCACTGGCTTTCCCTTCCAGCCACTTGCTTGAGACTTTGTAAATTACGTCTTGGCTCTGCCCAGTGTACTGGTCATCTCTCACCTTATGCTATTGGTTGTTTGGGGTATCCTTCCATGCGGGCCCTGAATTGCGCGAGAAACCAATTTAAAACTGTAGCCCTCGCTGTCAGTTTTTGTAGGCCCCCTGCAGTGTGTCTCACTCTTATGTTCTAAATCTCCACACATTTGTACACTAAACTGAGGCCTATTTGCCAATCCTTGTTAGTACAGGTCAGCTGGCACACAGATTATTAGGGAGATTTTGGTCGCCCTTTTCCAGGTTTTCAGGGTAGAAAATGCCAGAGCATGTGGCCTACAAGAGTGGTCAGTCCACTCATCCGCTAGACTCTTGCTGGCCCCAAGAAATGCAAACACATTACAGATTGCTAAAGTATCTTCACGAGCTGCGGTAAGAAGCCAGAATCAAGTTCAAACTAGAGTGACTCATGTAAGGCCCTCGCACCTCAATAGCCCTCAGACCTACTCGACGCCTTTCAGTTTTCCAGCAGCACTAATAGGCTGAGGAGCAAAATGACATCAAAAAGTGCGATCATCAATTAGCTGTCTTTTAAAACCTTCACTTGAGTGGCTCCCTAGCTTTGGCGCTCTCTTTGAGAATTAAAAAAACACATTAAAACCGCATG
The DNA here is from genome assembly GCA_963921515.1 of Calotriton arnoldi. Lineage (NCBI taxonomy): Eukaryota > Metazoa > Chordata > Amphibia > Caudata > Salamandridae > Calotriton > Calotriton arnoldi. The sequence goes on from CAWUFW010005635.1 coordinate 360,604, forward strand.
CAATTCCGTAAAAAGCTAAACGCATACTTTTTAGTATTTACATTCTTTCCCTCCCCGACCGTAAATCGATATTTTCAATATCCTCTCGAGGTCATCCTATGATGTTGTGACGTCTGTGGTTTTATCTATATTAAATTGGTGTACACCCGTATAGATTGATATCGCAACCATATCCTAGTACATACATATATAACATACATTAGTGCTCTGAGTTCGGTGTGTTGCTGTAGATTACGTATGGATAATGCCTTACTTGTGTGAAGCGGACAAGCACGTCTGTGAAGACTGAGTCATGGATTTCGGGAGGTTTTGGAAATAAGGAATTGTTGATATCACTCAGGAGTGACTAAGGTGCTAGCGGTGGCTTTAATGATGCCGCGCAGCCGCGCCATGAAGAGGTTAGCTTAGAAGGGAGACTATGCGACTTGGAGCAGCCATTAAGATGGCCACTGTAAACGAAGATGTATTGACAATTTTGTAAATGATTTTATTACTTGTGCAAAGGCACTGTCCAACACTCCTTTACTGTAAGCAGGCATTTTAACAGGTGACATGTACTTATGACAACAATTGTAAACTTTTCACTGAATTCTATTTTATGATAGTATTTGGTGCCACACTTACCTGTGCTTGTTTTATATGTTTTATCAATTTGTAATGGCTTTGATTAGCTGAGCATAAACAAATAAACTTGAAACCTTGGCCACTGTTCCCTTACAGCGCATTGGGAATGTGTGGGAGAGTACTGGTTACTTGCGGAGGCAAGTTTAGCACAAGAGAGCATGGTACTCACAAGCTTCGGCCTCAGATGCTATTCTATACCTTTGTCTTACGACAGGAAGACAAGCGGCTGCTGAGCTTGTCCTGTTCCTCCAGTCAGCTCCTTTATGAGCCTTGAGCTGCTGCTCTGCTGCTATGGAGTTTCTTTTGGAAAAGGGGCTGCTACCTTGAAAGAATTCACATGTACTCTTCTGCAGTTTGGGTATGACTCAAGGGCATCATTTTGGGTGGTAGTCAAGCAGATCTGAAATCCACAAAAGAATTAAAGGTTCAAGGCTACTTCCTGGACGCACTGTACGAACTCTTCGGCAACATGATTTCTGCACTCTTGAACTCGGAACTTCAGGAAGCCAGGCCCACTGATGCAAAAAAACTCGAATAGATCATCCTGGTTTTGCCCTACGCTGGTCGCTCAAAAGAAGAGCTATAAGAGACTAGAACGTAACTGGAGGAAATCCTATGACCCAGAGCTCAAAATAGCTTACAAACTAGCCATACAGCTCTACCACAATACCATCAGGAAAGCACAAGCAGCCTTCTTTGAAGAAAAAATAGCAAAGTCTTCCAACTCCTCTAAGGAGCTTTTTAAAATTGTCAAATGCTTTACCACAATTGACCCCGGAACAAACAGCTCCCAACATTCCAAAGAAAGATGCAATGGGTTAGCCTCATTTTTCAAGAGCAAAGTGGAAAATATCTACAATTCTCTCCACCCTAATTCCACCAAGACACTAGGTACCCCAGAGGACCCCCATAGCACTTTAAACTCCCCAAGGAAGAGTGAACGAGCAGGACCTCCCCACCCCGCCGGCCCTGCCCACCTGTCCTTTCCGAAAATGAGTGAAGATCTGGGGTGCTACATATTACAGAATATTAAATCAGGTTCCCCGTTAGACCCGGCTCCACCCCATATTCTCGCCCAGGGTGGGAAAGCTGTTCTTAGCCAACTTTCCAATCTAATCAATCTCTCCTTTGAAAATGGCAAAGTACCCATAGAGTGGAAACACGCCATCATCAAACTCCTGCTAAAAAAAACACAACTAGACCCTGCAGTTCTGGCCAATTATCGCCCAATATCCCTGTTGCCTATTCTAGGCAAGATTGCAGAGAAACACGCGAACAGCACGATCTCCAGTTTTCTGGAAGACAACAGCATCATACACCAGACCAAGATGGGATTCCGACCAAAACACAGCACGGAGTCAGCATTGCTTGTGGTCACTGAAAAACTCAAATACATCTTAGACCAAGGGAGATCAGCGGCCCTAGTACTTTTGGATTTAAGCGCGGCGTTCGATACGGTAGACCACACAGTGCCTATCCAAAGGCTTGAGGATGTTGGAATTAGTGGAACAGCCAACCAATGGGTTGCGTCATTCCTGAGTGAGAGATCCTTCCAATGCAAGGAGGCCGGATTCACGTCAGACTCCTTCTCAGCTCCTTGGGGAGTCCGTCAGGGATCCTCCCCAAGTCCAACACTCTTTAAAATATATCTTAGCCCCTTGGCCCACATTATACAGGAATTTGGCCTCTCCATCGTGTCATATGCGGATGACACGCAACTAGTGGTCTCAATCTCAGACTCCCTTAACTCGGACCACAGACAACTTGTCCCTTGCCTGGAAAAAATAGGATCTTGGATGGCTGACTGCAGCCTCAAATTGAATGGGGACAAAACCGAGCTAATGATCTTGGGCAGCAACTTCAGCCCTCGCTCGGAGATTCCCTGGCCAGCCAATTGGGGGCCTCCACCCCCTCCTAAAACAGCCATAAAAATCTTAGGTATGTGGCTGGACCAGAACTTGACGATGGAGGTCCAGGCCAGAAAACTTTCAAGCACCTGCTATGGGATACTCCGTATGATCAGAAAAATAATGGCCCTGCTCCCAGAGAAGTCGAGGAAGACTGTAGTGCAAGCCTTGGTGGTATCGAGGCTTGACTACGGCAACTCTCTCTTTCTGGGCTCTCCTAAATACGTTACAAATAGACCTCAAGTCGTACAGAATGCAGCTGCCCGATTGCTGTTGAATATACCCAGACACTATTCAGCCAGACCTTCACTGAGGGAGCTTCATTGGCTTCCGGTCCAAGCCAGGATCAAATTTAAGTCCTTAAGCCTGGCTCACCGGGCCATGTATGGGAGAGGCCCCTCCCTGGTCCAAAAGTTGGTTTCACATTACTCACCGAGTCGCCACCTTAGGTCAAGCTCTAACTTTCTGATGAATCCTACCAGATTCAAGAGAGCCAGACGGGGCGGAAGGTCATTCACTCATCTGGTACCCAAACTGTGGAACAGTATGGATCCAGAACTCCGATTAATTGAAAACGAATTGTCCTTCAAAAAAAAGACTTAAAACACCCTAATCCCTTGTGCTAACATCTGCCTGTCCTGTATCACTTCAGCGCTGAGATGCCCAAGGGTAGTCATGCGCTTTATAAATCCCCTAAACCTAATCTTGCCACAATGGTAATACTGTGTAATACTCTGACTTGCTGGACCAGTACCATAGTCACTGTTTAATTCTAAAAATAGTAAATCAATCAATAACTACATAGAAAAATAAGTACAAGTGCCCAGAGTTTATTTTAGGAGTCGGCTTCAGGTGCTGACGAATGCTTGGGTTGCCAAATACCAAATCTACCTAGTCTTGATTCAACCCCATGCCTTTTTTCCACCATCATAAAATTCCTGTCTTTTTATCTAATTCTTGAAGCTTCTCTTTCATCTATGCTTTATCACTTTGTCACTGTTTTACTATCTCTTTCTTCCATGTTTCACCCTTTGCTGCCTTTCCTTGCATGGGTCATAGTCTGACAATGATAAATGGGTGCTGCTGCCCACCCACCACAACCACTGGCACACATTAAGCATCACTAGTATGCCAATGTCAGAATATCTAACATGGCGGTACAATGCATCAGTTAGTAGATGATATTGTACAATACAAATATATGATTAAGGATCATGATTCTAGATTTCCTGTAGTAAATGACTAGTCTCAAGCCCCTCTGAATACGCTGATATTTCGTTTTACACAGATTTACCAAGTCAAGCTGTCAACTAGAGGGCGGGACCCTACCTACACGAGCAATAGATCTAAGAGGACCTTCAGCCTCTTGGGAAGTACATAGGACTTTCAATGAGGATCAAGAACAGCTGGTCTTTTTTAGGTTAATATTCACGTTCTGTTGGGTTTCATCAGTGGGTATGTCCATTTATCACGGTTACTTTATGGGAAATGTTGCAAATCAGATTTTGCCTTATTGCAAAATACAATCTGTGGTAGCCATGTTACTTGCGTTTTTAGCTAAATGTATTTAGTTTTCTTTTGGTACCTACTTTCCTTCCTCCCTTCAAGATCTCTTTATTTTGTCTTTTTCCTTCGGGTTTGACACATAAGGCTATTCTATATACGAAAAATATGCCATTAAAGGTGGCCTATGAGATAGAAAGAGAAGGTATTTAGGGAACACATATGGGGAAAACGATACAAGATGAACAAAGTGTGTTCTCTTAATTCCCTAATGCCTGACCTTCACAATTAAAGGGAAAACCCTCCTGACTGTACTTGTATTCCCTCCCCCATCACGGTATTATGAAAATAGTCTTCGTTTTAGTAAGCAAGAAAGGCACACAATGACCCCCAGCATGCCTTGAGCTGATATAATTATGTGGTGCATGAGTGGCGGTGTGAGTGCTAGTGGTAAACACTGAAGGAGGAAACATCAGGAGAGAGTGCGTAGTCTTGCTGGACTTTAGCGTTTACGAAGACAACACAAGAAATACTACCTGTGAAAGAATGAAAGATTGTCTTCGCACTGCAAGCTACTTCAATCTCTATATCGCTGCCTTTATGCATATAGAAGAGTGCCTTCGATCACGAATCAATGATAACTGGCTTATTTCTTACCCTATTTCCTCGAATATGCATCGCTTCACAAGAGGCTAGCACTATATAAGAGAAATAAAGAGTTTTGGGGGTAATTTGGGTCTTGAAGAAAGCCCCTGACCCACAGGGGTGCCAGGCAAGGGCTAGAACATGTAAACAATTTCACAACATTAAGTGCTAATCAATTTATCTTCATTCTTCTTTGTCAATCTTATGACCAAGGGTCATCGATAAAAAAACTGTAATTCCACATTTCGACCCCCAATTTTGCTCCCACCTCACAAACACATTCCTTGCAAAGAGCTCAAGGTGAGTCCACCCGTCAACACTTTGCAGGTGAAGGAGTAACTCCTTTTTCTGGTCTCAAGCTAAGGTAGTGCCTCCAAACTTTGAAAGTCTGAAGATGAGCCACAAAAAATGTGATGATACCAAAAAGAAAAAGCATCTTTATTTTCAAAAAGCTGGCCAAGTTTAGATCTTGTCCGTGTTAAGGGAAGAGGATGGAGAGTTACAGAAATAGGACGGTAAGTTGGGATAACGCATTCTCCCTCTATAGACCTTACCATAACCAATGAATACCTACCACAAGTGGGAGCTACACAGAATGAGATGCTACAGTGACCTTCTCAGCTTAGGTTCTTCCTCATGGCACTGTGCGTAGGAACAGTTGCGACCCCAGTGGTGATAAACTGTTTTCGGTAAACATTCTTTATTACAAAGCCAGAATCACGCTGTGCCTTTACAGCACTGGCAATAGAATGAACACGTTGTTAACACGCATTCGTTTAGCACGCAAGTCGTTACAATGACTTGCTTTAGGGGGCACATTGGTGGAGTGGTGTAGGATTTTAAGTCCAACACCTTCCCTACTGTTGCGCAGACTGGAGTTGGAATAGAAATTAATACTATTGCAAAGTCCAGCACCCATTAAGGCAAGTCGCTGTAACAACTTGCGTCCTAAAGTAATGCGTTGTAATGACCAGTTCATTCTAATGCCGGCATTGTAAAGGCATGCGTGCTAAACGCATGCGGGATTCCATTATACAACTGCTTTTTTCTCATGCTATATGGTTAGTGCTTGAAGAGTATACTTTTAAGGGAATAATAATTGATGAAAGGCTTCAAGGGCACTCAGGAAGAACAAGTAACTGGACACGCGGACCTCCTTGTATGTAAAGGATTGCTGCGAGGCACCTGCAAACCAAACCCTGCAGACAATACAAAACACATACGATCCTAATTGCATGAGACTTTCATAAAAAGGAGACCTATGCAGGGGTTTTTCATTGATTTAAAGAACGAGGGAAAATGTACAGAGAAAAAAATACAGGAAGAAGAGAAACATACATTAGCCATTCATAACACGCTGGTGTTTGTAGTCAGTACTAATATTTCAGCAAGTACTCACTAATTGTCATCGATTCCGGCACGGTTGCTGAAGGCAGCATATTGTTTATTGAATCCGTTTGAAGTGGGGGGCTCGTGTGTGCACTGTGAAAGACAATAAAGGTATGTCAACATACAGGTAAGTAACTTTTTACATTTCTGGGTGATATCAACGACAATTGTAAGCTAGTTATGGCTATTGCTGACATTTTCTATCATGGATTAGTAAGTCATGAGACTTCCCTGAAAGATATTTTCACTATTACTATCTTTCACACAACAAAAGCCTGCTGAATAACTTTTAAAGTTTAATGTAGAGGTGACTCGGAAAATGAGAAATAAGTACAGCTGTACAACAGCATTCTCCTATTCAATAATAATTTGAAAATAAACATACAGAACAATACTAGTACATCCTATAAGTACAAAAGCTACTGAAACGGTTTAAAAAAATCCCAGTGGAAAATTGAAGTAGAAGACATCGGTAAATCTGCAATTTTACTTTGAGGACAAAAGACTAGAACATTCCTTTGAAAAAATTTGTTTTTCGAAAAATTCCTTTGCAGGCTCTTAAACTTTGATGGGTGGGCAAAAACAGATCAGTCAGGTGAAAACAAAGAAGGTATTTGAAAAGATAATTGCCATTCAAAGCTTTAAAGTCATACTGGGAAAGCAAAATATTTCAATCTTCCTCTTTGCTGCAATTTGTCGTTTCAATTTAACTTCCAAAATATGACTGTTGCCCATGTGCCAGGAACAACTAAGCCAGAAACAGAATGGTGATTATTGTACCTGTCTAAGGGTTTATTGCTTGACCTTGTAATTATGTACAATATGGCACAATGTCATCAAAGCTAGAAAGCACTTTTTAAAAATGGAAGAAATGCAAAGTACAGAGTTATTCATATGAGCAATAACTTTTGTGTAACAGAGGGCAAAATAGTACTTGGAACTTTTAATAGTTGTATATATGCTGTATGGTGCAAGCCTAGGAATGTTTGGTTGTTAGGGGGTTCGCAAGCTTATTGCTGGGCGTTTTCGTCCTGGAATCAGATTCTCCTTCTCAGCAGTCAAGAGTCTGATTTCTGTGTGAGGAGATGCTTAGCGGTAGGCTCTTTGGATAGATACAATAAACAGAAGAGTCACTTTATTCGTAATGCAGTCTGTCTTCATTTTGTGAAGCTGTTATTGCTACATATTGGGGACAAGGAGAAAACTTGGTTGCGGAGCCCACCAGTCGATTTTAATGTTGGGAGCATCGAGGAATCTTCAGCCTATTAGAGCGATTGCTTCTGGCTCTAATTGAAGGATCGCCTTGTGTGCTAATGGATGGGGGTATAGAAAAGCCGCTTTAGGTATTGTTTGAGGATCCCCTCAACTGCTGGAAGTGCATCACGGCACACGTACGTAGTCATATTGTTAATAGTGACTTCTCTGCTAGAAACAGTCTAGCTGCGCGTGGTGACGTTGGTGCCGTAATCCATAGGATGCCGACTGCTGAGACAGCGGCACGTTCTTTGAAGCGGGCCCGTCCAGTTTCTAGACACAAGCTAGTTCTGGGCATATCGGAGCCCAACAAAGAAACTGTCAGGCTCACATCTAATCGCATTTGCCTGCCTTCATTGTTGAAACAGTGGTTGGTATTCAATAGCCCCTTCATCGTTTTCTAACTAGTAAACTACAACTTTAATCAGTTCACATAAATTGTTAAGGGTCATCTTACACTTGAATTTTACGTCCTGAAGATGGTCTAGCTGATGTCTACAATATAGACCGAAACGTCGACAATTACACCCACTTTCATGTTGAACTGTTGTCTTCAAGGATTTGTTTTCTGTTGAATCAGTCACATTTTCCTGTTCTATTTTTTTGTAAAGAGGTGTCCACATTAGTGACAAAGAGGTGTTTGTAACATCAAATCATATGGAAACCTCAGTTGCTATGTGTTGTTTTACTTAGACATTTGTATCAGTTGTTTGTACCCTTTGAAAGGTTTTTCATTATAAATTCAATTCTTTGAAAACATTTACACCTGTGTAAGATCTTTTTCCAACAGATTAGTTCAAGTATGAATGAGTTAAATTGAATTTCTAAATAATTTAATGCAAGCAGCTGAATAGAGCTTGTTATTATTTGTATATTGAATGCTAAAACTATGTGTTCATTAGAAAATCCCTTGTAGGCACACTCACCTGCTATTATAGTAATCCATAGGAAGCAACACTAGGTGGAGTAGTTGTACGTACAAGTTGTGACGTCAGTATGCGTGTATAGGTGGCCATTTTTGGATTGCATTTCATCGCAGTCCCTTGGGGTCGGGTTTACGTTGTGTTTGGAGCAGTGCAGCCTGGCCATGTGAGGGAGTTTTAGCGCCCTGAATCAGGCATTTGGAGTAAGAACTTGGGGTGGGCAGAACTCACAGTTTTACTTTACGGAATTCCATTGAATTACATAAAAACTCCATGAGATTTAAATTACTGTTGCAGACACCCGTTTTGCCTCCGCTAATGCATTAAGAAATGTTTTTCCCCTCCTCAGGTAGACTGCTTCCAGCGCCGATATTAGAGATGTATACTGTATCGAGCGCTTTACAAATCAGAAAAAGAACTATATCTAGACCAAAATATTTTACCACACAAGGCAAGATAGGTTTCACGTCGGCAAAGTGCAAGCATGCAAATGTCTAGCAGGTGTGATTACTAATCGCATATGCTTGCATTATTTAGGGTTTAAGCACTATAGATACACCACAAATACACACCAATGTATGTACTGTCTAATCGAAGATGCTGAGCTGGAAAACATTCAACTAAAGTAGATGTCTACACATCAATGACTGGGAAAGCATTGTCAGTAGTCCCAGCACTACGAATGATGCAATCTCATTACAATCGGTGCCTGTGTCTACACCCAGCAAACCTAGATTGCATTATTTATCTCTTGATCCTGCCCCTAAAACACTTGAGCAAAACGAGAGAGTGCCCCAACATACAAGGACACCCCTAATACTGTGAAGCTGGCTGGAGCACTCTCTCTTTACCACATCCCAAAACACTGTTGAGAACGGGAGGCATCACGGCTCGGAGTGATCAAGGATGACAGATCCCTCATAAGACTCACATGCGCTCCAGTTGTGCCAAAAGCCCTGTCTCGCTGCCGCCTACAAAGTGCCACAAAAGTCACCCACTCACACTCACTAAGTCTGGCCGAGTGTCCCAAACAGCAAGTCCCGCTTCACGCTGACAGTCGGCATGGCTGTTACAGACATGGAACCACACGCCGGCTCCTTGCTCAGTGCCGACAGGAATGGGAGTAACACAAGCAATGCGCCACCAGTCACAAATGATGTGCGCGTTGATTTCCCATTACAAACCGTTCTGCTGGTCCGTAGTGCGCAAGTGTAACACAGTAGTGTGTTGTATTGGAGTGGCTATATCGTTGCTGTCAAAGATCGCTGCACAGCGCCTACACATAGTGAATGTCTTGATTGGAATATCAGCGCTGATTAATTCTGCTGACAAAGCGGATTGGTGGAATTTATTAGTAATTCCGTGTTACAAGAGTAGCGCGGAATTTTTAAATTCCGCTGGCGAAATTAAGAATTCCGCCGACCCATAGTAAGAACAGGAGAGAGAAGGAAGGAGACAACAATAATTATTAATGTTTCTACTTTTTTAGAGTACGCAGTGACATATACTAGTTGTCTTCAGGCATCATAACCGTCTGATATTATTTTATTGCTCTATTTGATGAGTTATGGCTCCTGGAGGAAGTGTACAACAACCACCACATTTTTTCCTAATCCAGGCAAACCTGTTCAGAAATGGAAACATTGGTTTCGTGTTTTTGAAAATTACCTAATTGCTATTGATGCTATCAACTATATATCTGTCAGGAAGGCAGCTTTGTTATTTAACTGTTTGGGGGAATAAGGGCAAAACAGTTTCAACCATTTGCCTGTTTTACAACCTCCACCTAGTGTTGAAGATGGAGATTCTGCTAATTGGAATGTGTAAATTGAGCCAGAGAAACGTCTTCCCCTTCGTTTTTCAGAGGAACCAAGTATTGTTTTAGAGCGTGTCAATTTTTATTCGAGGAAACAATGCTTATCTGAGACAATTGAACAGTATGTAGCATCTTTGAGAATTTTAGCTAGTTCGTGCTGTTTTGAAAACAATGTGGACTAGTATATTAGGGATCAAATAGTACTGAACTGTGCTTCTAAGAAAGTGCAAGAGCATTTATTGTGTTGTATGAATCCTTCATTGGATGAACCTATTAAGATTGTCAAAGTGATAGAGCGGTCCGTGGAATCGGAGAAAGTGATATCGGGTGATAAGGAGTGGGTGAACATGTGTATTAAACAAAAAATGTAACACAGAAATTAACAAAAAGTCCTTGTTAGAACATTTTATTACGTGTTATAGGTGTGAGTCTGCTACACACAAATAACTATGTCAATTGTTCTGCTCAAGGATAAAAACACGTAGGTGTAAAAAAATGGGCCATTTTATGCAGGTGTGCAAAGCTAATAGCACTTTGCCTGTTAAGGTTATTAGTGTGCAGGAGAGTGATGAACAAGTACTGGGGGAGAAGATAGCTAATATTGTTCTAACTGTTGATGTGGTAGATCAGAGAGGATTAATTGCAAGTAAGAAAGGAACTTTTTGTGAAGTACACATTGGTGAAGTTAGATTAGGAATTATGGCTAACTCTGTTTCACCTGTTACCATGATCTCTGAAGTTACCTTTCAGAATTTATGGTCTGATGTCACATTGCAGAAATCAGATATAAAAACAGTGGCATATGGGTATTCTGAAATTGAGACGCTTGGGTTTTTCTAAGATTCCCAATGTTTTTCTGGAAGAGTTATTGCTACGAAAGTTTATGTGGCGGTTAATGGTCAGGGGGGTATCATGGGATGGGTGGATCAGGGTGTATTAGGTATTACTTTAAGACGAGGAACAGAGAAACCAGTAATGTTAGTTGAATGCGAGTTGGATGATTTGAATGTTATTCCTAAAAGTTATCGTGAGACATTATGCAATGAACTTGGTACTGTAAAAGGGTTTGATCATGAGATAACTTTGAAGGAAGGTGCAAGTCCTGTAGCTAATAAGGTTAGAGATGTACCTTTGTGTGTGAGAAGTGATTTCCAGAAACATCTCAGAGAGTTCTGTGAGTGCAAGATCACTGAACCCGTATATGCTTCTGAGTGGGTCAGTGCTATTGTCATTGCCAAGGAAAAATTAGGGCAAATTAGAAAACATTAGAGTTGACTGTCACCCTTTCTCTAAAATTCAGGAATTGTTAACCACTATCGCGGATGCCAAGTATTTCAGTAATATTGACTTGAGGGCAGCTTATCATCAAGTGCCTTTGGAGAAGAATTCACACCCACTCACTACTTTCATAACTCCATTTGGTGCTTTTAAATATTTGAGATTGCCATTTGGGCTAGCCTCAGTTGCTAAAGTGTTCCAGATACTTAAGTATTGTTTGTTTGAAGAGGTCACAGGAGTCTTAGCCTTCAGGATGACTTGCTCATTTTTGCCAAAACGATCAGTGAACATAACATGATTTTGCAAAAAAAAGTGTTGACAATTCGCAGAGAACGTGGCATGACTGTCTCGCTAGACAAGTGTAGATTTTTGACCGAGGCAGTTGATTATTTAGGCCACATGATTACTTCAGAGGGCATCAAACCTAAAGCTGATCTCCAGAAATTTTTAAGAGATGTACCTAGTCCCAATGACAAAGGTGAATTAAGATTGTTCATTGGCCTTAGCGATTATTCTTCCAGAATTGTGAATGGTTATGCCACAATTATGGAACCACTTAAGAAAATGCTTCGAAAAAATGAGAAATTTGCTTGGGGTGACAAAGAAGAGCAAGTTTTCTTAACATGAAATCAATTTTGATGAATGTGCCGCATTGAAGACCTTTGTGAGTGGGTTGGAATGTAATATTACGGTTGATGCCAGTGCTGTTGGATTGGGTGCTGTGCTGTCAGAAGGTGAATGGATCGGAACACACCACTGTTTTTGCACCAGAACCCTTTAGGATACAGAGAGGTGGTACAGCACAAATGAAAGAGAGACATTAGTCTGTGCATGGACTACTGAAAGATGTAAAACATATGTGTGGGACACACACTTTGTTCTCCGTACCGATCATAAACCTTTAACCTAATTATTGTGACAATTTTTCTGTAACCGATGAATCAGGTGTATTGTTAAGTTTGCTTCACCTATAAGTTTAAGGTCAAAGATAGTTTTATTGGCACACGCTGGCTGTTTAGGATTTCGACTAAGAAGAATCTTAGGCACTTCTTTTGGTGGCCAGCAATGAACAAGGATGTTGACACTATGATGGAGACTTGTAAGGAATGTGGTTTGACTAATAAACGCTGGAAGTTGAAGGACACACTTTGATGCCAGTACGATTCCCAAGAAGGGTTGGGAAAAATTAGCTTTGGATTTTGAGGGACCCATGAATGCTTTGCGGCAACAATTGCACAACATGATTGTTCTGGTGGGTTATTTTTCTAAATGAATTTATTATGATTTTCAGGAGGAAATGAGTACAAAGAACGTTATTGAGTTTGTATCAAAAGTCTTTTCCATTGAAGGTTCACCAGTGGAGTTAGTCACGGATAATGGGGTTCAACTAAATTTCTGATAAGACAGAAAAATTCCTTATGGAAAATGGGGTGAAGCATTATATGGTGGCTCTTTACAGTGCACAAGCCAATTACACTGTTGGATAGTATACTCAAAGAAGGTATTCAAACAGCTCTCACAACTGGTCTTGATGTGGTCAAATTTCTAAGGGATTTAGTGTGGGCTTACAATAACATTCCACATACTGTTACAGAAGTGTCTCCTTTTGTGTTGCTATGGGGAAGAAAAGCTTGTTCGAATTTGGTGACAGAATGGTTGAGTAAAAAAAAAACAAATTAGAAGATGAAGTGGTTGATATGGAAAACCTCAAGAGTAGAGTGAAATATGTCCAAGAAAAATGAAAAGTCATCATGATAATCCTTAGACGCAATTTAACAAAACGCTGTCAGTGGGCTCTTGAGTGATGCTAAAAAACATGAGAAATAAGAGACTCAAAACAGACTTTAATGTTAATGGTCGTTACCAGATTGTACACCTTTCTCGTACAGCTGTTAGATTAGCTGATAGATGTTGGTGGGCAAAAAAAGAGTTTGATACCCTTGAATGAGTGCCAGAGATTGGCACGGGAAGAGAATTTGCAACTGCAGGGGGATTTGTTGTGGGGGTCACACTTCTACCTCTGATGCTGAAAATGTGATTGATGGTGGCAATGCAGATGTGGCAAATGTGCTTGGCCCTGCGTCACAAAGTTTTGGTGAAGGAGGTAATATGAAATTTCTGGTATGTTTAAAGAAGGTGCTGCAGAAAAGTCAATCTTCTGTTATTACAAGTCGTGGTCGTGTATCCAAAAAACCGGTTTATTTAAATGATTTTGGTTATTAATATATCTATAGTTAACCTTCTGTTATCTTAAGACATTATTGTGTATAGAAGAAACATGTTATTTATGTTATTTTATTGTTGATTTAATTATTATTTTATTAGCTTAGTAATTTGTGTTTGTTCGTTTTAAGGAGGGGAGATGCTGTATGGTGTTAGCCTCGGAATGCTTGGTTGGTCGCATGCTTATTGTTGGGCGTTCCTGATCTGGAATCAAATTCTCCTTCTCGGCAGTCGAGAGACGGATTTCAGTGCGAGGAGATGCTTAGCGGTGGGCTCTTTGGATAGGAACATTAAACAGAAGACTCATTTTATTCATCCTGCAGTCTGTCTTCATTTTTCGAAGCCGTTATTGCTACAATATACTCGGACAAACAGTGACAAATCTGTTTAGTGTTTGTTTCTATAGCACCTTCATACAAAGACGTGCAACACAAAGAAACATGTGAACAAAGAGCAACACATATACAGTCATTCATGTGCCCACAATCTAACACACAGATACCCATGTATATACACCAATACATACACATGTACATGGAGGCACATTTGAGAAGAGGATGTGGCCTAACGGCTAGGGCGGTTGATCTCAAATCTGGGGAACCAGGTTCCTGTCTCGGCATTGACGCTCAACATCCTGTGATTCTGGGCAAATCACTTATCTCCCAGTGCCTAACAACAAACAAGCATTTGCAATGCAATAGGTCTCGCATTTCCCAGAGTTTGAGCTGTTGGCATTGTAACTTACAAAGCCATTTATTTATGTGTTTTGAAAACCTGCAAGTGGTGCTTAAACACTCACTTTGTAGTTATAATCCTTGGTTACGAGAAGCAAGGTTGGCAGTAAATGTGCCTCTATTACTAAATTGCAAATGCTTGTTAAACCCTGCTTTCCAGTTAAACCATTCAGTCAGGAACAGTCAGAAAAGCATGCTTGATTTTAGTGACAAGTGGGGTCACTTTGAGAACTGGTGGTGAAATGGAAGTTGTTGGGCACTGTGCACATTATTGTGTTGAGGTAACAGTGGTGATGTTCTGTGATGGGTCAGTCCGCAATTAATCCACGTAGTGAGTAGTTACAATGATAGGCACTGTCTTGAGCTGGCGCATTGCCCCAGAAGGATGAAATTCCAAGCCTATCCTGCAGTGATTTAACGGTAACACGAATTTCAGCAGAGCTCACCGGTGAGTACTTAAACCAATCAGTGGAGCTACTTTAGTTCTTTCCAGCGTGCAAAGCCAGCAACTTAGTTAAACTGAACCGCCCCGTAAAGCTGTCAGATTAAGTGCTGAAGGGTCGATGGCACTGGGTCAGATTTAATCGCTGCAGGTCAATAGCGCTGGACGGGAGTCAGTCACTTCAAGTTTTTGACTAAAACATCCAGGTCTGGGTGAAGATCTCGGGAGTGACACAGGACCACTTAGCACCTACTGCTATGAAGAAGGGTCTTATGTTTTTTTTTTTTAAAGAATACATGTGTACTACACCGAAAGGAGTACTAATAATACAAAACTGGAGGACCTTGCGAACCTACAGCAAGGGGCGGGAAGGTGTGTAGTTGGTAAGAACTTGGCCAGAGGTACCCTGGGCTATGTGGAGATCAGGAGAAGTAGGCATGTACCTCGGAACTAAAGGCTGCAGGGAAGGGAGGAATCGGTGTACTGTACAGCTCAGAAGAGCCGAGGAGGTCCGGTCAATCTACCGGATATGGGGCAGTGACGTAACACAAAATGATGGTGCCGCCAGCAGAATGTGGCCATGGGCCTCTGAGACTCCTATAGCTAACAGATGCTCATAGCTTTTGGCTGGAAGGAGTGGGAGCTTGTAAGGATGCACAGCTGCGAAGTGCCCCACAGTCTGTGCTGCGCCATCGCTTTACACCCTGGAATGTTAAGCACACACTTAGAGCATTAACTATATGTCACAAAAGGCAACGCACTGCTGGTTCGAAAAGAAGTGATTGACTTAAGTTGTCACTCAAGGTGCCGGGCTACGTGCCCACTATGGTGCCTAAATCATTTATGTCAGGTTTGGTTGTGACGTCTGAAAGTTAAACAGGGCTGAGGCTGAGTCAGTCGCATACAGATTTACAGACCGGTTTATCTGAAAGACCGCAACGCAAAGACTACTGTAATGTCTTCTGGAGATAATCAAGTCAGGTGGAAGCTGCGCGCCTGAAATCTGATAGATCGAATCAGAGTTGTGCATGTCAAGTCGGTCGGAAAGGGGCCCAGTCAGTTACGCGGTGCTTGTAACGGGCTATGTTTGGTTGGAACAGATGCCGTTTCGGGTCTGCCTTCACCCTCTCCTTCCCCCCGTGCTGCAGCCTTGAGTTTAGGTGCAGTCGAGGGCAGTGACATCAAGAGTAACAAGCATTTCTACTTACCCACAGAATTCAAATCTGTCATCCAACAAACTCCGATCGTGACTGATCGCAGCTTCTGATTGCCAGGGAGATGCCTTCTTCTGGTTCCGATGGCCATTGTACAGGGAAGGAGAGGTTCTTGTTGTTTAAAAAAAAAAAAAAAGGCGTGCAGCCGCCATAGGCTGCTTCTCCAGGGAAAAAATGAGCGCTGCCGCTATAGGAAAAGCACGCTGCGCTTGCAAAAAATAAAATAATAACGCAGATGAAAAGGAGCAAGTTCAGAAGAAAATAAAGGCGTGCGGCTGCTATAGTAAAAGTGAGCCGCGCTGCCAAAAAAACAAGCATTGGCCGCGCGGCCGTAAAAGTGACGCGGCCGTGAAAGTGATCGCGATCGCGGGCTGTAAGGGTGCCCGCGAGCGATGCACTTAATGAGCCATGACGAGACAGGAAAGCCAGATGGCGCCTGTGCTCGTAACTGTGCGCGTAACCGCACGCTCTAGGCCACACAAAAAGCTGTGGTCGGCTTTTTGAAGCCCACTTACTAAAAGTCTCGCCAGACAGCGCATGCGCTGCCTCAGGCGAGACCTAAAAATGAATGTGTCCTTGTGTAACGCAACTGGTGGTCATGTAAAGCGCTCTGATACCCGATACCTTCGGGTCAAGTTCGCGCTATATAAAACTCCGGGAAAAAAATAAGAAAAAAAATAGAGGCCCCTATGGACACATATCAACAAACACAAAGGCATAACAATTATTAACAAAGACAATTGTCTTGTCGAGTTTCATAAGCCTTAATAACATGGCCAGCAGCAGCAGAGGCTTGCTTAAAACAGACGACCGCAGCAGTGCAGGTTTCCCTCAAATACACACAACAGTTATGGCACAGGCAGCAGCAATGCAAAATTCCCTTCATTGCTGAACTTCTTAAATCCTCATATTGGATGACCTCAAAATGGCTAAAAATATGACAGGGTCGGGGAAGAAATAAGGTAATGATGGGATAGAGATGAAAAGATAATGAAAAACAGAAAAGCTGGACAGTGACGCCCATGTGGGTACTGTGCAAAGTTCTGCATGGCTCATCAGGAACACAGCCTCTTGTTCTCAGTGTCTGTCCGGGCCTATTGTTGCTACTTTCAAAGGCCAAATATGGAACACTGTGCCCTGTTCTGAAGACCCCAATCTTGAAAGCTGTGTACAGTACCGGAGGTCTCATTTTGGCATTGGTCATGTGCTTGAAGTCCCACCTGAATTATTGCGCCAAATTCTCAATACCTCACCTAGAGTATTGCACTTACACGAAGTCTTCTCTGGAATACTGTGTCCATATCTGGAGACCACCACTAAGATATTTTGTCCTGTTCTATAGGCCTTATTCAGTGTGTTGTATTCCATTCTGGAGACCAACTCTGTACTACTGTGTCATGTTCTGCACACAACAAGTAGAGTGATGTGTTTAATTCCAAACACTTCAACTGGTAGTCTGTCTCCTGTTTGGGAAACACAGGCTGCAGCACTGACTTGTTTAAGTAGCTAAAACAAAGGTTGATGGACAGGGCAGAGACTATGAATTTTGCATACCGCCTTTTTTGTGGGGCACTCCCACATAGATCTGCCTAGCCCCCAAGTTTCTTGATACATAAACCAGACTAGTATTTCAACCCGCTCACTGTGGGCTATACACATTTTTACAAGAGATGTTTCAGAACAACAGACCTGTTAGGATTTCAGGTAAAGAGAAGGTTGTGAAGACGGTCACAGAGACAGTATGAAATCACAACAGCGTCAGATCACGCTTCACTTCAGTCACAGAATCACACGATTCAGACAGGTAAGGGACAGGATACTGCGGAAGACTAGCCAGTGGCATCTGATGAGCACTAGAGTGCTAACTACTGTGGTCATTGGATCTTCCATGGTCAGACGTTCAAGTCTGGGTCAACAGTAGTAGGATTACTTGCCAACCACACTGCTCTTTGTATGACATTCCGTGGTTGTACTGTTTCTCCTCTTTCGCTCAGTTCATTTATTCAACCTTGTGTCTTATCATCTTGATTGACATTTGCAGTTGGACATTGTTGAGCCCCAGACTCATGTTGAAATAACCTTTATTAAGGGATAATTTGTGAAGCTCTTTACCCTAGAGTTGAGTGATGAAATAAATGACGCAATGCATAAAATCCCTCCTCAGCAGTGTAACAATACACACCACATGATTAGAGAGACACGAAAGAAGTGTATTACAAATCTCAACCAGCCTTAATTTGAGAGCATAGACATGCTTGGTGTTTTGCTCCATCTGACAGAGACATCTAGCAGCAGATTCCTTAACTTCTGAATTCTCCCCAGGTGTCAGACTGGATCCAGAAATTGTTCAGCTATGATGGTATGCATTAATGTTGACTTGCAGTATTTCGTATAGAGACATATTATTTATGCCAATTGTGAGACCTTGTATACAGAGTGTATACTTGTTTTTGCAAATACTCTGAACTTCCACTTCAGGATAATTTTGATTCTGGTTGGTCCAACGTAGTCCTTTTGCTACTTTAGCAGAGTGCACTCTTCATTGAATTCAGGTGGTGCACAGATAGCTTTTGCGTTGGATATTTTTTAGGTTATGATTCCTGGGGAGGGGGTCATGAGTTCCTTGCCTGCACATAGGAATTTGTTTCATGGAAGTGTGCTCATCTTTGCTGGAGGTGTTGCATCTGGCAAGTTCAGGGTGTCTGATGTGTATTCTTCTGAATACTTATAGTCTTGGTTTCCTCCATTTGTGGGGGTGATATTTATTCTTATGTTCAATTTTGGAACATGGTTGTCCCATCTGCTTCTGAGATTATCTGAGATGCAGTGTCTGAATAGTTACCTTGGGGTTTTACGGCCATGTCTTACATGGTTGGAAAGATTTCTATTTTTCAGAAGAGAAGGTTCGCTTTTGATCCTTTTTCATTTTAAGAGTATCCTGGATTTTTCCATTACCTTTGGCATTGGTACTATTGATAGTCATACATTTTCTGTCTGGAGGTTGGATGTTGGATGTTCTCTGTCTCTGTGGTGACCTTTCCTTTCCTCTGTTAAGCATCTGTTATTTTCTGTAGCTTACAGCTCTTTAAGGGATCATAGTGTAAGGTTATGATCTGAGGCTTTGTGTGTTCCTAGAGAACTAAATATGTCTATATGGGCCCTTGTCTGCCTTGCGGTCAGATTAGATTTGAGCTTGTATGTCTTGTGGACAAATATTCCAACTGGGTTCCCTTTTTGGGTAATTTCCAAGGACTTGGTTTATTTTATTCATCTTGACCTTCTAGGCCAAGTGTGGTCGTAAGTGCTTGCTGATGGCAAGGTGTCATTTCGAGTAGGTTTTCATTACGTAGTACCAGTCTGTTGGCAGGCAGCATTATCTTGATGCTAAGTCACCCAAGGTGTTTCATTGAGGGTGCAATATCTCTCTTGATACTATATTGTATGGTACTTCGGGACTGGTTTTTCAGCTCTGTTTTCCATATTTGTATACAGAGTATACATAAGTGTGTTGCATATGTGTTTACACATGCTGAGTTATGATTCTGCTATATGTAATGAAAAGGATATTCATTCTATTTTTTTTTTTATCATTGTAAGGTGCGATTTGCATCTTTCCTCTCTGTAAGTTTGGGTTCAGATCTATATGTATGCGTGGAACGCGGTGATATAGATCAGGACATGATTGTTCAATTTTTATGATAGATTCATATCGGTTAGTTGCCATCTTTCCGTCTCTGCGGGCGCTATACATTGTGTAAACCTTCGGGTGATCAATGTGTCTAAAAATGTTCTTGTGTCAGGGATTGACTATGATGTTCATCTACATTGATGCTTGGATTGATCTTCCTGACCTTGCAATGAATGGGTTATTCATCTTGGTTTTATTGGGAATGGGCTCTGGAAGTCATTCTTTTCTGGAGTTACTAGGTTAGGTTTCCTTCAGCTATTTCTTTAATCAGACCCTCCAGGATTTCGCGATTTTGCGGTTTGCCGCGAAATCGGCACTTTTGTAAAAATGCCGCGATTTTTACAAAAGTGCCCGCGAAATTGAAGGAATGCAGGGAAAAGGTTAAGGTTGTACATTTCTATGGTAATTGTAATTCTTCACTTGCCTGCATGGATGTTACAATATTACAAGCAGTGAAAAATGTTGTTTTCTCATCAGGGACGCATAGCGCTTTAAAACTCATAAAGAGGATAGCAGTTAATACGTAAAGGAAGAGGGAAGAAAGCAAGAGGGGAAATCCGTGTTCCAATCTGCAAACTATGACGTATCCCGCTGCGAATAATATATCGAAGAAACAAATCCATAGTTATGAGATTTTCTCTACATATAATTGCTGGATATGATAGTTCGGCTAAAAGAAGCTGTTTCACGTCTCAATTCATCTTACTTTTTGTTTATTTGCTGACAGACAAAACAGTATTATTAGCAGCGAAACAGGAAGTAGGAGCTGTGCCACATGGCTGCCATATTTTTAAAGTAAAAAAAAAAAAATTCCCTCCTCCCAGCATCACATGTGACTGTGCCCTCATTACCTGCTGATGAATACATGACGGTTTACCTCTCACCATGACGCAGCCTTTAGCGTAACCCCAGGTTTGCTTGATCTCCCCCTAACTGCCACCCATTGTCTGCAACTGTTAATTAATGGCATAAACTGATTTAAGTAAAAAAAACAATGCGTTATATTCTAGCCCTTGAAAATAACGGAAGGCCCTGCCTTTTGTAGGTAGTTTAAAATCATCCACATTAATAGCAAATTTTAGGAAGTCTGCTTATTACAAAGAAAGCTATGGTCACAAGCGAGATCCTGGCTCAGCAGCCGATGAAGATTTCACTGCGCTGTGAAGAGGCTGAAGACACCAAGGCCCCTGGAGGTAGCTAGGCTTGGCAGTTGGTGATGGCGGAATGACTCAATGGCATTGTGAATCAATGAGGTAGCCAGGCCCCAAGCTTGGCAGTTGGTAATGGCATTGTGAATCAATGAGGTAGCAAGACTCATTGCTTGGCAGTTGGTGATGGCACAATGATTCAATGAGGTAGCCAGGCTCCTCGCTTGGCAGTTGGTGATGGCACAATGACTCAGTGGGGTAGCCAGGCTCGTTGCTTGGCAGTTGCTGATGGCACAATGACTCAGTGAGGTAGCCAGGCTCCTCGCTTGGCAGTTAATCAGACCCTCCAGGATTTTCGCGATGTGCCGGACCTTATCTGCCGCGATACAAAAGGGGATGATGGACGGAACGTTTGAGCCAATCAAACACTCACCCCCAGTCAACTGATCTGGGTTTAATCCATCATCATTCTTTAGCTCACTCCACCACCCCAGTTCAGACATGGCCATATGCAAATCAGTCTGACCCTGTGCCTCATGGGAACAGTCCAGCCCGAACTGCCAAGCCATGTCTTCCCTGGGGTGGTGGAGTGAGCTAAAGAATGATGATGGATTAAACCCAGATCAGTTGACTGGGGGTGAGTGTTTGATTGGCTCAAACGCTCCGTCCATCATCCCCTTTGTATCGCTTTGGACGCCCCTAAGTTGGCGGGGGTATGCCCAGACGTGGGTCCCTTGCTCACTTTGCCACTGGATTCAAGCAAGCCTGGCTGATGACGGCTGAAATGCCAGAAACCGGTCCTAGGATGCTTGTTTCCGGTCCAGGGAAGACATGGCTTGGCAGTTCGGGCTGGACTGTTCCCATGAGGCACAGGGTCAGACTGATTTGCATATGGCCATGTCTGAACTGGGGTGGTGGAGTGAGCTAAAGAATGATGATGGATTAAACCCAGATCAGTTGACTGGGGGTGAGTGTTTGATTGGCTCAAACGTTCCGTCCATCATCCCCTTTTGGACCTTATCTGCCGTCAGCATCTGTGTAGCCAGAAACCGTATTTGTGGCAGTTCGACAGCCCGCCAAATTGGCCCACAGAACCTGGTTTTGTGATGGTAATTCCTTCAGTCGATACCCATTGGCTGAGATCCACACGCCTGGAAGGAAAGTAAATAACCCGAGACACCCGAGACACCGAAAGCCTGACGCCTGGTTTGTAGGTTCTGGAATGCCATTTCCCATTTCCTATGGGATGCTACCAGGCCATCTTTGATGGGCTTCTCAGAACCTATACTAAAGCAAATGGAGGATTGCATTTCCAAGGGATAACAGCCTTCACCTGTGGGCTGCTTCCTCTGTTCCATATCCCAGGTTGCCTATTTCAAATTGGAATACTCTGCTAAAACAGTTTCCATTGATTTAAGGCTGAAAATGAATGATTATGAGTAAAATAAAGTGCCGCAAACATGCCGCTAAATTTCCATATTTGTGCCGCTAAATTTCCATATTTGTGCCGCTAAATTTGCTAATCCATGCCGCTACATCCTGGGGGGTCTGTTTAATGATGTAGAGAATGTGGGTTACTTGGCATTTGCTTTGCCTTATCCCTTCTAGTTCAAGGGCTCACTTACGCTTTGGGGGGGTTAAATGCTATTGTCTGACTGTTGTTAGATGTCTTCTGACAGAGTTTTATCCTGTTCCCCTTGAGGCATGGGTTTTTCCGTGCCTGTGGGGTTCTTATTTACATTGTCTGTGGTCATTTCCACGGTTTTTATAAGGAGACATGTTTTTATCTACTTCCTACATATGCCTGGCATGTGGTTTATTCCGACCAGCTGGTTCTCTTTAGAACTTTTATAGGATTAGTTTGCAGACTCTTCTCCGGGTGGGTATAGCTGTGGTATTTAATTCAAAAGTTAAAAAGGAATCTGCGGCTAGATGTCTCTATCAGATGAACAACTTACTTACCTTCGGTAATGTATTATCTGGTAGAGACACAGTCTAGCCACAGATTCCTTAACGCCTTGCCCATCCTCCCCGCTCTGTGAACGATCTGTAGTGTAAGGGTTATACCCTTTTTTGGTACTGTTTTTATATACTAGTGATCACTGTTTCACATAATTGTGTCATTCAACGGACCATTGGGTCTTACTCTTAATCTTGATTTGGTATTGCCATACTGTTAGAACTGGGGGTCTCTAGTTGGCAGAGGTAGGTACCTTTGTCCAAATAGGGACCCTTGCTTCTAGTCAGGGTAAGGGGGTACACTCCTGAAATAACCCCTGCTCACCCCCTTGGTAGCTTGGCACGAGCAGACAGGCTTAGTTCAGAGGCAGTGTGTAAAGCATTTGTGAACACATACAGTAATCCAGTGACAACACTACAAATGGACACCACACAGGTTGTATTATAAAAATAAGTATCTTTTATATAGATTTACCACAAGACCATAAACGACAAAAATAATCCACAATACTGTACTTTAAAGATGGTAGAATTAGCTTGAGTCTCTTTAAATGAAAATGCGACACTTTGAGTTCAATGTACCTTAAGATGCGTAACGCAGGGCAACGAAAAGTGTTGCAGGGAAGGTGATGCGGTAGTCTCTTACACGCAAGGACGGTGATGCGTTGAAGATCTGGTGCAAAAGAAACAAAGTGGCGTCTTCTTGAGGTTGCGACAACGAAGAGGTGATGCGTGCACGCCCGACGGCCGTGCGGCGATTTCGATGAGTCTTTGGAGCCGCGACAGGCCATGCGACACGCTTCCCTGGCGATGCGACGGTGTCTGATGCAAGGTCAACGATCTTCTCCTGGGATGCGGGGCGCGCCTCGTGTTGCGATGCGTCGGCGTCTGATGCGAGGTCGATGCTCTGCCCAGGGGATGCGACGGCGTCTGATGCGACGGCGACACTTTTCTCCGGTGCTGCGAGGCGCTTCGAAGGATGCGAGGGTGTCAGCGGCGCGCTTCTTCGGGGATGCGCCGGCGTCTGATGCGACGTCGACACTCTTCTCCGGCGATGCGAGAATCAGCGGCTGCGGCGACACGCTTCTTGCGTCTTGAGTCGCGCTTCCAGCTCCCAGAGACAAGCAAGTGTGTCAGAAGGTCCAAATTCCCAGCAAGGGAATACAGGGGAGCTGGTGGGTGAAGTCTGTTGTCCCTGAGACTTCAACAGGAGGCAAGCTCTGAAATCAAGCCCTTGGAGATCCTTCACAAGTTGATGAAAGTACACATAAAGTTCCCTTCTCCTTTCTTTGGCAGTCAGGCAACCACTGCAGGCAGATCCCTCTAGCTTAGGGATAGTCTTCTCCTCAGTTTCTTCTTGGTTCCGCTCCTCAGCAAAGGTTTCTTCTTATTTCCCAAAAGTGATCTAATTTCCTAGGGGTCTGGGTCCCCTTTTTATACACCTTTTCTCTTTGTTCTCTGAAGGCAGAGAGGCCTTTGCCTAGTACAAAACCAGTTCTGGTCAGTCCTGGAGCACTTTGTTTACAGGACTCCTTCTTTCCTTTCAGAATGTGGGGCAGGGTGCTCAGCCACCCAGCAGGAGGTGGAGCCAGCATTGTGGAAGGCAGGCACAGCCCTATTCAGACCCAGGTGCAACTCCTCCCTCCACTCTGGATGCAGATCTCTCTATTCAGCCCTGTGCTGACTCACCCTGTTTCCTGGAGTCCCCCAGCCCCTGTCACTTAAACTCCAGACAAGGAATACACAACCTAGCAGAGGCAGGCTTGGATAGTTAGGCAAGAACATACCTACTTTCTAAAAGTGGTATTTTCAAACACAGAATGTTAAAATCAACTTCACTAAAAGATGTATTTTATCATTCTGAGTTCAGGAATACTAAATTCGTTTTTCTACCATGTTCCCTGGGTCAGTTAGGATTATAAGGTGTAATAATCAAAACTGCCCATTCTGGCCTATGGGGAACAGGTAGCCTTGCAATAGTGAAAAACGAAAATGGCTGTAATTCACTATTAGGACATGCCACACACACCAGGGCATGTCCTACCTTATACTTACAATGCACCCTGCCCTAGGGCCTACTTTAGGGGTGACCAACATGCAGTAAAGGCAAGGTTTAGGGACTGGTAAGTGGATGCACTCACCAAGTCGACATGGCAGCCCTAGGCTGCACACAGGCTCTGCAATGGCAGGCCTGAGACACACTTTACAAGCTGCTTCTGTGGGTGGCACAACCAGTGCTGCAAGCCCACCAGCAGCATTGGATTTACAAGCCCTGGGCACACTCAGTGCACTGTACTAGGGACTGACAAGTAAACCAATCATCCAATCATGGAGTCACTAATCCATACATCAATTTGCAATAGGGAGAGCATATGCACTTTAGCACTGATTAGCAGTGGTGAAGTGCCCAGAGTCATTAAACAGCCAACAACAGGTCAGAAAAAATATAGGAGGAAGGCAAAAAGTTTAGGGATGACCCTGCAAAAAGGGCCAAGTCCAACACAACCCCCTTCCAGCCAAAAACGCAGGGGAGACCAATCACTACCCTGATGGGCTTCTCTGCTTTGGGCGATAGAACCTGGACCCTGGCCCACAACAGCAGGGGCATATTCCAGTTCTACGCCAATCTGAACCTATTTGGATCCCTCTGTCCATACTCTCAGGATCCACCAAGCTAATACATGGGGAACCCTTCTCCTCACCTGTGGACACCATCTGTGCAGCACCTAACCTTAACTTTCTCACAGATGTGTCCCAACAGGCAGACAGCAAGCCACAGTGGCCACTGACAGTGGTCAGGGATGAGACCCAGGCCTTATGCCTCTCAGGGCTCTCAAACCTCTGTGGCGTCAGAGAGTGGGTGGCAGTAGCCCCAGGTGCTTGGCACCCTTTGTCCACTCTCCCTCCTGTCAGGTCAGGTATGACATCCTGACACTGACCTACCAGCCCCGGGCCTGTACCCGGCGGCTGGACTGGAGACTGGGGTGGGCTTTCCCACACCCGGTCCTCCTCCTTGGGGCTCTGTACCCTCCCACCTGGAGCGGTATCCCCTTCCAGAATTGCCAGGGCACCTGTGGCAGGTGTCCTGCACAATTCGCCCACCAGTTCAGGGGTTCTATCCTGCAACTGGGCATCCAGGTCAGGGGGGACACCCTGAACCTGGTCCTCCAATCTAGGGTCTAAACCCTCCAGTTGAACTGGGGTCAGAGGCGAGGACTCCCTCCCTCTGCTCCCCCTTCCAGAGTACTACCCCTCCTATGAGGAGCGGTACCCCCTTCCAGAATTGCCAGGGCACCTGTGGCAGGTGTCCTGCACAATTCGCCCACCAGTTCAGGGGTTCTATCCAGCAACTGGGCGTCCAGGTCAGGGGGGACACCCTGAACCTGGTCCTCCAATCTGGGGTCTAAACCCTCCAGTTGAACCGGGGTCAGAGGCGAGGACTCCCTCCCTCTGCACCCCCTTCCAGAGTACTGCCCCCTCCTATGAGGAGCGGTACCCCCTTCCAGAATTGCCAGGGCACCTGTGGCAGGTGTCCTGCACAATTCGCCCACCAGTTCAGGGGTTCTATCCTGCAACCGGGCGTCCAGGTCAGGGGGGACACCCTGAACCTGGTCCTCCAATCTAGGGTCTAAACCCTCCAGTTGAACCGGGGTCAGAGGCGAGGACTCCCTCCCTCTGCACCCCCTTCCAGAGTACTGCCCACTCCTATGAGGAGCGGTACCCCCTTCCAGAATTGCCAGGGCACCTGTGGCAGGTGTCCTGCACAATTCGCCCACCAGTTCAGGGGTTCTATCCTGCAACTGGGATCCCAGCATAGGGTCTGTACCCTTAGACTGGGCAGAGGCCAGGGGTGAGGCTGTCCTCTCCCCGCCTCCCTTACTGGGGTCCTGCACCCTCCCACCTGGAGTGGTGCCCCCAGAAGACAAACCGGTAGGGGCACTGTTAGCAGCTGCCCCTTCCTCCAGGTCAGGGGGGACACCCTGAACCTGGCCCTCCAACCCAGGGTCTGTACCCTTAGGCTGGACCTGTGCCTGGCAACCCAGGACTTCCGGGAGGGTACACCAACCCCCCAAGGGAAACACACTCCTCTAGAGTTGTGTAAGAATCTGCCTGGCGCACCAGGACTTCCTGGGAGCACGCATGCCCCCAGAGGGTAACACATAACTCATGTGTCGTGTGACAGTCTGCCTGGCGCAGATCTCCCGACCCCTGTCCATCTGACAGTGCGCGAAGATCCCCCAGGACAGAAGTGGTGTCACCATGGTCATTCACTGGTGACTCAGCCCTTCTGGCTGGTCTCTGACCCACTGGTTTTCCACTGGGGACTCTCTCCCCTCTCACCCCTCACTCTGGACTTCTGCACCCTCCCAAGTGGAGCGGCACCGCCAGACACCAGAAACACTGGAGCTCCATTTACAGACGCTCCAGGTTCTCTAGACACTAGGAGATCCTCCTCAACAGGCGGCCCATCAGGGCAGCCTAGGCTCCCTACCTGATGCTCCCTTAAAGAACCATCCAGGCTCTGAGACTGGTTTTCGGGCACCTTGGGACACACAGCCCCACACTCACTCCTTCTCCTCAGAGACAGGACGTGAGCCCCTACACCCCTCCCATTACCTCGGGACCTAGCTGGGCTACACTGAGCCTCTCCCACCACTCTGGGTTGGAAGACACCTGAGCCACTCCTCTTAGGGTCACTCCCCAATGCCTCTCCAGACCCTCTGGAATCCACCAAAAGATCTGCCTCCCTTGTGAGCTCCCTGGGCTCAGAGAACTCACTCTCCAACAAGTGTTGGCATAGCTCTGGAAAACAGGGACTTACAATATGCTCTCCCACAATTGGATCACACAGCCCCCTACAGGGGTTAACCAAACTATCCTTCACCTCACCATCCAGTGCCTTGCACACATACCCCACACCATTCTCCTGAGACTGGCAAGACAGTATCTGACTGTCTCTGTCATTCAACCCACACTCTTCTGGGCGGTCTTCACACTCACACATCAGGACTTCAACCATGGGGGAACCCCTCTCCCTGCACCTCTCATCTAGAGTCAGTAGAGTGTCCCTCCCACCTCTAGGACTATGAACCCCTGTGCCAGTTCCCCAATCCACCTCAGGGACACTGCGCACCACTAGAGCTACCTCATATCCTGGAACCTCCTGGTGTATATTAACCCCATCCTTCAAGTCAGGCGCCACATCTCTGGGTGTGTGTACTACTCCCTCAGCACTAGATAACATAATTTTGCTGCCACCATCTGAGCTGGACTCCACCTCCAACTCAGCAAAGCTCATTTCTTGAGCTACCCAAATTTCTTGTTGCTGGGCTGAGACACTCATGGCCTCCAGCCTCTCGAGCTCTAAATTAAGCTCCCTCATTCTCAACTCATGCTCCTGATCCATTCTTTTCTCTTCTAAGGCCAACATTCTAATTTCCAATTGCCCATTCATTTTGGCCAGCTCGAACTCATGCATCCTACTCTTTTCTCTGTCCTCCAGCTCCTCTGGGGACAGACCTTGGGCAGAAACCCTGCTACCCGCTGGGGAAGTTACTCTCCTCCCCCAATCATAATCAACAGATGCTCTGGATGCTGCTGTATCCATGGTGATTAAACTTGGCAGTTTTTAGCAAACATAGAAAGTCCCAGAAAAGAATATCTATCAAAAGTATGTGGTTGCGTTTTGGTCTGCACTCACTAGGTAGTGTTCACCAATCACTGTACATGAGTCACAAATGCAAGTCCAGAATCCCCACCGCTGACCACCAATGTTAGAACTGGGGGTCTCTAGTTGGCAGTGGTAGGTACCTTTGTCCAAATAGGGACCCTTGCTTCTAGTCAGGGTAAGGGGGTACACTCCTGAAATAACCCCTGCTCACCCCCTTGGTAGCTTGGCACGAGCAGACAGGCTTAGTTCAGAGGCAGTGTGTAAAGCATTTGTGAACACATACAGTAATCCAGTGACAACACTACAAATGGACACCACACAGGTTGTATTATAAAAATAAGTATCTTTTATATAGATTTACCACAAGACCATAAACGACAAAAATAATCCACAATACTGTACTTTAAAGATGGTAGAATTAGCTTGAGTCTCTTTAAATGAAAATGCGACACTGAGTTCAATGTACCTTAAGATGCGTAACGCAGGGCAACGAAAAGTGTTGCAGGGAAGGTGATGCGGTAGTCCCTTACACGCAAGGACGGTGATGCGTTGAAGATCTGGTGCAAAAGAAACAAAGTGGCGTCTTCTTGAGGTTGCGACAACGAAGAGGTGATGCGTGCACGCCCGACGGCCGTGCGGCGATTTCGATGAGACTTTGGAGCCGCGACAGGCCCTGCAACACGCTTCCCTGGCGATGCGACGGCGTCTGATGCAAGGTCAACGATCTTCTCCTGGGATGCGGGGCGCGCCTTGTGTTACGATGCGTCGGCGTCTGATGCGAGGTCGATGCTCTGCCCCAGGGATGCGACGGCGACACTTTTCTCCGGTGCTGCGAGGCGCTTCGAAGGATGCGAGGGTGTCAGCGGCGCGCTTCTTCGGGGATGCGCCGGCGTCTGATGCGACGTCGACACTCTTCTCCGGCGATGCGAGAATCAGCGGCTGCGGCGACACGCTTCTTCGTCTTGAGTCGCGCTTCCAGCTCCCAGAGACACGCAAGTGTGTCAGAAGGTCCAAATTCCCAGCAAGGGAATACAGGGGGAGCTGGTGGGTGAAGTCTGTTGTCCCTGAGACTTCAACAGGAGGCAAGCTCTGAAATCAAGCCCTTGGAGATCCTTCACAAGTTGATGAAAGTACACATAAAGTTCCCTTCTCCTTTCTTTGGCAGTCAGGCAACCACTGCAGGCAGATCCCTCTAGCTTAGGGATAGTCTTCTCCTCAGTTTCTTCTTGGTTCCCAAAAGTGATCTAATTTCCTAGGGGTCTGGGTCCCCTTTTTATACACCTTTTCTCTTTGTTCTCTGAAGGCAGAGAGGCCTTTGCCTAGAACAAAACCAGTTCTGGTCAGTCCTGGAGCACTTTGTTTACAGGACTCCTTCTTTCCTTTCAGAATGTGGGGCAGGGTGCTCAGCCGCCCAGCAGGAGGTGGAGCCAGCATTGTGGAAGGCAGGCACAGCCCTATTCAGACCCAGGTGCAACTCCTCCCTCCACTCTGGATGCAGATCTCTCTATTCAGCCCTGTGCTGACTCACCCGGTCTCCTGGAGTCCCCCAGCCCCTGTCAAACTCCAGACAAGGAATACACAACCTAGCAGAGGCAGGCTTGGATAGTTAGGCAAGAAAATACCTACTTTCTAAAAGTGGTATTTTCAAACACAGAATGTTAAAATCAACTTCACTAAAAGATGTATTTTATCATTCTGAGTTCAGGCATACTAAATTCGTTTTTCTACCATGTTCCCTGGGTCAGTTAGGATTATAAGGTGTAATAATCAAAACTGCCCATTCTGGCCTATGGGGAACAGGTAGCCTTGCAATAGTGAAAAACGAAAATGGCTGTAATTCACTATTAGGACATGCCACACACACCAGGGAATGTCCTACCTTATACTTACAATGCACCCTGCCCTAGGGCCTACTTTAGGGGTGACCAACATGCAGTAAAGGGAAGGTTTAGGGACTGGTAAGTAGATGCACTCACCAAGTCGACATGGCAGCCCTAGGCTGCACACAGGCTCTGCAATGGCAGGCCTGAGACACACTTTACAAGCTGCTTCTGTGGGTGGCACAACCAGTGCTGCAAGCCCACCCGCAGCATTGGATTTACAAGCCCTGGGCACACTCAGTGCACTGTACTAGGGTCTGACAAGTAAACCAATCCAGCCAATCATGGAGTCACTAATCCATACATCAATTTGCAATAGGGAGAGCATATGCACTTTAGCACTGATTAGCAGTGGTGAAGTGCCCAGAGTCATAAAACAGCCAACAACAGGTCAGAAAAAATATAGGAGGAAGGCAAAAAGTTTAGGGATGACCCTGCAAAAAGGGCCAAGTCCAACACATACCTTTTATTTATGATTGCTTTGTCATTTCTTTGAGTCTTTCCTAATGGGCCTTGCCTGTGGCATTGTTATAACATTTATTTCTATTTTCTGTACACAGCTAGTTTCTATAGTGGCTCTGCGTTCTGGTGCGGAAGGTTTCACAGAAAAAACTGACGTCAATGCGCTGGAGGGGACTTATATGACTCCACTGATGTCACAACCAGAGTTGATGTCATCACGAAGCCGTAAGGCGCTGTCCCCTGGTGGGCAGAGGGACTGCTGCAAAATTTCCGGATCCAGTCTGACACCTGTGGAGTATTCAAAAGTCAAGGAATCTGCAGCTAGACTGTCTCTCTACCAAATATGTTACCGAAGATAAGTAACCTGTTCGTTAGTAACACTGTGCTGAAGAACAAACCATCCTTCAATATTTGCCTTACTCTTTGTACTCACTGAAAAATGCTTACACCAATAATAATCCTAAAGCAAAGATGGTGGACAGTGACTCTACTTCTAACGTTTTTGTTTCAAAAATATGGCAAACAAATCATACATTAAGAAAAACATTCAAGGACAGGGCTTTGGTATTTGAATTGCCTCATGGCAAGCTTAGCATTGGAGCAGCAGGTTCAATATCGGGGGAATTTTGTCTTACGCGTAAAAACGTGCTGTACGGGGATAGAAAAAAGTACACTTGTCTTTTTCAGTCAGGCAGGCTACAACATGAACAAATGCAATTACAGCAGATGCCTGCTACATCATGACCTCTGTGATCCTAGGAAGGCTTTTAAAAATTACACGAGTGACCATAGGAAATCACACATTAATGGTGCAATAGAACTCCGGGTGTCGGGGCCTTTTGCAGTTTGCTGCACCCCGCAACTTCCATTGCCAAGTGGAAAGAAACCCCCCTATCATCGACCCCGATTCCTCAAGATGTTAGCGACTTTAGGAAAGAACTCAGAATTTCATCAATTCATACTTTTTCCACTCTCTGGAAGTCCACTCCTCTCAGAATGATTAGCCGACTAAGTAGCGTTTCAATGGCAAAAGAGAAGAATTTCGATACTTAACATGGCCTTAGACAAGGGTCATTTAGTCACAGATGAAAGATTTCGAAATTGCTGTAACATCGGACACAAATTTTAAACATTTGAGACTCCACTCGCGCATCTCATTTGGCATTGATGGGACGGCTCGCTCAAAAATATAAGTGCTCAATAAAGAATATTTGGGGCCTTTGCAAGAACATTTCTTGATAACTTCGCTACCCTTGCCAGTAAATGTGCTGAGGATTTAGACACTACTCTGGACAGAAAAAACGATTTTATGCATTTGTACCTATCCTCTTTAATTAACCCTGCTGATTTGCAACTCCAGCAAAACTGTACCCTGTGCTGTTTTTATTATACAACTCTTAGAATGTCGGAATTGAGTGCAAAGATAATCAAATGCCTTCAAAAAAGTATCAACAAAACTAGTCTAGCACATATGTTGGCTATTGGACCTGCCCTCTCTGTAGGGTCATCCCCAAACGTTTTGCCTTTTTCCCTCAGTTTGTTTTCATTTTTTTAATCAGAATTCGTTTTAGGACTTGGCATTTGGATTCTGTGCACTTTACCACTGCTAACCAGGCAAAAGAGCTTGTGCTTACTCCCCTAAACACTGTAAAACTGGTTTACACCTGATTGGCATATTTAGCACACTTCTAAGTCCCTTGTAGAGTGGTACACTTGACCTTGCCAGGTAGGTCGCTCCCCCACCACACAGCTCCGCCTGTGCTGTCTGCCCGCTGCTCCTGTAGGTAAGATCGCCCTCCGCTTGTGGCCCCGGTGCCAGTTTTGTCTGCTTGTCTCCCCTTTCCTTTCTGTGCCCCTCGCTGCCCCACTGTTGTTGTGCCCGTGATTTGCCTGCTTTCCCCCCCGTTTTTCCTTCTGTGCCCCCGCTGCCCCACTGTTGTTGTGCCCGTGATTTGCCTGCTTTCCCCCCGTTTTCCTTCTGTGCCCCTCGCTGCCCCACTGTTGTTGTGCCCGTGATTTGCCTGCTTTCCCCCCGTTTTTCCTTCTGTGCCCCTCGCTGCCCCACTGTTGTTGTGCCCGTGATTTGCCTGCTTTCCCCCCGTTTTTCCTTCTGTGCCCCCGCTGCCCCACTGTTGTTGTGCCCGTGATTTGCCTGCTTTCCCCCCGTTTTTCCTTCTGTGCCCCCGCTGCCCCACTGTTGTTGTGCCCGTGATTTGCCTGCTTTCCCCCCGTTTTTCCTTCTGTGCCCCTCGCTGCCCCACTGTTGTTGTGCCCGTGATTTGCCTGCTTTCCCCCCGTTTTTCCTTCTGTGCCCCTCGCTGCCCCACTGTTGTTGTGCCCGTGATTTGCCTGCTTTCCCCCCGTTTTTCCTTCTGTGCCCTCGCTGCCCCACTGTTGTTGTGCCCGTGATTTGCCTGCTTTCCCCCCGTTTTTCCTTCTGTGCCCCTCGCTGCCCCACTGTTGTTGTGCCCGTGATTTGCCTGCTTTCCCCCCGTTTTTCCTTCTGTGCCCCCGCTGCCCCACTGTTGTTGTGCCCGTGATTTGCCTGCTTTCCCCCCGTTTTTCCTTCTGTGCCCCTCGCTGCCCCACTGTTGTTGTGCCCGTGATTTGCCTGCTTTCCCCCCGTTTTTCCTTCTGTGCCCCTCGCTGCCCCACTGTTGTTGTGCCCGTGATTTGCCTGCTTTCCCCCCGTTTTTCCTTCTGTGCCCCCGCTGCCCCACTGTTGTTGTGCCCGTGATTTGCCTGCTTTCCCCCGTTTTTCCTTCTGTGCCCCTCGCTGCCCCACTGTTGTTGTGCCCGTGATTTGCCTGCTTTCCCCCCGTTTTTCCTTCTGTGCCCCTCGCTGCCCCACTGTTGTTGTGCCCGTGATTTGCCTGCTTTCCCCCCGTTTTTCCTTCTGTGCCCCTCGCTGCCCCACTGTTGTTGTGCCCGTGATTTGCCTGCTTTCCCCCCGTTTTTCCTTCTGTGCCCCTCGCTGCCCCACTGTTGTTGTGCCCGTGATTTACCTGCTCTCCCCCCGTTTTTCCTTCTGTGCCCCTCGCTGCCTATCGCCATTCCCGCCGCTGCGTCCCCGCCCCTGACTGCCCATTCGCTGCCCCTGCCTCCCGCCTCCCAGCTGCTCCTCCCTCCCACCTCCCCATAAATGGCGGCCGCTGCACGGTGAGGAGAGCGACCCTTGACCTTGCCAGGTAGGTCGCTCCCCCACCACACAGCTCCGCCTGTGCTGTCTGCCCGCTGCTCCTGTAGGTAAGATCGCCCTCCGCTTGTGGCCCCGGTGCCAGTTTTGTCTGCTTGTCTCCCTTTCCTTTCTGTGCCCCTCGCTGCCCCACTGTTGTTGTGCCCGTGATTTGCCTGCTTTCCCCCCGTTTTTCCTTCTGTGCCCCTCGCTGCCCCACTGTTGTTGTGCCCGTGATTTGCCTGCTTTCCCCCCGTTTTTCCTTCTGTGCCCCTCGCTGCCCCACTGCTGTTGTGCCCGTGATTTGCCTGCTTTCCCCCCGTTTTTCCTTCTGTGCCCCCGCTGCCCCACTGTTGTTGTGCCCGTGATTTGCCTGCTTTCCCCCCGTTTTTCCTTCTGTGCCCCTCGCTGCCCCACTGCTGTTGTGCCCGTGATTTGCCTGCTTTCCCCCCCGTTTTTCCTTCTGTGCCCCCGCTGCCCCACTGTTGTTGTGCCCGTGATTTGCCTGCTTTCCCCCCGTTTTTCCTTCTGTGCCCCCGCTGCCCCACTGTTGTTGTGCCCGTGATTTGCCTGCTTTCCCCCCGTTTTTCCTTCTGTGCCCCTCGCTGCCCCACTGTTGTTGTGCCCGTGATTTACCTGCTCTCCCCCCGTTTTTCCTTCTGTGCCCCTCGCTGCCTATCGCCATTCCCGCCGCTGCGTCCCTGCGGCCCCGCCCCCTGACTGCCCATTCGCTGCCCCTGCCTCCCGCCTCCCAGCTGCTCCTCCCTCCCACCTCCCCATAAATGGCGGCCGCTGCACGGTGAGGAGAGCGACCCTTGACCTTGCCAGGTAGGTCGCTCCCCACCACACAGCTCCGCCTGTGCTGTCTGCCCGCTGCTCCTGTAGGTAAGATCGCCCTCCGCTTGTGGCCCCGGTGCCAGTTTTGTCTGCTTGTCTCCCCTTTCCTTTCTGTGCCCCTCGCTGCCCCACTGTTGTTGTGCCCGTGATTTGCCTGCTTTCCCCCCGTTTTTCCTTCTGTGCCCCTCGCTGCCCCACTGCTGTTGTGCCCGTGATTTGCCTGCTTTCCCCCCGTTTTTCCTTCTGTGCCCCCGCTGCCCCACTGTTGTTGTGCCCGTGATTTGCCTGCTTTCCCCCCGTTTTTCCTTCTGTGCCCCTCGCTGCCCCACTGTTGTTGTGCCCGTGATTTGCCTGCTTTCCCCCCGTTTTTCCTTCTGTGCCCCTCGCTGCCCCACTGTTGTTGTGCCCGTGATTTGCCTGCTTTCCCCCCGTTTTTCCTTCTGTGCCCCTCGCTGCCCCACTGTTGTTGTGCCCGTGATTTGCCTGCTTTCCCCCCGTTTTTCCTTCTGTGCCCCTCGCTGCCCCACTGTTGTTGTGCCCGTGATTTGCCTGCTTTCCCCCCGTTTTTCCTTCTGTGCCCCTCGCTGCCCCACTGTTGTTGTGCCCGTGATTTGCCTGCTTTCCCCCCGTTTTTCCTTCTGTGCCCCTCGCTGCCCCACTGTTGTTGTGCCCGTGATTTGCCTGCTTTCCCCCCGTTTTTCCTTCTGTGCCCCTCGCTGCCCCACTGTTGTTGTGCCCGTGATTTGCCTGCTTTCCCCCCGTTTTTCCTTCTGTGCCCCTCGCTGCCCCACTGTTGTTGTGCCCGTGATTTACCTGCTTTCCCCCCGTTTTTCCTTCTGTGCCCCTCGCTGCCTATCGCCATTCCCGCCGCTGCGTCCCTGCGGCCCCGCCCCCTGACTGCCCATTCGCTGCCCCTGCCTCCCGCCTCCCAGCTGCTCCTCCCTCCCACCTCCCCATAAATGGCGGCCGCTGCACGGCCGCGCAGCGGACGTGCGCAGCGGGCGCGCCGCTGGCGCGCCGAAGGCGCGCCTAAGGCAAGCCCGTCTGCGCCCGTCCGCGACTGGACCGCGCCCAGCGCCAGAACCCCTGGATCCCACCGATGCAACACCACTCGACGGACCTACGACGCCGCCACACTCACCGCACTCAATGCCGGCCGGAACCCTGCCTGCTACCGAGCCTCACCGAGACGCACCCACGGACCCTTCACCTGCCAAACCTGCCGATTCACCTGCCCCCTGACGTGCACCACCTCCGCCAAGTCGAGCAACAGCAGCAACCACCTGAAATGCATCCTGCTGAACACCCGCTCCGTCCACAGGCACGCCGTGGAACTCTGGGACCTGCTCGACGCAACAGCACCGGACATCGCCTTCCTCACCGAAACCTGGATGAACGCCTCCTCAGCGCCTGACATCGCCATAGCCATCCCGGATGGATACAAGATCACCCGGAAGGACCGCGTCAACCAGACGGGAGGAGGCATCGCCATCGTACACAAGAACACCATCCGCATCTCGACTAACTCCGACGAGACCTTCACCGCCGCCGAACACCTACACTTCCAGATACACACGGACCCCAAGACCACCCTCCGAGGCACCCTCATCTACAGACCCCCGGGACCACGCACACTATTCAGCGAAGACATCGCAGACTTCATCAGCCCGCACGCCATGCCCTCCGCCGACTACATCCTCCTAGGGGACCTCAACTTCCACCTGGAGAACAACAACGACAGAAACACCACCGCCCTGCTGGACAACCTCGCCAACCTCGGACTCAAGCAACTGGTGAACACGCCCACCCACTACGCCGGCCACACGCTTGACCCCGTCTTCTCGTCCAGCAAGCACATCTCCTTCAGCCACGCCACCGGACTCCACTGGACCGACCACAGCTGCGTCCACTTCAGCTTCAGAAAGACTGCGACCCACCACCACCCGCAACAGGCTCCCCGCCGGAGCTGGAGCAAGATCACCGCCGAGCAGCTCACCGCCTCCCTCAGCCAGAACACACCCACCGACACAACGGACCCAAACGAAGCAGCCAGCAACCTCGCCAAGTGGCTGACCGCCTGCGCCGACGACCTCGCACCACTAAAAACCCTCCCAGCAGACCCGGAAGCAAGAAAACCCCTTGGTTCACCAACGAACTCAAGGAATCCAAGAAGAACTGCCGCACTCTCGAGAAAACCTGGCGACTCGACCAGACCACAGACAACAGGACCGCCCTCAAGCACGCCACCCGCAAACACCACCAGCTGATCCGTGCCACCAAGAAGTCGGCACTCAAAGAACGACTGGACAACAACGCCCATGACAGCAAGGAACTTTTCAGCATCGTCAAAGAGTTCTCCAACCCCAGCGCCGGAAACAACGACATCACCCCCTCGCAAGACCTCTGCAACTCACTCTCCGCGTTCTTCCACCGCAAGATCACCGACATACACAACAGCTTCAACGCACAAACAACGCACCCTACCGCCGAACCAATGCCCGCCACCACCACCCTCTGCAACTGGACCCCGATCAACACCGAAGACACCACCCGCACGATGAACTCCATCCACTCCGGATCACCAACCGACCCCTGCCCACACCACGTCTTCAACAAAGCCGACGCCACCATCGCACCCCATCTCCGGGACATCATCAACTCCTCCTTCCGCACCGCCACCTTCCCGGAGAGCTGGAAGCACGCCGAGCTTACCGCCCTCCTGAAGAAACCAACGGCGGACCCCACCGACCTCAAGAACTACCGCCCCATCTCGCTCCTTCCGTTTCCGGCCAAAGTCATCGAGAAGACCGTCAACAGACAGCTTGCCGCCTTCCTCGAGACGAATGGATCCCTCGACCCCTCGCAGTCCGGGTTTCGGGCCAACCACAGCACCGAGACCGCCCTTATCGCAGCCACCGACGACATCAGAACCCTAACCGACAACGGGGAAACAGCTGCCCTCATCCTCCTGGACCTCTCCGCGGCGTTCGACACCGTCTGCCACCGCACCCTAGTGAAGCGCCTCAGCAACATCGGAATCCGAGAGAAAGCACTGGAATGGATCATCTCGTTCCTCGCCGGAAGAACCCAGAGAGTCCGCCTCTCCCGTTCAGATCCGAAGCCACCGAAGTCATCTGCGGCGTTCCACAAGGATCCTCACTCAGCCCGACCCTCTTCAACGTCTACATGAGCCCCCTCGCAGCCATCGCACGCCGACACAACCTCAACATCATCTCCTACGCCGACGACACCCAGCTGATCCTCTCCCTCACCAACGACCCCACTACCGCCAGAGCCAACCTGCACGACGGGATGAGAGACGCCGCCGACTGGATGAGGAACAGCCGCCTTAAACTGAACTCAGACAAGACGGAAGTCCTCATCCTGGGCTCATCACCCTCCGCCTGGGACGACTCCTGGTGGCCCCCGGCCCTGGGCACCGCACCCAAGCCAACGGACCACGCACGCAACCTGGGCTTCATCCTGGACTCCTCCCTATCAATGACCAAACAAGTCAACGCCGTCTCATCTTCATGCTTCAACACCCTGCGCATGCTCCGCAAGATCTTCAGATGGATCCCCACTGAAACCAGGAAGACCGTCACCCAGGCACTCGTCACCAGCCGACTGGACTATGGGAACACCCTCTACGCCGGAACCACAGCCAAACTTCAAAAGAGACTCCAGCGCATCCAGAACGCCTCCGCACGACTCATCCTGGACATCCCCCGACACAGCCACATCACCGTACACCTGAAAGACCTGCACTGGCTCCCCGTCAGCAAGAGAATCACGTTCAGACTCCTCACCCACGCACACAAGGCCCTCCACGACCTGGGCCCAAAGTACCTCAACGACCGCATGTCCTTCTACACGCCCACACGCCAGCTACGATCAACCAGCCACGCCCTCGCCACCGTACCACGCATCCGCAGAACCACCGCCGGAGGAAGATCCTTCTCCTACCTGGCGGCCAAGACCTGGAACTCCCTCCCCACTCACCTTCGGCGAACCCAGGACCATCTCGCCTTCAGGAAGCAGCTCAAGACCTGGCTGTTCGAGCAGTAACTTACCCCCTCCCCCAGCGCCTTGAGACCCTCCCGGGTGAGTAGCGCGCTCTATAAATGCCGTGATTGATTGATTGATTGATTGACTATATACCCAGGATCTGAAAATAAATGCTACTGGTGCGCCTGAGGCGCTTATTGTGCCACCCACTTAAGACACCCCTTAAAAAATGTCTCAGGCCTGCCATTACAGCCTGAATGCAGGTTCCTGGGAGCTGCGAAAGTGATGTGAGGTCCTTACGTGGTGATGCGTCTTTCAGCAACAGTTCTGGCGAACTGCGTTGAACAATGCGATGTCTGTGCACCGGGTAAGGCCACGCAGTCGTTTCTTCTCGGGCTTGTACCCCACAGCATAAGAGATGTAAATGGACTGGCAAAGCACCTTCAGACCCACTTCCACGGGCCAAGGACTGGGGTGACGCCACTTGCCTCACAGTTGCAGTGTCCAGTTGCTGGTTACAAGAGACTAGCCATTGGAGTCAATCTGGGGGTCCCAAGTACACGTTGCAGGTCCAATCCTTCTCATCACGACACGAGGGCAGCAGGACAGAAGTCCAGCAGAGTGGCAGCACTTTCAGCAGCAAAGCAGTCCTTCTTCCTGGCAGTCTTTCACAGGTCCAGAAGTGTACTGAAGAGTTGGGGTCTGAGGTCCAATATTTATACCTGGTGCCCACTTTGAAGTCGAGGTATCTTCTAGAGGTTTTCACCCCCCTGGCATCTCCTTCCTCCCTGTCCTGGCCACTGTTTGTCTGGGGTCACAAAAGAACATGGTCAAACCCTTTGTGACGGTGCTCAGGCAGGACTTTT
This sequence comes from Calotriton arnoldi, assembly GCA_963921515.1. Classification (NCBI taxonomy): domain Eukaryota; kingdom Metazoa; phylum Chordata; class Amphibia; order Caudata; family Salamandridae; genus Calotriton; species Calotriton arnoldi. The sequence continues at coordinate 400,250 of CAWUFW010005635.1, forward strand.
TGATGTTCAAGTGCGGTACAACAATACAATATAATACAATACAATTTGATATCACGCACAAATCACACCTACAGGAGTATCTCAGCACTCAGTCAACTCAAAACTGAGCATAGGGTCTATAACAGTTCTGTCTTTAGTGCTTTCCTGAAGTTGCTATAGTCAGGGCAAGTTCAGAAAGAGAAAGGCAAATTGCTCCAGAAGGTGGGAGCCAAATAGGAAAAGGCTCTGCCACCACTTTTAGCTCATCGAATGCATGGTCTCACAAGAAGCTCTTTATCACTGGAATGCTAATTCCTAGTGGGATGATAGGACTTGAGCTTCTGACAGAGGTATTGGGACCCTTTTCCCTGCAGAGCTTTATAGGTTAAGCAACAAATTTTGAAGACAAGTCTTTTCTTTACTGGCAATCAGTGTAAGGATTATAGAAGAGGAGTTGAGGGCGATCTGGGGGGCTGATTACAGATCAGCCGTGAGGGTGTGTTTTGCACAACTTGTAGTTTGGCTATTAGTGAATCATTAACAGAGGCCAGTAACGCATTTCCATAATCCAGCTGACTTCCCACCAGAGCCTGTACCAAGGTCTTTCTGGCTGGCAGAGGAAGAAACAGCAGGGCTTTCTTTAGTAGGCATAATGTGGAAAAGCAAGTGCCTGTGGTAGACAGAACCTGGTCCCTCATATTTAGTTTCTGGTCTACCTTAACTCCTTGATTTGGTTGCTACTTTACTGGGACTAGGGGCCTTGCCTAGCTCCGGTGGCCACCAATCTGGAGTCCACAGATCTTGGTCTTTCCCAAACAAAATAATCGCAGTTTTCCCTGGATTCACCTGGAGGAAGTTGTCTAACATTCAGCCTGCAATCGCCTTCATACTGGCCATGAAGCGGACCTTCACTTTGTCAATGTCTCCATCGAAGGACATGACCATATCATCTGCATATAAAGACAGTTCCTCCCCCTCGTTAACTCAGAGTGGCCCATCCTGCCAGCACCTATCATCCCTTTTTCTCACTGGGAGCGATAAACAAAAGATAAACTGCTAGCTACACCCTGTCATGTGACCAGGATCAGGCTGCAGGTACCAAATGGCTAGGACAAGAAAATGGCAACTTTCTAAAAGTGGCATTTTCAGAATTGTGATTATAAATGCGACTTTACTATTAAAGAGAGCTTTTAATTACAATTCTATCGACACTAATCTCAAACTGCCAACCTGCTCCCAATTGAAAGTCATCACTTATTAAATATAATAAGGTAACCCAATGTTATCCTTTGGGAGAGGTTGGCCTTGCAGTAGTGAAAAACAAATTTAAGAGTTTTTCACTGTTTAGGCGATAGAACGTAGACAATAGCCCTCTACTGCAGAGGAACTTGTCAGTTCTACATACTTCTGATTTCAGTTGGATTCCTCTGTCTACACTCTCCTGAGCCACTGGAAAACCCATGGGGAACCCTTCACCTCACCTGTGGACTTCATCTGTGCAGCACCTAACTTTAACATGCTCACAGATGCATCCCAGTATGAAGATAGTACCACCATGGCCAACAAGGTGACGTGGCCCACTCCACCCCTTGGATCTGACTCCTGAGACTGGCCTCTCAGCCCAGGGTCTGTACCCTGAGACTGAACAGGGAGAGGAGTGAGTCCTCCCTCACCCGGTCCCTCCATCTGGGGTCAAGTACCCTCCACTGTCAGAGAACTCTGGGCTGCTGCCCTTCTCAGCTCTCCTGACACCGAGGGCAACTCATTCCCCAGAATTCAGTCTATGGGCATTTGGGGACTAACTATGACCCTCCTCTCCACCTGAGCCCAGCACTATCAGAGTGACTCCAAGGGCTAGTTTACTGACCACCTGTTCAGAGTCACAGGGACATAACAGTGGCCCAATACACTTGGTGTATCTGACCTGCGCTTCATCACTGTCAGACATATTTTTTTACTTTGACTCGGTCGCGCATGACTAGATCTCCGCAGTTGGCACTTTGACCTTTTAGGTGCGAGTTTTTTTACAAAAACTTTACAAATTCATAACTCCGGTTGTACTGATGGATTTTTGTCGTTTTGGTGTCAAATAATTTATTAAAATATACTCTACTTTTCTAAATTGGTGTGGGGTTTTTATTGTGTTGTGTTTTCACTTTATTACCCTTTTATGTGCTTAATAAATACTTTAAACATTGCCTCTAATGTAAGCCTGACTTCTTTTCTTGTGCCAAACTACCCAGGAATAAGCACAGGATAATTTAGTGACTTTTTGTGGTTCACAGTGCAAGGGATTGTGGCTGTAGCTGGACCAGGGCTAACACACAATTTCTCACATTGGTATTCAGCAATTTGGCTCAGGACTTGTGTTTGTGCAGTACTATAAAGTGATTTATGTCACACAAAAATCCCAAATAAATAATCTGAAGTCAGAGTTGACCTCTTTTTAAACTCTTCCTAGTCTTCCATTGGCTGTTTTCACCCTTTTCACATTTAAGAATTGGAGAGGTTAGGGTCAGCATACCACAAGAACTGGTGCCCAATTATGTGGGGGGAGATGATACTGACAAGTGGTTTTCTGCTTATGAGATAGCTCTGAGGGGACACTGGATTCCGTAAGAGTACTGTGGGTAGCATATCGAAGTACAAGGCTACAGCCGGGAAGGACACACTTCTCACACTTGAGGTAGAGGACCAGACCAATATGCCCCCATGAAAATCATACTTGTCGCCAAATATGGGTTGACCCCTGAGAAATACTGTCAGAGGTTCTGGGACAGACACAAACTCCCAAACCAGTCTTGGGTGGACTTCTTAGACTACTCCAACAAGGCATTGAATGGCTGGGTGAGCAGCTGCAATGTTAATGATTATGTTGAGCTATACAACCTAATCTTGAGGGAGCACATGATCAATACTTGTTTTACAAAGCTGCACCAACACTTGGTGGATAGCAAGCTGGCAGACCCTATGAATCTTGCTGAAGAGGCAGACCTCTGGGTCAGCATAAGAGGGTCCAAGAACAGGGAGGAGACCCCAAGAAGGGTGGGTCAGGTTCCTCCCAGCAGAGTGCGGGGGAGGTCAAGGGAGACACAGAAAAGTCTTAGACTAAGGGGGAAGGGTTCCCATGCCCCTTCTGAGAAAAAGGAGGGAGGTTCTGGTGGGAGGTGGCCCAGGGTGCCCCATTTCCAACCCTGCTGCTTTGATTCTCAGCTAGGACACAAGCAGGGGGACTATGTCTGTCCTAAGAAGCCACCCACTGGTGGGAACCTCTAGAGGGGTGGCCAATATGGCTTATGGGGTAGGTATCTCCAGGGGTAGGAGAAAAAGCATGCCCTAATCTCCATTAGATGGGAGGTAAACTCAGAGGGTAGACTGGTGATCCCTGATGTGGAACTCATTACTTTCACCAGGCCAAGGTGAATGGGGTCTCTGTCATTGTTTTAATCGATACCGGGACCAGTTACACCATGGTAGTGGAAAGGCTGTCTTTCCCAGAGCACTACACCAGCCAGGTGTGTAGGGTATCTCAGGCCCAGGAGCAAGGCTTTATCTCCATGGCCCTGGTATCCCTGGAGTAGGATGGGGAGATGGCCAAGAGAAGGGTCATAGTTAGTCAGTCAGTCAACAAACTTTATTCGGTTTTTGTTTGTAAAACCATAAAAGTTACACAAATACAATACATAAAAGCAACAAATTATAACATATCAGACTCCGCTACCACACAAAAGATCATCTAAAAACATGTCTAAATAAATAGACTCTACATGTCCATAAGGTGCCTGGAATTCATAGATGCCTTTAAAAACCCTGCAATAAAAATAACACATTCATCCTTCAGTAATTGTAAATACAATAGTGCCGGTCTAACCTGATTAAAATGCAATTTCTTTAAAATCGGAACTAAAAAATGCCTCCTGGGGACTTCATATAGATAACAAAAAAACATAAAGTGCAGCAAATCCTGCGGAGACTTTCCGTCGCAGCCGCAGGGAGCTAGCACTTGACCTCTAGAAGCCCCCTTGGGTCTTGCTAACAGGAGATGGAAGAGATTCATCCGGAACCTAGTTAAAAGAAATTTTTCGTGTGACGACAAGGACCCCATGAGGTATGGTTCAGTCAATGGAGTCGATTTAAGTAATAAATATGCCCGGACACTAGGTTTCCGAGCCTCTTCTGCTTCCCGCTCGGCTTGCCTTCTGCTCAGAAAAGCTACCTTGGTTGTTTCCACGTCCTTTCTTACAATAACATCTGGTTTAGAGAATAAAACTCCCCGCCCTATCCATTCAAATCCTTTTTGATATAATTAAGCCAGGGGATACGGGCCACGTTATCTAGGGACAGGCATTCTCTTAAAATCAAATGAGTGAGGATTAAATCTTTATTTAACCAACACGTTAACCAAAAAGTCAAGGGACGCAGGGCGATAGTATCACTTAGGTAGGAAACCCCCAATTCCTCATGTACCACCAAGTTCGAGGTTCCTTGCGGGACACATAATAACCTTTTTAGAAACCCATTTTCCACAACTTGGAGGGGTTCCACTACCGTGTATCCCCAGATCTCACTACCATAAGTTGCTATAGCTAAGCTTTTTGCTCGATACACCTGAAGCATAGCTCCTGTCGGTTTCTTTCCCACTTTAGAGGCAAAATTAAAAATTGCAGCATTGACCCGCACCACTTCCCCTTTTTTTCTTTTGATTAAGGGGTCCCACCTGAGTTGATCATCAAATAGGACCCCTAAATAAGAGAAAACATTCGTACGTGGGATCTTGTCATTACCAGTGTGAGAAGTTGGCCTGGCATATGCTGTCCACTAATTATAGTGGGCACCTTGCACCAGTCCAAACAACCCCTTATTGGAGATAGGTTAAAGACAACCTTATTGAAAGCTATCCTAGTGGTAGCTATGGAGAGCAGCCTTCAGGCTAAGTCTTGAAGGAGTGTAAAGCAGCTTGTTTTACCAGTCTATAATCTCTTGAGTGACCAAATGAAAGAGCACCACACCAGGTATATATTCAAAATATATGTATTTATTGCTAAACACACCCCTCTAGTCTCTTTATGAGGCTAGAGTTCGAAGTACATAAGTTAGAAGTTATTAAATCACAGTAATAGCACAAATACACGTTTGGGCCCTAGGGGCGTACCAAACCATATACCAATAAAGTGGTATGCGAACCACGACTGAACTAGACACTAGGTGGTGTCAGTTTGGATGGCCTTCCAGGGGTGGCATAATACATGTTGCAGCCCCTGGCAGGCCTCTGAGGTACCTATGCCCTTGGTACATAGTATACCATATACTAGGGACTTATAAGGGCACTCCAGATTCCAATCAGTGATGTGCCTAAGGCACATGGAAACCATTTTACAGAGAAAGCAGATAGACTGGGGCCCTGAATAGCAGGATCCCAGTCCAACTAAGTCATAAACCAGCAAAACACCATAAAAAAAGTGGGGGCAACCATATAGTCAGATTCCACCTTCCTACAACCAGTTCTAAACAAAAAGTTCCTCTTCGTATTTTTCCCTACCTTCATGACATAGGACTTAGAATTATTAATGGTCAGGTCCCGATCTGTCATGAAATCAGAGAATGCAGTTAAAAGAGATTGTAGGCCCAGTTCAGTTCTAGATATTAGGACGGCGTCATCCGCGTAAAGCAAAACGGGAATGCCCCCGCCGTCCTACATAGGGGAAATCTGCTCCAGTTGCCCTCAGCGCACTTTCCAATTCATTAATATAAAAATTAAATAAAAATGGCGCCAAGATACAACCCTGCCGGACCCCCTTCCTAATCTCGAAGTCCCTGGAAACCTGCAAATTTTGTGCAAACCTAATGTTGGCTTTAGTTGAGAAATGCAGGTCCTCGAGAAAATTAACAATACAATTTTTCTACCCCCATTGCCCTCATGGACTGCCATAGCTTAACTCGATTTACACAATCAAAAGCAGATGACAAGTCCATGAAGGCAAGGTGGATAGTTCCGGGGTGCGCGACAGTGTATTTATTCAATATCATGAATAGGTTAAGGTACTGTGCAACTGTAGAACGCCCGGCCGAAAACCATACTGGACGTCCGACAGAATCCCATTCTCATCTGCCCATGTTGTTAATCTCTGTAATATGACACGACCCACCACTTTGACCACTGAGTCAATAAGCGAGATTGGTCTATAGCAGTGGGTACTATTTCTGTCACCCTTTTTAAAGACTGGGACTATGGTTGAGGAGGCCCAAGACTGAGGACACCCCTTCTTAGCTGCCGCGTTAAATAGTGACTCTAAAATCGGGGCCCAGAACAAGGGGTCTGACTTAAATAAGTCCGGGGGGATCCCATCTGGACCTGGGGCTTTGTTAATAGTTAACCCTCGGATTCCTTCCAAAATCTCGCTCCTATTAAAGCATATCGGAGCATCCAACCTATTCTGGGGTATACTACAAATAGGCTTGGACGGACAATCAAACATGGTTTTAAAATGAAGTACCCATTCATCCTCTAAGATATGAGCCACGAGACCCTCCCCCCCATCCTTAACAAACAGGGGCCCATTCACGACACTCCAAAACCTCGAGCTGTTCCTCAAAGTACTTGAGTCGATCAGCTCCTTCCCGGCGTCTTCCTTCAGTGCTCCCTTGCGTGTGGCCAGGGCTATCTTGTATTCCCTGCGACAAGCACAAACCTCAGTTTGAATTCTCGGTTTGGCTGCCAGAGCCGCCCTCAGTCGCTTAGCTGATCTAGAGCAATCCGAGTCAAACCATCTGGGGCCGGAGAAGACAGTGCCTCTAGCCGGTGCACTTAACAATTCACCAACTGTATGCGCTATTGTCTCATAGGCACAGAGGATCTCTTCGGGGGTGGACCTCTCAGACGCACATAATGATAACTCATTGGCACAAGATGTTTTTACCTCATTATAGAAACTAACAGGGGACACCTGAGACCATTTTAACCTTCGCTTTCCATCCGTTGGTTTCAGAATGCCCCCGGACGAAGCCACCCCAGTTTTTGACAATAAAGGGTCCAACATTTGAACAATTAAAGGATTATGGTCACTAAATTCACTAGCTGTAATATTAAAACCATTAAAAACAGATAACAGCGATGAGGAAATTAAAATAAAATCAATGAATGATCCTCTTCCACTTCCTTTGAACGTTGGTACAGGGAACTTGGTATAAGGGTCAGTTAAAGACATCGTGACCACCAAATCCAATTCGTTTAACATGTTATTCAACAATTCTCCTTGGAGATTGTGGTCAAAATGAAAACCCCTCATAAGGGGACACCCAAGCTCCGAGATACAGGATGTTGAAGGGTTACCACAAGGGTGTATGTTAAAATCACCAGACACCAAAAAATTATAAAATCCACGACCCATAAGTTGTTTTATAAGAACTCCCAAGCTAATGATGTTACCCGCCTCATGCGAACTGACCACCGAGTTATAAAAATTAAGGATTCCCCATCTAGTGTCCCCCTGGTTACTGACAATGCCAGAATTCCCGGATGTGTGGATGGAATCACCTGTAACTTACAGTCAACAGCTACAGAGATAAGTGACTAAACCACCCCTTGCTCTTCCACTCGCTGAGGGAATGGCCGGGACAAAAAAAGCCTTATAACCTTCTAGAAGAAAATCACAATCCACCGACCATGTTTCCTGGAGACTAATTACAGTGTGTTGCTTCATGAAGCATACCCACCGGGGTCCAAAAACTTGTTAGCCAATCCTGCAATATTCCAAGATAAAAATTGTTAGACCTCGCAGCTATATGATTCATAGCAACCTCCCCTGAGGACTGAGAAAGTGCAATTGACTGAATTCCAGGGAAAACAGGAGCCTTTAGTCAATCGCAGTTATCCAATCCAGAGAGGGCTGCGAATCTATTATCTAATGCTAATACGTGGGTATTACTTGACTGCCCATCCGACTCAAAGGTCAAGTGGGCAGGGGCGGGAGAGTGTTGCCTGAGATCTGGATTATTTAGCCCTCCTCTTCGTTGTGAGGCCCTATAACTATTTTCAGGCAATTCCCTATTAAGTGCTGACTTGTAAAAATAACCCAGGGGTAAAACCTTAACTGCGGAACCCGTTAACGGGGTAAGGCTAGATTCCCTGGATAAAATACACCCCGCAGTGAAGGGGTTGTCAAAGTTTAAATGACACAGTCTCCATTATCCGTTTTCCGGGAACTCCCTATCCAATTAACCCTACGGGCCATGAGAATGTTGTTAGCTACTCGATGGCCCCAGGAGATAGAGTGTGTAAACCAATGGTTTAATTTGTTTTTCAACTGCACAAAATTTTCCACACCCCCCTTGGGGAGAGGAGGTATATTCCCCAGCACCACTACATAAGGGGTAGATTCTGGTGGAAGATCTATAGTTGGAAAACTCCGAGACTGGAGAACCCTCCCCTCTGACCCCCTATCCAAACGTGATTCTCCTCTGCTAGGTTGCTAGCACGTGATAACCGGGGTATCGAGACTACTGGGCCTGCTCCCAGTAGGTCTATTTTTGTCATGTACCGCTCCATTCACTACAATCCTAGCGGTAGACCCGCCCCCTGCACCTTCCCCCACAGTTTTTGAGCTCCTAGCGGCTATAACATCTATATTTGAGGATGAGCTAGCTAACAGCCCGGCTGGGGGGATACAGCCAGTAGACCCCTCTAATTTGGCCAACCTAGCTTCTATCATACTTATTTTTTGAAACATCGGGTCTAATAATGTAGATAGCATAGTTTCTAGCCTGCTCCAAAAGTTCCCCTCTGCGGTGCTATCACATAATTGTACTGGCACAGTCTGAGGCGTAGAAGTAGGAATACCCACTTTCGCACCGCTTGTGGGGGGGACAACTACTACTGACCCTCCTAAGATTTCCTGTGCATTGTTTTTTTTGTATGCACTTGGGCCTTTCTTTTGTAGAGTGAGATTCGTTATTACAATCCGATTTAAGCTTTGCTTTTTGCCCTCTAGTAATCGCCTTAGATTGCACAGGGATAGGTTCATTCTCTTTAAGAGGGCAGGGGTCAGAGTTTATCAATATGACTGGGGCTACAAATAATGGCGGACTCAACCTAGCTGGGGGGGCATCGTGATTCACAACCGTCAACGAATCAGGGAGTGTAGGAGTTAGGGAAAGTCTCCCTAACGGGGAATGTGGATCAAGGGATAACCTACGTTCTGTCAGTTGTATTTCATGAATGAGGGCAGATTCAGCTCTCAGAATGAAGGCATCTAAAGTGCCAACCACATTTCTTCCCGTACTTACTTTATGCTTACTCATTTTCCAACGACCTATAAACACACTTTTAAATAAATACACCAAGCCCGGGTAAAATACAATCTAAAAATAGTTATCCAAATACTTAAAACAATGTGCAAAATACAATGTGCAGGACACAGCTCACAGACTCCTCGGGGCCTTAACTATAATCCTCAGAAAGGAGCCATTTGCAATATAAGCTAATTAACAATGTCATTAAAACCAGTCCAACAATAAAAATAGAACAAAATGCAGGTTCAGTGCAAAATCCAGACAAAAATAGAGCAGAGTCTTAAATCTTAAGTCCAAAAAACTCACAAAGACACGTTTAAAGTGTAACGGGTCAAACACACATTATCCATCAGACGCCAATGCTGCCAACCAAGTAAACTTTGGGAACACAGAAAAGGGACAGCAGTACCTGTATCAAAAACCTTGATCGCAATTAAAAGTAAAATGGCCAGCCCTGCCTCTTCCTGGCAATGACGGGCAAGGACGGGCCCGCCCTTGGCCCGGGCTTCGCCCGGGCGAGCCCGCGCGCGTCCCGCGCTGCGGGAGGCCACCAGGAGTTTTATCGCGCCTCCGGGCGCCGTTTGCAGCGTCAGAGGCTGGCGCCGCCGTGGGAGCTGCAGGGAACCGTAGTCCTGTAAGCCGTTCCCCTCACGGCTGGAAATGCGCTCCACAGGAAAAGCAACTGTTGGGCCGTTCCCCTCACGGCAATGGTAAGTGGCTTGTGGCGTCCCGCGCTGCGGGAGGCCACCAGGAGTTTTATCGCGCCTCCGGGCGCCGTTTGCAGCGTCAGAGGCTGGCGCCGCCGCGGGAGCTGCAGGGAACCGTAGTCCTGTAAGCCGTTCCCCTCACGGCTGGAAATGCGCTCCACAGGAAAAGCAACTGTTGGGCCGTTCCCTCACGGCAATGGTAAGTGGCTTGTGGCGTCGCGCGCTGCGGGAGGCCACCAGGAGTTTTATCGCGCTCCGGGCGCCGTTTGCAGCGTCAGAGGCTGGCGCCGCCGCGGGAGCTGCAGGGAACCGTAGTCCTGTAAGCCGTTCCCCTCACGGCTGGAAATGCGCTCCACAGGAAAAGCAACTGTTGGGCCGTTCCCCTCACGGCAATGGTAAGTGGCTTGTGGCTTATGGGGTAGGTATCTCCAGGGGTAGGAGGAAAAGCATGCCCTAATCTCCATTAGATGGGAGGTAAACTCAGAGGGTAGACTGGTGATCCCTGATGTGGAACTCATTACTTTCACCAGGCCAAGGTGAATGGGGTCTCTGTCATTGTTTTAATCGATACCGGGACCAGTTACACCATGGTAGTGGAAAGGCTGTCTTTCCCAGAGCACTACACCAGCCAGGTGTGTAGGGTATCTCAGGCCCAGGAGCAAGGCTTTATCTCCATGGCCCTGGTATCCCTGGAGTAGGATGGGGAGATGGCCAAGAGAAGGGTCATAGTTAGTCCCGAAATGCCCATTGTCTGTATTCAGGGGAATGACTTGCCATTGGTGATAAAAGAGCTAAGAGGGACGGCCGTCCAGGGCGCCCTGAAAGCTCAGAATTCTGGGGCTACTCCTAAATAGAGTGAACACAGGCCCAGATGGAGAGGCAGGTGCAGGAAGGACTCACCCCTGTCCCCTGCTCAGCCTCAGGGTACAGATCCTGGGCTGAGTGACCAGTCTCAGGCTACCACCTATGGACTGGTAGGGAAGAGCGTGGAAAAAGGGTGCCTACCACCTGGGGCAGCTGTCCGTGACCTCTTTTGGTTGCTGTCCTTATGGGCAGAATTTACTTTGGGTTGGGAACAGAAGTCTGATCCAAGTGGTGAAAGTCTGATCAAAGGGATGAAATGGGCCGCATCACTTTGTTGGCCATAGTGGTAGTCTACCTATTGGGATGAATCTGTAAGCAAGTTAAGGTTAGGTGCTGCACAGATGGGGTCCACAGGTGAGGAGAAGGGTCCCCCATGGGTTAGTTCAGTGGCTCAGGAGAGTCAAGACAGAGGGAACCAACTGAATTGAGCAGAGCATAGAACTAATAAGTGCCTCTGCAGTTAAGGGCCATAGTTCAAGGTCTGTCGTCTGAGCAGGGAAGACTATCAAGGTATTGACTATTCTCCCCTGGCTTTAGGCTGGAGGGGTGTCATGTTGGACCAGGCCCTCTTTGCAGGGTCACTCCAAACTTTTTTGCCTTATTCACTCCTTTTTTACTGAATTTGTTTTTGTTGGCATTAGGACTCTGTGCACTTTACCACTGCTAGCCAGGGCTAAGGTGTTTGTGCTCACACCCCTAAACATGGTAAAGTGGTTTATACCTGACTGGCACATTTAATTTACTTAATTTACTTATAAGTCCAGAGTAGAGTGGTATACCATATACCCAGGGTTTGTAATTTAAATGCTACAAGTGGGCCTCCAGCACTTATTGTGACACCCACTTAAGTAGCCCCTTCAAACTTGTCACATGCCTGTCATTGCAGCCTGAATGCAGTATTAAACTGCCAGTTCGACTTGGCAATATAACCGCCTTGCCAAGCTTTAAACTCCCCTTTTGTTACAGATAAGTTACCCCTAAGGTAAGTCCTAGGTAGATCATAGGGCAATGTGCACTGTAATTAAAAGGTTGGAAATGTACTTTTCGTGGTAGTGAATAACTCCTAAATTCGTTTTTCACTAATGTGAGGCCTACTCTGTCCCATAGCATAACAATGGGTTGCCTTATGACATTTAATGTAATAAGGCAACCCAATGTTATCCTGGGTACATCCCTCCTTTGGCACACCTCATATGGTATTGCAAAGTCTGATTTAAGTTTGGCCTGCAAAGGATTGTGAATGGGTAGACATCAGGAACTTTGACAAGGCCTTTGGTTATAGCATGAATAGGTCCCATTATAAAACCCAAAACATCTCCTATTTGTGAACTACGGGCCTGATTTAGATTTGGATGGGCAAAGTAAAGTCCAGTAGGGCGACTGCGTAATTTACTCCATCGCCCTGATGGACATCCCATTCCCCAACACTGGAGTTCCCCACCGGCCTCGCGACAACTCCTGAAATTGGAAGTCACTGCCATCACAACGGTTCTTGTCAATGTTGTAAAAGTTTGACGGACGGCTCCATCAAACTGGATAGCTGCCTGTCAAACTTATACAACGTTTTTCATTTCACAATACAGAAATTCACAAAGTGGCAGTTTATTTATGAAAAATGAAAAACCAATGCCCCATAGCATGGGAGAGAAGTGTGTCATAATTATTTATTTTTTTACTATACCATACTCTCAGGTTTTACCCGGCGGTAATGGACAGCAAACAAAAGCCACCCAATCATCCACTCTAAATTGTTCGGGTGATCAGATAGATAACCTTTACTGATGGAGTAGGCATATTTAAGGTCTGCCCACCTCTAAATCGGGCAGGCAAACCTTGAGTTTGGCAGAGAGGGTACTCCATTACAACAATGACGGCTCTTGTGCTGAGCCCACTGGCACTTCAAGTTTCACTGTGGGGGCGTGGTCAAGCAAGATGACCGACAGGATGTAGCCGAGCCCAGCTACCGTCCAACCTGGACTAATCCTGCGAAAACCTGCTCTATTGTCCACTTACTAGGGCAGCAGAGAAGTGCATTGAGGGGGAGGCGCTTGAGGGGGGATGCGCCTTTGATCGAGGGCGACAGCAGCAGACTCGTAATTGGCTCTCAGCTGGTCGCGACCTAATGAAGTGGTGAGGCCCGGGACCACTGGTTGCAGCAGAAAGCTCCTGAGCGTGGATGCAGCTGTGGGGAGCACGCTGCCAACTTAAGTGGAGGATTGGGGTCGGGAAGAAAGCAAGTTACTTACCTGTAACTGTAGTTCTCCAGTATTGGAAACTTTCATAGATTCACATGCTTGAATCATTCCCCGTCGTTGAGATGGGAGTCCCCGGTATATCAAAAAAGCAATGCTTAAATCAATACAAAGCAGGAAAAAGGCCTAGGCCCATTTCAGTTTTGTAACCCATAACTCTTGTTTTGTAAAAGAGACCAAAAATAATCCTTGAACCAATCAGGACCCTTCACCCTCTAGAACCCTCCTGAGAGAACCTTAGACCTTCAGATTTTCGAGCACTTGTGCCCAACACAACCCTGTGCAAAAAAAACACAGGTGAGCCTCTCAGGGTAGGAGGGCGGGTCGCATGTCAATCTATGAAAGTTTCCAATACTGGAGAACTACAGTTACAGGTAAGTAACTTGTTTTCTTATTCCAGTATTGGAACTTTCATAGATTCACATGCTTGAATCAGAGTAGCTAGCAGTACGTAGCATATTTTATACTGCATGACCAAATTAAATTGTCCATTTGGAGGGAGGAACAGCTTTACCTAAGAAAAAACATCAAACTCCCAATCGTTAAATATTCCATGCTTAACCTGTATAACCGTAAACATCACAGAGAAAAAATAATTATTTTGGAAACCACTACATTATTAATCTCTACACAATGAGAAATGCATTGGATATAAAATGTGCATATTTTAACAGTAAAAAAGGAAGGTGGGATGAAAGAGAGAGCTCACCATCACTGGAAAAGGTTTCTCAGCACCGCCTGTCCCACTGCCACATCATTGTCCGCGGCTGCATCCAGGCAGTAATGCCTGGTGAAGGTGTGTGTACTCTTCCAGGTAGCGGCCCTGCATGTATCCTGGATAAGTACTCCAGCAAACAACGCAGTGGATGTCGATACAGCTCTCGTCGAACGAGCACGAACCTGTGCTCCCAAAGGCTTCCCTGCTGCTTGATGGCAATATTGGATTGCACTAGAGATCCACCGAGCAATTCCTCTTTTGGAAAGAGGCTAGCCCTTTCTGGGCGCACTGAAGGATACAAAGAGCTGAGACGATTTGCGAAAAGCTTTAGTTCTTTGTAGATAAAATTTCAGGCAACGCTGGATATCCAGCGAATGGAGAGTCCTCTCCGCTGCAGTAGTCAGTTGAGAAAAGAACCTCTTTAGGATAAGAGGCTCATTCAAGTGAAAGTCCGATGGTACTTTGGATATAAACTTTGGATTAGTTCGAAGGACTATCCGATCCTCTTTGAACTGTAGAAAAGGTTCCTGAATGGTCAGGGCTTGCATCTCCCCAACTCTCCTGGCCAATTTGAGCGCCAGGAGAAGAGCCACCTTCCAAGACAAGAATTTAAGGTCTGCCCTGTGAATGGGTTCAAATGGATGCTTCATGAGTTGCGATAGCACTATATTCAGCTGCCAGAGAGGTGGCGGAGGTTTGACTGGGGGAAAGGTACGAAATAATCCTTTCATGAACTGTTTTATGATTCTTTCAGACCATAACGATGGTCCTGATGAGGTCCTTCTATAACGGGATACAGCGGCTAGATGAACCTTTATTGACGCATGCTCTAATCCAGATTTTGCCAAAAGCAGGATGCAAGGAAGAATTTCATGAGAAACAGATATATGAGGATGAATATTAGACTCCTGGCACCATAAACAGAACCGTCTCCATTTCATCCTGTACGTTTTATTCGTACTCTGTGCTCTGGCATTTGAGAGAATATTTCTGCATTCAGATGGTAGTTTTAGATGTTGAAATTCACAGTGTTCAGGAGCCATGCTGCTAAACGTAGTGACTTGGGGTCTGGATGAAGCACTTGTCCCCGGCGACATCGTCAAGAGAGATGGAATGGGCTGAAGGAGAATCGGTTGCGTTTCCGAAAGAAGAAGCTCCGTGAACCAGTGATGTCTGGGCCACCATGGGGCTATCAGGATCATTCTGCACGGCTCTCTCTTGATCTTCGTGGGAAGACGTGGTAGTAGGGGAATCGGGGGAAAGGCGTAGGCAAAGACGCCTGACCATGCCATCAAAAACGCATTCCCCCAGAATCCCTGTTGGTGACGCCAACTTGCAAAGAAGTGGCATTTCTTGTTCTGAGCTGTCGCAAAGAGGTCCACTGTTGGCTTGCCCCACTTCAGAAAGATACTGTCTAGGGTTTTCCGATTGATCTCCCATTCGTGGCAGGCTGACTTGAGTCTGCTCAATGTGTCTGCTTTGACATTATGATCCCCCGGAAGGTGTTCTGCTTTTAGAGAGATTCCATTCTGAACTGCCCATTCCCAGATTCTCTGGGCATCCTGAGATAGGGGGAGAGATCTTGTGCCGCCTTGCTTGTTGAGATAATGCATTGCTGTTGTGTTGTCTGTCCTGATCAGCACCGCCAAGTTCTTTATCCTCGGAAGAAAAGCCAGCAATGCTAATCTCACTGCTCTGAGTTCCAATAAATTGATGTGAAGTTGTTGGTCTTGACTCTGCCAACGCCCACTAACCTGAAGGTCTTGAAGGAAGGCCTCCCCAACCTTCCAGGGAAGCATCAGTGGTGATGACTTGTGGAGCCGGCATGGTAAGGAAGGAAAGGACGACTGAAATATTTCGACGCTGGGTCCACCAAGACACGGCCTGTATCATACCTGGCGTGATCGTGATGACGTCCTCGAAGGATCCCACAGTTTGACGCCATTGCTGGTCCAGTTCCTCCTGTAATGGATGCAGCCTTAACCGGCAGAGAGGGATGCATGAAGACATTGTCCCCAGGAGTGACTTGTAACGGTGTACTGAAAGTGACTTTCTTCTTGCGAATGCTTGGGACAGAGAGATTAGCTTCTGCTGTCTCTCTAGAGAAGAAAACGCTCTGTTTATTGTGGTGTCCAGAATTGCCCCTAAGAACGTAATGCTCTTGGAAGGATGAAGAGCTGATTTCTCTCTGTTCAGAATCAGGCCTAATTCGGCAAAAAGTGTTGTGCATGCCACCGTGGACGACTGAGCAGCCGCGTGTGAAGCTGCTTTCATCAACCAGTCGTCCAGGTACCGAAATACCTGATGCCTTTGTTTCCTCAGAACAGCTGCCACTGGAGCTAGACATATTGTAAAAATCCTTTGGGCGGACTTGAGGCCAAACGGCAGCACCTTGAACTGATAATGGCTTCCGGCTACGACAAATCGAAGGTACTGCCTGTGGGAGGGATGGATGGGGATGTGAAAATATGCATCTTGTAAATCCAAGGTGGTCATATGATCCCCTGGGTTTAGGTGTAGTAGAATGTCCTGAAGGGAAACCAGGCGGAAGGACTGTTTTTTGAGATAAGTATTTAGAGTTCTCAGATCCAGGATAGGACGCCATTGACGAAAGTTCTTGCGAACCAGAAGGAAACGGAAATAAAATCCCTTCCCCCTCTGGGAGATTGGCACCGGTTCTATTGCTCCTTTTCGGAGCATTGTAAGAATCTCCAAGCGCATGAGATGTAGATGTTTGACTTCCTGGCGTCCCGGAGGAGTACAAGGAGGAATCTGAAGAAACTCCAATGTATGGCCGAATTGTATTAAATTGAGAACCCATCGGTCCGTGGTTATTTTCTGCCACTGGGAAAGATGAAAAGAAATTTGCCCTCCCAGGGGAACTTCTGGAGAGGAAGGAATAGACATAGCCGGAGCCTGAAGCTCGTCATTGACGTCTTGAGGTGTCTTTTCCCTGACAACCTGTTTTTCCTCTGGGGGTAGATCTAGAGTATGTCCCCGACTGTTGCGGTCGTTGAACAAACTGCTGACGTTAAGGTTGGGAAGATGTAGCGTAAGAGGGGTATCTGTATTGTTGGTATCCTCCTCTGTAGGATGGAAGTCCTCTTCCTCTGGCTCCTCTAAAGGGCACCTTCCGATATTGTAGTGTCCCTAGAGCCTTCGCTGTATCGGTATCCTTCTTGATATCCTGCAGCGCATCATCTGCATGCTTTCCGAATAAAGCCTCTCCATCGAAAGGAAGGTCCAGGATCTTATTTTGGACCTCCGGTCTAAAAGATGTTGCTCATAGCCATCCTTGACGGCGCAAAACCGCTGCACCCCCCAGCGATTTGAAAGCTGTAGTTGCGATACCCATCGCACAATCTATTACTTCTGCAGAAGCTCTCTCACCTTCCTGGAGAATCTTCTTTACCTCTGGTCTACTCTCTTCTGGAAGCTGATCCATATACAGAGCCAGGTCACACCACATCTGCCTATCATATCTGCCCAATATGGCAAGGGCATTAGCCGCTCTGACCAACAGAGCTGACATTGAGAAGAAACGCTTACCAACGTTATCTAGGCGTCTGCCTTCTCTATCCGGCGGTGTTGTAATGGGTGCTGATGGATTTTTGGATTTCCGTTGTGCTGCTTGGGAAATAACGGAATCCGGTTTGGGATGGCCCACCAAACATGCTGGGGCGGCCTCTGGGGCCTTGTACTTCTTTTCCAACCTGGAGAGTACTGGTGTTACAGTCGCTGGTGTCTTCATGACCTTAAGGCCTTCCTCCCAAACGTGACTTATTATCAGGATGGCCCTCACCGACTTCCTATATGGCTCCTTAAAATCATATAAAAAACACTCCGTCTGTGTCGCTGGCATAGGTAGGTCACATCTTTTTGCAGCCCTTTTCATTAAATTATGAAATCCACCAATATCCTCTGGTGGTGAGTCAACCGGTACCGGAGAGGGAGAAGAGGGCGTAGGAATGAGGCAGTCATCCCATTCCCTATTAGGATCTGTAATTTCTCCCTCCTCTAGGTCGTCGTCCGTAGTAGCCGGATCCTGTTGAGGGATTGGTGGGGGCGATCTCTGTAAGGGTTTCGCCAGCACAGCTTGGCTTCTTAGATGGTATAGACCGTGGGCGAGGAACTGCTGGTGGCATTTCTTGAGATACAGGAGTTGGTGGAAATCTCTTCCTGTAGTCCGCCAACATGAATTGTAGGTCCGTCAACAAGGAGGACGGCATGCAAACTACTTCCTCCTGATAACTCTGGCGGTATTGTTCCGGAGGAGGGAATTGATATTCGCCATATTCCTCATCAAAGTCGTCCTCCTGACACTTTACGTGCAGTTGAGATGGGCTACTTGCATAGCCATAAGGTCCTTAGTCTTCTTCCTCAGAATCCTGTTCTTCTAGCAGGTGAGATGGCAAAAGAGGCGTGACTTTGCTAGGAGATGTGATTTCAGGCGTAATTCTCCTTTTCCTAGCTCTTTCTGACCTGTCCGGTGTTTTTCCCTCGTCGACGAGCCCGTCGACGAGATCGCCGACGAGATCGCAGACGAGATCGCAGACGACACCGTCGTCGAAGTTGCAGCCGTCGGCGGTAACTTGGAAATCATCAGCGATGGTCTAACCGTCGTCGACGACGTGGTTACCGTCGTCGGCGCCGTCAACGACTCCGCCGTCGGCGCAGTCGTCGTCGACACCGTAATTGTCGTTGACGCCGCCGATGATACCAGCGTCGAAATTGTCGTCGACGGTGACAAAATCGTCGACGGTGATTTAGTCGACGGAGCTCCTAACTCCGCCGTGGACGCTGAAACCTTCTTTGGTAGCAGGCGAATCTCAACCTTCGTCGATGACGACATAGATGGTTTCTTCATCGACGGTCCCGTCGACGATGAGGATTTCGTCGCCGTTTTTACCTCAGGAGGCACTGAAGAAGGCTTTTTGAAGGAGTGCCTGATCTGAGGGGGTGTCTTAGGCGGCTCAGAAGTCGCCTTTTTTGCAGTTTTATCCCCCGAAGCATGACCCTTCCTCTCCTTTTCATGTCTGAGGAGGTTTTTGAGGGACTGCGCCCGTGAGACCCTTGAGTGGTCTTTTTAAGGGCTTTTCCTGGACGCTCCTCAAAAGAATGAGTATGTGGTGATCTTCTCTTATGGGACCTTCTGAATGAGGAAGAGGATGTTTCATCACTGTCACTAGAAATCACCTCCTTTCTGGCTTTTAGCTTTTGAAGCCATATCAAAAGGCGTCCCTCACGGTCCTTTAAGGTCTTACTAGAAAAGGTACGACATACTTTGCAGTCCTTTGCTTGATGGTCTGGATAGAGACAATAAATACAGTTCTCATGAGGGTCATCAGTATAAAGCCTCTTCTTGGAGCAAGTAGCACAGGCTCTAAACAGACCCTTTTTCTCCTTTCCTGACATAATAAAGTCAGAGTGATAACAAACCAGCACTGAAGATGGATTCTGCAGATGAAATCTGTAGGAAGGTGGAATCTGACTATATGGTTGCCCCCACTTTTTTTTATGGTGTTTTGCTGGTTTATGACTTAGTTGGACTGGGATCCTGCTATTCAGGGCCCCAGTCTATCTGCTTTCTCTGTAAAATGGTTTCCATGTGCCTTAGGCACATCTCTGATTGGAATCTGGAGTGCCCTTATAAGTCCCTAGTATATGGTATACTATGTACCAAGGGCATAGGTACCTCAGAGGCCTGCCAGGGGCTGCAGCATGTATTATGCCACCCCTGGAAGGCCATCCAAACTGACACCACAGGTCTGCTACTGCAGCCTGGGTAAGGTGGTGCATGCACCTCTTACTGTGATATAGGTTACCTATATCACGAAATACATACACACATATAAACCTATAAGTCACTCCTAAGGCAGGCCTTATCAATCCTAAAGGCAGAGTGCGTGGTTCCTATGTGAGAGGGTGCCCCTGCGTGAGCAGGGCCCTCTGCAGCGTTCGGAGACCATCTCTGATGCTGTTTGTAGTGCAGCCTGACCATATACTCTTAAGCGCATTATATCCTTGCGGTAAAATGCTAACTTTGGAATGGCTGCACCTAAACATGTCGTGTTTGGTGTCAAACATCTTGGAATACTACCCCCCCCGCCAATCCTGGCGGCGGGGGTAGAATTCCACCCTTCTAGAGGGAAAGACATGTTAACTCTGGCTTACGCGGTAACTTCTTTCTGAAGCCCTGGCATCACAAAATGGATGCTGCTGCCACAGACACAAGTCTGGCCTCCTGCTGCTGGACGAAACTCCGGCAGGGGAGGCCTGGACAATAGGTTTCCTGTTGCAGGGAGGTGTGACCACCTCCCCAGACAGGATAATGTGTATTGGGGCTGGGTGGGTGCACTCTTAGAGTGCTTTGAAGTCCTGCACTGGGGGAGCAAAAGGCTCCTCTGTGCATATGCCAGTTCAAACCAGCTCAGGGGCTACCTGCCCCTGCTCTGGCGCGAAACTGGACAAAGGGAAGTGGGTGTAGCCACCCCTCCCTTGACCCTCCCATAGGTGGGGTCATAGAGTTAGTCCCTCCCTGTTTTACTGGTTAAAATGGGGAACCCTTGCCACAGCAAGATTAGATAACCCCTGGACGACGCTCTACAGAAGAATCCTGGCCCTTCGACGTTCCACTACCTTTGGAAGACAGAAGAATCTCCCTTGGAGTCAAGGAGTGACTCCCCTGCTTGGCAGGCACCAAAAACGACAACGACGGTCGCAAACTACGCCGCTCCCGCCGGAGTCCGAAGTCCCTGCAGCCCAGGAAGTGGATTTCCTGACCTCTCCCAGGCCATCGTGAGTCCCCAGCGAAGCTGAGGCAAGTGGACCCCACGAGTAACGAGGAACCGTGACCCCTGGGTACCGTGCACTATTGTCGAGTGCAACCCCTTCACAACGTTCTACGAACCTGTGCTTTGGACCACATATGGTCCCGACCTCCAGCAGGAATCCCTCCGAAGATCAGAGGCCTACACCATCCCGAGTGACCGTGGGCCCCTGTTGAGTGATTCCGCCCGAGGTGTCTTCGCGATCCCTTGCCCGCTGGCTTGTGGGTCCCCAGAAGACTTCTTAAAGAAACCAAAGGGCTCCCCTGGTTGCTCCAGGCCTGCCCTGACTTACCCTCGCTGGGTGAGTTCCACAGACCTTGCTGGTCTGCGCCATCGACTTTTCTTCATCTCCCAGAGACTTGCGGCTGCCAAGGCTTGTTGGCTCCGATCGAGTTGCCGACACCGCAGTCAGCTGCAGACGTCGAGGACACACCGAATCCAGCTCCTGGTCGTCGTCGACGCCTCCTGGACCACGTGGCTGAAGAGTCAAGGCACCCGCAACCGACCTGAATCACTCGACGACGGTGGGCATCCATCTTCCTTGCCCCGAGTCACTGCCAAGTGACTTTGAACACTGTCCCCTCTGCTTTCAGGTCATCCTTCTTCAGAATCCAGGCTTGGATTCCACCGGACACTTCTTCAGCTCCCGCAAGCAGCAAGTCTTCTTTGTTCGCCATTGAAAACGACGCCGCGACCCGACACCAAAGGACACCTGTGCACCCGGCTTCCCTGGGTGAGGTAACTCCAGCACTACGGTGCTCCTGTGGGTGTGGGCCCTAGAACGACTTACCCTGTAAGTGACTTGCTTGTAGGTTCTATAGAAGTATCCTAAAACTCTTTATTTCCAACTGCGACTTGCCCCATTGAAGTCAACGGCGATCCGCGCCTGTGTATCTACACTGCACGCGTCCCCCGTGGGTCCTTTACTTACCTGCCTTGGGTGGTTTCGTGAGGCCCCAGCACTTCTGAAGGCCCTAGGCCTTGTCTCCCTGCAAGTCGTTGTCCCTAAGTCTCTTACTTAGTATATGGTCTGGTACGCCCCTAGGGCCCCAGCCATATTTTGTGCTTAACTTATTGTGAAACGTTGATTTGTGCATATGTTTGTCTTCTAATCTCATAAAGAGATTAGTAGAGAGTTATTTAGAAATAAATACATATATATTTGATATATATACCTGTGTGGTGTCTTTTCATTTGGTGATTCAAGAGATTATATGGTAAAACAAGCTGCTTTACATTCCTTCAAGACTTAGCCTGAAGGCTGCTCTCCACAGCTACCACTAGGATAGCTTTCTTTAAAAAGGTGGTCTTAAACCTATCTACCATAAGAGTCGATTTGCCCTGGTGCAAGGTGTCCACTTTAATTAGTGAACAGCATATACCAGGCCAACTTCTCACAAAATCTGAGATGAAAGCTAAGAATACTGTCCAAAAACACTGATTAACAAGAGAAAACTGAGCAGAGCTCAGAGGCGACTCCCGGGCACAACGTGCGGTAGAAAATCTAAAGGTCTAAGGTTCTCTCAGGAGGGTTCTAGAGGGTGAAGGGTCCTGATTGGTTCAAGGATTATTTTTGGTCTCTTTTACAAAATGAGAGTTATGGGTTACAAAACTGAAATGGGCCTAGGCCTTTTTTCTGCTTTGTATTGATTTAAGCATTGCTTTTTTGATATACCGGGGACTCCCATCTCGACGACGGGGAATGATTCAAACATGTGAATCTATGAAAGTTCCAATACTGGAGTAATGTGGAAGATCAGAGCATCTCGCCCTTGGGTGCTCTCGTCGTCTGAGGCTGCCCCCCAGGCCAGCTGAATTACCCCGAAGAGAGACCGGAGAGGTGCTGAGTGTGACCTGTAAAGGAGGCACTGCTGGGCACTCAGGAGTTACATAGCTGCCTGAAATCCCCACGAGCCTGCTGTGCGGCTCCGAGGCGGGCGCAGAATGGTGCAGATTGCAGCCAGTGAAGGAGGCCCCTCCGGTTGCAGACGGGTGCGGAGCGCTCCTTGCCGGGGCTGTGGTGCCACGTTGGCGCCCCGCGCCCATCGAGCGTAAAGAGGAAGCCTTGCAGGGCCTGCTGGATCGGAGACACGCAGGAGCGCTCTCCCCACTGGAGACTCTCCGGGGCTGGCCACGCACTCACTGACTGCAGACTGGATCATGGGCCTAAGCCAGCACCACTGCGCATGGAGGCTCGGTTGATTGCCTGCAGTGTGCTTTGACCCCTGCGGGCTGCGATGACAGCTGCATCTAGTGAGGGGGCCCCTGGCAAGCCCCCAGAGGCAGGTGAGGCAGCAGCAGCCCGCATTAAGGAGTAGAGCGCAACCGCAAATGAGAGATCAGAGGCACCCAGAACTTGACATGGCTTGAAGGGGGCAGCCCCAAGAGGCCTCAGTCCTGGGGGAGATATAACTGGGCCTGGCTTGGTCCTCAGGAGAATCTAGCTTCCCCTTGTCCCACTAGAGAGAGGCACTGTGACATGTGCAGCAGAGTGGACATGCAAGATCATGAGCCAGGAGTTTCTCACCAAATCGAAGTGTGGTGAAGGTGGCCCTGTGCAGCGCAGAGTCCTACGGAGATAAGAGAGGGACCAGCCAGCGTGCCCCTGTCGTCTGCAGCGGGGTCCTCAACCCCTCGAGGAACGAACTGAGAGTGGCAAGACCTGAAGCACCCCAGGTATATCACAATTAGGGCCTTTGGGTGGCTGGAACAGGGGTGCCCAGGGTCCAGAACCTGTGGGACTAATGCTATTGGTGCCAGGAGACTTTGGGGAGTTGGGGGCACTGTACTGAACTGGGGGGCTGCATGGAGGCATGTGACAGTGGCAGGTAGCAGTGGGATGTGAGTAACTGTGGACTGAAATACCTGTCCCAATAGCTGGATTTCTTTTGTGAGGCCCCTGAAGCGGATACAGGGATAGAGGGAGTGTCCTTGAATAGCCCTGGACTGTTGGTGCTCACTGCGGCCCTGGACTCTTTGGGTGCACCCTCGGTCAGTCTGGAGATGAGGACTAGTGGGGCACCCATTAACCCTGAGACATACTGTGCACAATGGGGCAAGACATGGCAGCTCGCTCCTATGCTACTAATACTATAACACAATACACTACGCCAAGGCATGATTCCCAATGGATTACTCGACAGAGGGGTGCAGAGTCCCGGAGGGGGTCGGGCCACCCCTCACTTGTGGATCTGTTGGCGATACAGGGTTTTCGCATGGCACTGGAGCATAAGATAGAGACTGTCTCTATTGAGGTTAATTTGTTTAGAGCTGGCCTGAGAAAAGTGGTTGATAAAGTAACTGAGGCAGAGGATAACATTGAAAGTGGGCACAGGGATGTTCCACAGCTTAAGGAGCAATTGGCCAAGATGTCCTCCGTGAACCGTGAGTTGGAGCAGGGAGTGGTGGAGGGGCTCGCATGCCACAAAAATAGTAGGGTCCTCGGTTTCCCAGAGAGGGTCAAAAGCGCATCAGCCGAGGAATTCTTGGAGGGCTGGACACGACAAACCCTGCGGCTTAGAGAACTCTCAGAGTTCTTTGTAGTTGAATGGGCGCATAGGGCGCTGGTTCCTTCACCCCCACCTGGCGCCCCACTGAAGGCGATTATAGCCAAAATCCTGAATTATCGGGACACAGACTGTATTTTGCGAGCTGTCAGAGAAAAAGAGGTTCCAATGTTTGAGACCAATAGGATAGAAATCTATTCGGACTACACCATGAGGTTTCAGGAGCAGCGTAAATCCTTTCTGCCCGTCAAACAATAGTTGAGAGTGATGCAACTGAAGTATATGCTTCTGTACCCTTCAAAACTGAAAGTCATCTCCTCAGGGAGGACACATTTCTTAGATCACCCAGATGAGGTCTGGGTTTGGTTGGAGCTGTAGAATGGAGCCTCACGGGGGGGGGAAGGAGAGATCATGGTGATAGGGACCCTGCAATAGGAGCTGGATGGGGCCCAGGAGAAGGCAAGCCTCGGGAGGAGGGGCAAGGTATGGCAGGACACCAGACCACTGCTAAAGTGATAGCTCAAGAAGATGGCTCCATGCTGTTAATGGCAGTGGGGCACACTCAAGCATCTCCTGGGACAGACTCCCTGCTGTCGCAGCAGGGCACGGCGGGCGAGGGCCTGGGGATCATAACAGTCACTGTCACAGAAACATTGATGACTGAGTCAGAGAACTCTTAGATATCTGGGGTGAGAAGGCTGCTATGTTGTGGCGTCTGGTGGGGACGCTTGCCTCTCTGCCTGATGCTCATATGGTACTTACCTGCTTGATGACTGAGGGTGGGAATGATGGTGACATTGTTCGGCACCTGTTTGGGGATGCCCTTGGATGTTCTTTCAATGCTGTGTGGTGTGGATTGTCCTGGCTAGCACGGAGAGCGCTGCCAGTTTGCCTTCTTTCTCCTCAATCCCCTTTTTCTCCCTTTATTGTTTGCTTTCTTTGTTCCTCCCTAATTTCTCTCCCCCCCCTTTTTCTTTTTCTCTTTGCTTTTTCCTTTTAATGGCTGGGCTGGATGGAATGCTGCTGGGAGTGGTGCCCTGTCTCTGTTGGAAAGGGATGGGTGACAGTGTTAGTCCTGGCACTGATAATGGGTGGATGCATGCAGGCCTTCGTTTTTCCTATACTAGTCCGTGGGTGGGGGGAGGTTCATGTTTGGGGGTGCTGTGCTTTTTGTACGTAGTTGTAGGTGTGCTGGATGGTTATGTGCTGCTGTTACTGGTCATCTTATCTTGGACACATGGGGGATAGAAGCACAATTTTTACTTGGAATGTGCGGGCACTGGGCTCTTGCACAAAGCGGTATAGGGTGTTATCCTTTCTGAAACAGCATAAGGTTAACTTTGCATGTCTTCAGGAGACGCATCTGAGTGATACAGAAGCTGAAACAATTGCTAAGAAATGGAAGGGCCAGCTCTATCACGCCTAGTACTCCTCGTACACAAGGGGAGTTTTGATATGGGTGGCGCCTGGGACTCCATTTTCACTGACATACTCGGAAACAGACATGGGGGCCGACATGTGCTCATTCAGGGATTGATGGATGGGAGGGACATATCCATCCTCAACACTTATGCTTCCAACACGGATGATCCGGATTTCTATTGTGGCATACAAAAGTTGGTTAGCCAGGATATGGAAGTGCCTCTGCTATGGCTGGGTGATTTCAACTGTGTGCCGGATGTTGAGCTGGATAGACTTCCAGCCCGCCGGGGAGTGAAGCCCTGCATGACTGTCGCTTTAAGGATGGTGATGCATAATCTGGGATTGGTTGATGTGTGGAGGTTGCATTTTCCGCAGAGTCAGATTTCTACCAGCCGCTCCCTTATGCACAATCCATACAGCAGGTTAGGTCGAGTGCTAATGGCTGGGCTTCTGGCAGATGAAAGAGCGAAAGTGTCCTACCTGGCTAGATTTTTATCACACCATACCGTGGTTAGTTGCGACTTGAGTCGGGGTCTGCCCCGGAGCAGAGAGTGCACTGGAGATTTCCAGCAGATGTACTCACAGATGTAGCATTGACAGAATATAAGGCACAGAACTGGAGGAGTACCTTAACTAGGACCACTGAATGGGAGGCTATGAAGAAGGCGATGCGGGAACAGTGTGTGGGCCTAACATGTGGGTGCAGAGTCAGCTCGGGGAGGGAGCTCAAGGACAGAGAGGCCGGACTAGCGGACCTGCAGACCAGGGGACTGGTAAGCGGGGAAGCTCGTAGAGAGGAAGCGGCTGTGCACTGATATTTGGGACAGGCAGGACAGGTTCACACTAATGTGTATCGGCAACGCCTTCATAGGGAGGGCATCAAGTCGGGGAGGCTCCTGGCGTTGAACCTGCGCAGAGAGGTGGCGGTGGCTCCGATTTTACATTTGAGAGTGGTGGATGGATCACTGAGGGCCATGCGGGCTAAAGTGGTGGAAACATTAAAGCAACATTTAGAAGGGGTTTATAAGAGAGATGGTGGTATCACACAGGCAGGGATCCAGACCTATTTGGAGTGAGGAAGTGAGTCTCAAGCTGGAACTGGATATAAGATTGGAAGAATTTAGGGTGGCACTGAAGTTGCTCCATAAACAAAGCACTGGGAGGGCGGGTTCCCTGCACAATTTTATCAAGCTTACTCAACAACCCTTACTGGGGGTCTCCTTGAGGTATACCTGGAGGCACAAGAAAAAACATGAGGGAAGGGGAAATATGCCTGATGCTTAAGCTTGGGGGGGGGGGGGGGTGTGACCGACAATGTGGCATTTTGGCCGCTGACTATGTTGAATACCGATGTCAAGGTCCTATGTAAGATTGTATCTAACCGTCTGAGCCCTATTGTGGGAGGGATGGTCCACGAAGAACAATGTGGGTTTATCCCAGTCCGTAATACGGGAATTAACCTGACAAGACTCACACACCCTACAAGAGGTGGAGGCGAAGGAAGAAGAGATGGCCTTGGAGAGAGTAAACATAGAAAAGGAATTTGATACAGTTGATTGAGTGTACCTTTTGGAAGTTATGCAGGTATTCGGGTTTGGACCAAAGTTCTGTGCCTGACTTCGCTTACATTATGTGAGCCCAAGTGCAAGGGTCAGGGTGAGGAATTGTCGCTCAAACTACTGGGAACTGGGAGGGGGAACACAACAGGGTTGCCCACTGTCACCCTTGTTGTTTGTTCTGGCATTGGAGCCCCTGGCGATCACGGTACACCAAGATTTAGCTCAGTGGGGTATAAAGGTGGGTGAAGTTAATCATCTAGTGTCGCTATATAAAGACGGTGCACTATTTCATCTCAGGGCACCACAGGAGTCTCTGGGAGAGTTCCTGCACATTCTAAAAGACTTTGGTGCAGTCTCAGGGTTATGTTTGAACAGGAGGAAGTTGTTTTTACCAGTGGTGGCATTGATGGGACCCCAATGGAGAAACCTTCCGGACTTAGGCTTCCAGTGGGAACTGGATAGATTCCACTATTTGGGGATAATAGTTGCTCATTCAAAGAAGGCCCAAATGCAATATAACATGTGCTGAGTACTGGACTCCCTGCAGTCCAACATTCTGGAACACACTGCCGCTCATGAGTGGGATCGCGGTTTCTACAATGGTGCTTCTACCGCGCTGTCTATATGTCATACAGCACTCCCTTTGCCCCCTTCCCACCTGGGTTTTCAGGAAATTGGACACCCTGCTTACATCACTGATCTGGGAGGGCAAAAGTAGTAGGATGGCTGGGGCTACTTTGATGAGGAGCTATGAAGATGGAGGGCTAGAAGGACACGGTTGGAGTTCTATAATTTGGCAGCCATGATGCAGCATGCAGCTGGATGGTTGGTGGAAGGCAGTAATTGGGAAAAACAGCTACTGGCAAGGACTGAGGGTGATGAGGACCTTTCGGTATTATTGATGGAGGGCTCAGGGGTGTCAGCGGACCGACCCTATGTGGTCAGACAGACGGCCAGAGTATGGCAGCGATTGGTAAACGTAGTGCTGTATAGGGCACCCTTTCATAGGGAATTACTGGTATGGATACTCACTCCGATTCGATCCATGGAGGCCAATACGACTTATCAAGCATAGCGGCAGGGAGGCTGTGATAACTGGGGAGATCTCTACCCGGGTGAGACCTTTATCTCCCTTGAGGACGTCCAGACTCAATTTGGTGTGGGTCCTGGCCACTTCTTACAATATGCAGGCCTGGCTGAGTTTGTAGATGGGTGTTGCCACGGGCCGTTGTGAGCTCAGGAGGCATGGGAGAAGGACTTGGGCGAACCTATGGCAAATGAGGTTTGGGCAAGAGTGTGCGCTCGGACTTGAACATTCTCTGATAGTACGCGGTTTAAGCTAGATCATTTTAATTTCCTTCATCGCACTTATATGACGCCATTGCAACTTAGCCGCCTGTACCCCGATCAACCTTCTTCCTGTCCCCGCTGTAATTTTGCGGGGTGGACTTAAGCGCTTGGCTTGTGGTTGACCCTTGGTGCATACATACTGGATTCAGGTAGTGGAAAGTACTGCACAAACCTAATCACTACAGGGTGTCCTCACACCCTAGTTCTGCTTGTTGGGTAACATGGTGAGAGCCAAGGGCAGGAAAATGGCTTACAAATTCCTACAATTAGCGCTGGTGCTGGCCAAGAGGAGTGTCGCAATTGTGTGGATAGGGAAGTAGGCCCATCGCTGGAGTGCTGGGAGAAGGATGTGATGGAAAAGTCCCTCGCGGAGAAGATATTTATGAAGAGCAGTAGAACGAACGAGAAGCTTCAGGAGGATGTGGAAGTGTGGGTGACACTATATGACCATTTTCTGGCTCCCGAGGGAGATCTCAGTGATGAGGATGCTGATTCTGAAGCTTAAGGATGTGATAAATCTCTCACGATTCAACGCCCCCTTTCTGTTGAGTTGCCTGAGAGCTGCATCTCCCTGTCCTTCCAATGTCCTTGTGTCGATTAATGCTTCTATTCGAACCTATGTGTAGAACTGTCCCTTATTTGATGTGTTGGACTCTGCTTGGTACCATATGATGATGCACAACCTTTGTCTTGAACCTACGTATTTCCATGATGTTAATGTAATGTTGTTTATACACCATGTTGCTTAAAAAAAAAGTTTCACCTTACGGCTCTCATGCGCTACCTGGTGTGTTTGACAAGGAGGGCACACAGGACTAAGGGGTCAAGAAGCCTCAGAATCACCCTCACCTGAATCCAGGAGCAAGCCTAAAACAACAGATTCACAGCCCGAAAGTCCTGGACACACTGCTGCAGAAGTTAAGCTCTGAACTCCACCATATCCAGGAATGCCCAATCAAAGGACGCCTCTGAGACTGAATCAGGTGGAGCTTAGGCTCTTTTATTGTGAAATACAATGCTTTTAAAAGTTCTGCTGTTATCCAGAGGTGATCCATAACTGATTGAGGCGAGCTCCCCTTTAGCAGTCAGTCTTCGGGGTACAGGTATATAGCAACTCTTGAGTCCAAAGGGGAGCACAGTGAACTGAAAATGCTCCCAGCCTACCTTGAATCGCAGGTAACGCCTGTGGGACTGCAGGACTGGTATATGAAAATATAAGTCCTGCAAGTCCAAAAACGCCATCCAGTCGCCTGACCCCAGAGCAGATAGGATATTGGCCAATGTGAGCATTTTGAATCTGTCCTTCCATACAAAGGTGTTGAGGGTACAGAGGTCCAAGATAGGCCTGAGACCCACATCCTTTTTCGAGGAAATATCAAAAGTAAAAAACCCACCTTTTGCCAAGTCCAGCACCATCTCTATGGCACTTTTGAAGAGAAAGAGGCATACCTCCTATTGCAGGATGGTCAGATGCTCTCTGAGGTCTATTCTGCTGTGCAATGGATATAAAAAATAATTTGCATGAACCATCTGTCAGATGTGATGGATTGCCGGCCCAGAAGGCAGTCTCCCACTGGATGTCACTGAGGGCAGGCTAAAACTGTTTTTTAGCTGTTGTAAGAGGGGAGGAGGCATTGGAACACTGATTAATCAACGACTGGAGCCCCTAAAGGAATGGGTAGTCTGCTGTATCACAGGTTAGGAAGACTGTTTCTATCTATACCACAGACCTCTGGAGTAGCCCCTAAAATTGCGAAACTGGTGAGGCAATTGTTTGGTAGGGACCAACAGCCACAAAGAATGAGCTGTAGCTCTACTGTCTTTAAAACTTTCCAAAGTGGAGTCTGCCTTCTGACCAAAAAGGCAGGACTCATCACGGGCATATCCATCATTGGAGACTTCACTTCGCAGGAGAACCCAGTGGACATCATCCAGGCATGTTGACAAAGGGCCACACTGGTGTCAACCACTCTGCCAAGGCAATCCATTGCATCCAAACCTGCATGGATAACATATTTGGTGAATCCTGCTCATCATGGATCATCTGGGACAAAGAGATCCTCATATCTTCTGAGACCGAGGGCAAGATCTCGTTGGCCATGTCCCAAAAGGAATGGGTGCATAGGCCCAACAGACACACAGCGTTTACAGACTGCCATGGTTGGAGAAAACATATGTTTGCCAAAGATATCAATCCTTTGAGATTCTCTATCCAGTGGATTGGTGGAAAATGAATTAAGATTCAGTTTACAGGTTGAGGCCTATACAATAAGGCTTTCTGAAGTCCGGTGCTCAGTAAGAAAATCAGCATTCAACGCCAGCGAAGGCAGAAGCAGGAAGCTCTCGTCTGCACAGCTCCAGGCCCCCAATTAAAGGCCCTGCTGTTCGTTTTCCATAAAAAATAAAACCAATAATCCCGCCCAGCTGCCTTCCCATCCCGGGTTCCCTCCAAAATAAGCAAACACGAGTCCCGGGCAGACATTCCCACTCAGTTCCTTGGCGCAAATAATTCACGCCCGCAGCCAATTTGAAAAATCAGTACCAGCCGCCCACATCATTAACAGACGAATGGGCCTAGGATGATTTTCCTTTCCTCTAATTCAGCTTGCTCACCCTTGTCCTGAAGATCAACCCCACTTATTGGGTTCGAAACGCCATCGACCACCATACAACATGAACTCCTATTACTCTTTGTAAAATAACTGTGGAGCTCATTATACTGTTGTCAATGCGATGCCTTTTTAAACCTCACTATCACCCTGCATGTCACGCTTCCTTTCACTTAAATATATGTGAGCACCTGAATACTATACAAAAAATTGTAAAATAAATGTTTATCATTTATCTGACCTACATGACCTTCCTTTGATCTTTCCTTTGCTCCCTCATGAATTAATTTCAAAATCTTAGAACCAAGTGTTCCCTGTTGGGTCACTTTCTCGCTTTGGACCATTTAGGCCACACCTGAACCACTATTTCCTAAATATCTGAGTCATTAGGCGCCATTTATAACATCTGGCCACCTGCTGCTCAGAGACGCTCACAGGTGTGCAAAAACGAAGTTCCAACTAAGTAGCCATCAAAATGTCAGTGAAGGCATCATTAAATAGAGGTATGAACTCAGACATTACTGGCCAGGCAGCACAATTTCTGCCAAAATATTTGTTTTTGTCTCAGTGAAGGGCAGCTGAAATCTACCACCTCAGCTGCCCTCCGACCCAGGAGGTGTGAAGTCCACTGGTGCTGTGTAAATCAAGGTTTGAGGCATCATCAGCGTAATGAGGTGGGAGCAAGCAATTCCGCTCTCCATCATCATCGTCATCAACATCCTGAGGTGTACCCTACTGTGGCACTGGGTAAGAATCACAACCAAAAAGATAATGGAGCCTTTACAGATAGCTGCAATGCGGTATAGGCACAGGGCTAGAGTCAGGATGCATGACAACCGGTTCCACTTTTCTCTGTTCGTATCGCAACATCAACTGATCTCAGGCTGAAATCAGTTATCAGTAGAACTGGAGATATGTAATTCCAAAGTCTTAGGCGAAAGTAGCTCCAAAAAGCAGAGAGTGCCAACTGTGGTTTTCTGGTCACGTCGGACAGGTGCAAACTCTCAAGTTCAATCCAACTGCAATGTAGAGCAAGCCAGGTGCAGGACCGAGTTTGGCCTGCTGGACAGTGTACCTGGTTGCACTTGGACTGAGATGACAGGTCCTGCACTATGCTGTGTTGAGTTGCATTGGTTCTGATGGGGCTGGGAGTTGCTGTGTCGAGTTGCGTTATGCTGCGTCGGTTCCAAAGAGGCCACAGAGCGAGATGTGTTGCCCTGTGTCAGGTCCAATGCAGATGCTGATCAGGAGCTGAGAGGTGCTGCGAAGAGTGATCCTGCATTTAGATCCGGTGTGCTGCATCCATTCTAAAGAGGCTGCCTATCAGGAGCTCCAATGTGCTGCCATGCACAGTCCTGCGTCATGATGAGTTGCACTGCGTTGGTTCCGATGAGGCCACCGATCAGGAGCGATGCGAGGACCTGCGGCGATATACGTCGGTTCTGAGGGAAGACACAGTTGGGCCCAGGAGCAGTATATTCTGATGCCAACCAAGTGTCCAGGACCTGGGGGGCACATCTTGGGGATCAGGTCTCACTCCAGCAGAAGCCAGCAGCAGGTCACAGGCAAGTCTATTTGAGTCTGGACAGCTGGGCAGGTGCACAACAGGTCTCTGGAGCTTGTGATGTCTCTGTAGCTCACACAGGATGCCAACCACCTAGCCCTTGGAGTCAGTCAGTTCATGGGGCAGGTCCAGTCTCCCTTCCCCAGGAAGTAGAGCAGCAGGGCAGTCCTTCTTGCAGTGGCAGTCCTTCCAGCAGCAAGGCAGCAGAGCAGTCCTTCTTCGGAGTCTTTCACATGTCCAGAATTGATCTGAAGTGGGGTTAAAGAGGTCCAATATTTATGCCTGGTGCCAGCTTTAGAAGTGGAGAAAACACCTACACCACCTGCACTGTTGGTTCTGGAAACTTGCTTACTTCTTTCCTTTGCCCAGTCCATGAGTGGTCTTGGGTCACAAGAGGCTGGTGTCAAGTCCCTTTGTGTGTGTGTGCTGGGGAAGCCCTTTGAAATGTAACAGAGGTAGGCAACAACTCCTCCCTCAACAATCATGTCAGGATTGCCCATCCTGCCAACATCAAGTCTAGGAGGATTACACAAGGCCAGCTGTCAACTACACCTAGTCATGTGACCAATGACAGAGGCAGTAGGTACCAAATGGTTAGGGCAAAAAAATGCCAACCTTCAAAACATGGCATTTTCAGAATTGTGCTTTAAAATCCAAATTTGCCAATAAAGAGGATTTTAAATCACAATGCATTTTAGTGTGAACATAATTTTCCTATCTGCTCCCAAACTTATGTAATCACTTATTACATGTAATAAAATAACCCAATGTTATCCTATGGGAGAGATATGCCTTGCAATAGTGAAAAATGAGTTTAGGAGATATTCACTAGCAGGACATGTAAAACTTAAACCCACAAGTCTTATTTTTTAAATACAGTGTGCTCTACCCTATGAGCCTTCAAGGCCTACTTTAGTGTGACTTATTTTTTGTTGTTTAACTTTGTTTTTATTGATTTTTACAACAATTTGTAGTTTACAGGGTATTATCTTGTCTGTGTTTAGTCCACATTGTTAATACAAGACAGATCATGGCGTTATAGAAATAGATCACGCATTTACTAACTACACATCAGCCAATTTCAACTGGTACAGGGTTCTTGCCCAATAATCGATTGAACATCATAAAATACTGTTTGAACGTACTTAATATGTAGGCAACAACATAACATAAAACTGAATGACCTACACCCGGAACACTTACAGCGCGCCCATACACCTCTTCTTGTGTTATATCTGCAATTCCCCCCCTCCACCCGCGTACCCGACCCAACATATCATTTCGTCTGTGATTTTCGTTTACTCAGTCACCCGATCCCCTTAATACATAATGAATACCAGACAGACGATATACCCTGCCATGTGGGGGCTAAGTATATACACCTAAGCAGGAAGGCCAACTATGCATGCCCGAGTCCGTGTAGGACGGCCGAGCGAGGCAATGATCGCCTCTCCCTCCTCCCCGCATTATAAGCCTTCGACACTCGTATGCCCGCTATCAAGTGCGGGCGTTCCCCGTGGCGACTGCGGGCGGTCTCGCCAAGCCATACGAAAGTCCAAAAGTATCGCGTCCCACGCAGCGGCTAGCGGTTGCTTACGCAGTCCTCTAGCATCCTCCCGCTTAAGAGTCACGCTTTCTGCCTGCGCCCAGCATAGTAGTAATTGGTACCAGGCCTCCGCAGCCGGGGGTTCCGGGGATTTCCAACGGCGTGTGAGCAGCCTCTTGGCGACTATGAGTCCCAGGTCTATGTACCTGGAGGTCACCTTGTGTTTTTTGGATCTGGGGTACAGCCCCAAGACGCATTGCTCCCACGTCCAGTCCAGTTCCCGCTCCGTGCACGGAGCTAAACAACTGGTGACCACGCCCCAGTAGGTACGAATGGCGGCGCATGACCACAGCATATGCAGTAGGTCTGCTCCTATTTCATCGCATCT
Source organism: Calotriton arnoldi (assembly GCA_963921515.1). Taxonomy (NCBI): domain Eukaryota; kingdom Metazoa; phylum Chordata; class Amphibia; order Caudata; family Salamandridae; genus Calotriton; species Calotriton arnoldi. The sequence continues at coordinate 434,832 of CAWUFW010005635.1, forward strand.
CGCACATCCGGCATCGGTGCAATCAAAATATCTATTTATGCGCTCTGGTGTTAGGTAAGCTCTGTGAATAATATAGTATTGTATGAGCCGGAATCGAACGTTCCGAGGTATTCGCAACGGGCTCTCGAGAATATTTTCCCAGTCCCTGCTACTTTCGTGTGTCTAATATGCATTAAAACAGAAGGTTTAGGCCTAGTAAAAGGTTTATTTTCCCATATCGAAATGGCAGTTTAAAACATTTAGACGTGTTTTAAAAGGGTACTGTAGTGAGTGGCACAATGAGTGCTGCAGGTCCATTAGTAAAAGTTAACTTACAGGCCCTGGGTACATGTGTTAATATTGATAAAATTGATGGCAATGTTTATAATGATACACTTGCATATACAAGCGAAATCGCATCATTATTAACAAACCTGCCCATCATGAACTCTCCATCAACCCCGACTCAGAAATATGTGGTCAGGCAGGTTCAGCGACTTAGGCCTGAGGTTACAGATTGACAGGTCACAGGTGAGGTGACACGTAGCTGGCAGACAACGTGTGAACAGGAAACTCAGCTCCATCCCCCAGATAAGCGCAGCGACACCACAATGGTCCAGGGAAATTGGCCCCAATAAAGCATACATGGCCGGAGGGGTGTGACCATTCCCAAAATACCATAAAGTCAGATGCCACATGAAGCCATAGGAACACCTAGCCAATCAAAACACAGCACATACATTACACACAGTGATCACACGCCCCCACATGCCGGACATCTGGACACGTTACCCACTGGCCCCTATTGTGTCCAAGCGAGGTCGAGGACCACCTGCATTTGTTATCAGGGGCTTATTTATGACTTCATAGACAAGGCCTGCATTCTTTTACCAAACAAGTATCGCCTGAATTATTTTTATTATACCCAAAAACTGTATAAAAACTCATTCAGATTGATTGTACTTTGAGACAGTCCTCAGACCCGTTTCTGTAACTGTGCTCCCGGCCGAAGTGTTTAATTAAACCAACTGTTCTGCCAAACGCCCCTTGTCTTTTGTTTTTTCAAGGTAAATTCATATTTGAGCAACACATGTAGTACCACTTTACTAAAGACTTACAAGTAAATTAAATGTGCCAATCAGGTGTAAGCCAATTGCATCATGTTTTAGGGAGAGTACACATGCACTTTAGCACTGGTTAGCAGTGGTAAAGTGCACAGAGTCCTACACCAAACAAAAACAAATTAATCAAAACAAAAGGTATGAAGGAAAAATTGTTTGGGGGGGCTACCAACCAAGAGTGTCAGGTTCAATAGCCACGCTTCAAAAATGTGAGAACATATCAAATTGACATTTTTGGAACAAACTCTTTGGCTAGGAAGAATTAAATGGTACTTTTTCAAAAAAAATGAAAACACATTCAATATCTATATGGATAGAAAAGCAAATTTTAGTGATCTTGTTTTTAGATCCCATACATTAAAGAAAAATTCCGAATGAAAAATTTTTAAACCATTTTTTAAATTGCATAGAGACACAACAACTCTTCTTCATATCCATCCAGCCTTTAAAAATGTGAGAAAATATTACTAAATTTACATTGTTGAAACAAACTCTTTGCCTGGGAAGACGTAAGTGGTACTTAAAAAAATTAAAACACATTCATGGCTTATGGTCAGGTTATTCATTTGATACAGGCTGGAAAAATATTCCATCAAAAGCATATCCTTTACCAATTTATCTGGTGAATTTTGAAGAATGTACTGAATAAGGTGTATACAAAACAAATCTGTCATTTTATGTATGAAGTATCTGTAAATGTTTAATACACACCTATATTGAACATCGGACACACTTTGAGTCAACTCGACAGTGAGGGCTGAATTTTCATGGTCATCTCCGCAAGCCAGAATATCTAGTGTGCCATCTGAAGAACAAAAACACAAGAGTTGTATAACATCTTTGGAAAATTTGATTTTGGGAGTCTACAACTAAAGCCAAACAAAGACGAGCTGGAGAAAATGCCAAGCGATTTTAGCCATTCATGATAAACAAATGGCATAAAAAGGTGTATGCTAATGTATTTTCTCCAGTGCTAAATATCAAACTTGACTATGAACCTCTTGCTTAGGCAGAACAGAAAAAGCTTTTAGATTTGTGATTTCAAATACGTTTGATTTATAGCAGCATACCTAACTAAGTATTATCAAAGAAGAAACTGATTTGTTAAGAAATAATTTTTATAGAAGGACAGGCGCCTACAGGAACTGCGCAAACAATGATGAATAATGCATTTTACTTTGAGAAAACAAAAATAATGGTAAAAGGCTCCAAAGGTCATTAGAAATACGGTCACAAATTTTACCCGATTACAATACCTACAGACAACTCAACCTTATTTGGGTAAAATATCAAACTGGAGAATATCAGACTGACAACCCTATTTGTGAAAAGTCTGACAACCCTCATCAAAAAATGCCCTTACCAGTATCAAGCCACTGGTTCTGAATCAATAAAAACACAGAAAGCAATTACAAAAAAATGTAATAATTCAAAATAATTGAATATTATTTTATAATTTTTGGAAATAGACATAAAGAGGGTTTTATATGATATATGTATTTCAAAAAAAGTCTGTGGTCGTCGGTTTCCTATTTTTATGTACAGGAAGGAGACGAAAGGGCAAACTTACAAAAAAGAAAAGAAAGAAGAAAGTAAAAGAAGGAAAGCAGTGACTCTTCCCAATTTTCTGCACAAAGAAATGAGAGAGGACGCGAGAGGGAGAGGAAAGAGCAGGTTGATAGAGGACAGATGAGATCCAGTGGACGAAAACAGAATGGAGAGGAAAGACAGAGGTTACAGGGATCTACATGCTGGTAGGGATACCAGAAAGAGAATTAGAGCGAATGATGGAAAGACTGAACAAGAAGATAATTTAAACTAACTATGAGAAGATGAATAAAAAGGGTTTGAGGATTTTTTTTTTTGATAAGAGCATTAACCGTGTTGTGTTCGTCAACGCAGTGAAAGAAAGCCATTCATTTTTTTTTTTTTTAATATCTTTATTTGCATTTTTTCCCAAATATGCAGATAACAGTATACATATATGAAGCAGGGGTCAAGTAACCACAACAAGCGTGATAAATAATGTCATACACACTGCTGAAACATTATGAACTGAGCCTGATACAAGTTCCACATAACAGGCAAATGACGGTATAGTGCGACCTCCATGCGTTACATCGTGCTCAGTTATCAGAAGAGGCGCACTTTTATGTCCATTGGGGTGACAAAGTATTTGCTCTATCCCGCCTTGATGCTGTCGTTTTGTCCATGCGCCCAGACGGCATTCCACATGAATTTCTGTACCTAGTTTTCCAATTTGGAAATAAAGGATGAAGCAAAATATGATACAATTTATAATCAAACAATCAAACAAGGCCATCATCTAATTGTCACGCCTGGGTCAATGTACGTGGGGGGTAGATGCTGCCATTTCATCACAACTGTGCCAAGCTCGCCATCCCGTCTCCACAATACCTGATGGGGTAAGCGACTAGACTTCACCTCCTTTGATGCTCATGCGTCTTGAGAGTGACCCCCTCCCCCATCTCTATCCTTAATTTATCCTGAGCCTGAAGTGTTGTGTCTGGGGGTCGGTGTCCATGTCTCGCTCGCCAGCCGCTTGTAAGGGACTACGTCCAACCTCCCCATTCATGTGTGTCAAGTCCGCGAGTATGGTATCCCAAAATTGTGCAATAGGGTATTTGCGTAGCCTGGCTATTTGGTCCCTGTGCAATGACGTGCTTTCTGCTTGCGCCCACACTAGGAGCGATTTTTTCCAACTGTGAACGGCAGGGGGAGGGGGGATCAGTATGTTTCCATCTCTTGGTAATCAATCTCTTTGCAACTATGAGGCCTAGGTTAATGAACCTGGACGTAACCTTGTGTTTCTTTGATCTGTGGAAAAAACCTAGTATGCATACCTCACACTTGTGCGTCAGTGGCCTGCCGGTGCATGTTGCAAGTGCCGCAGTAATTTCTTGTCAATATGTATGTGAGGAGGCGCAGGACCAGAGCATGTGGAGGAGGTCCACATCTGTCTGTAGACAGCGGGGGCATGCCGAGGTGGTCGTGTGAAACATTTGTTTAATTTTCCCGGGGAGAGGTACGCCCTATGCGTGATATATGTCTGTATAAGCCTGAATTTAGAGTTTCTCTGTATGTAAGTGGGGTTAGCTAACACCGTGTCCCATTCATGGTCTGTCCACTGTTGTCCCCTATCAGTTTCCCACCTTAAACGGAGGGCCGTCATGGGTTGCTTTGTGTGAGAGAGTGACACCTCAGCCAGCCAGTGTACGATGTGGGAACCGTTGCCCATGACATGTAAGTACTGTATCATGAGATGCATCTCCGGTTCGGAGGTGATGTCACCCCACGCCGCAGAGAGCGATCTCGTACTGGAGTTATGTAGCAGGTATTGACCTGCAGGCAGGTCATAATCCTCCACCAGAGTCTCGAAAGGTATTAGAGTGCCCTCAGCGTAAAGGTCAGCCAGTGTGCATAATTCCGCCCCATGCCAACGCACAAGCGCACCGTTAGAGGTGCCCGTCCCACCTCTGGGCATCCCCAGAAGTGGCAGCAACGGGGCATAAGGGACCATGCTCCTGGTGAGGTACAGGCCCCTCCTGTAGCAACGGTGTGCTAGGGCGAGACAGGTCTGCGATGGACGCGGTGGTCGGGCGATAGGATGAAACAGGTGACATATCTGGGACTAGGACCAAGACGGCTGCATGGTGGCTGTGTTATCTAGGCCAAGACCCGCAAACCATCTTGTCACCCATTGTAGTTGAGCCGCCAGGTGATACAGTTCCATGTTGGGGACCGCCAAGCCCCCCTTGCTGGTAGGGGCGTGGAGTTTCCACAGCGCTATACGGGGTCGACCCTTGTTCCAAATAAGATCCCGGATCAGTTGTTCAAGGTCGCGAAATATTCTGGCCGGGACATAGACCGGGAGATTGGAGAAGTAATACAACAATTTTGGTAATACTACCATCTTGGTCAGTACGATCCTGCCCATCACATTCAGAGGAAGTGTCTCCCAAAACTGAATCTGGGCCCTGATGGCAGATTTAGCCCTAATCAGGTTGCCCTCCAGGATATCGGTGGGGCTCCGGTATATGAAGATGCCGAGATATCGGAACGTGGATGGGTACCAGCGGAGAGAAAAGTTGTTCATACGCACGTTTGTTTCAGTGGTTTCGTCCCGGAAGGGGTACAAGCCCGACTTTGCCCAGTTTACCCAGAGACCTGATACCCTTTCGAAATCCTGGAGTGTGTCTGCTATGGTAGTGGGGATGTCATGTAGGTCCCTCAGATACAATAGCAAATCGTCGGCATAGAAGGAGACAGTATGTAGGCCGTCCCCCAGACGAATGCCCCAGTCCGCTCCCCCCCTGCGGAGCCGCGGAGCCAGAGGCTCCATGGCAAGTGAGAAAAGGAGTGGAGATAGGGGGCAACCCTGCCTGGTACCTCTGTTTACCCATATGCTGTCTGATATCAATCGGCCAGTCCGAACTCTAACGGAGGGCCGCATGTATAGTAACCTGACCATATGCAGAAATGTGTCCCCCAACCCATATCCCTGCAACACCTCAAAGAGATATGGCCACTCTAAGGAGTCAAAGGCCTTTTCCAGGTCTAAGACCAAGCAACCGGAGTGAGGCCAAGTATCTGCTGCATAACGCTGCACCCTGAAGAGTCTACGTATATTAAGCGCTGTACTTCTAGTGGGGACAAACCCATTTTGGTCCGCGTGTACCAGGGCCCGTACCAATGGGGCCAAGCGTGCTGCTATTATGGATGCTAAGACCTTGTAGTCCATGTTGAGTAGTGCCAGTGGTCTGTATGAGCCTACCACCTCCGGATCCCTGCCGGGCTTAGGGAGAGAAATCAGTAGCGCTTCATTCTGTATATCAGAGAGGGTGGAGTCCTCCATTGAGGCGTTGTTAGACCCGGGATCCCTTGGTTGGCTGAGGTAGGTACCTTAGGCCAAATAGGACCCTCGCTCTCACGTCAGGGAAAGGAAGGACACCTTCTCAGATAGCCCCCGCTCACCCTCTTGGTAGCTTGGCACGAGCAGCCAGGCTTATCTTCCAGGCAAATGTGTAAAGTATTTGCAACCACGCTCACAGCAACCCAATGATGACACCACAAAGGGACTCCACACGAGTTTCATAAAAACGAGTATAAATTTATATAAAAAGATATACGATAAGACCACACAATATAAATCCAACATATGCGTATTTGTAATATTCTTCCTTGCCGGTTGTTAGGCCAGCCAGCCCTTGTAAGTTCTGGCGATATTAATGAGCACTTCTAAACGTTCCACTGCAGTCCTAATGCAATGCTAAGCTGTTCGTAATGCTAGAATCAGGCACTTTGCAATGTAGAAATAATGCAGTTCGTAATGTTCGAATCAGGCACTTTACAATGTAGAAATAATGCCGTTCGTAATGCTAGCATCAGGCACTTTGCAAGGTAAAAATAATGCAATGCGTAACGCAACAAACAGGTATTTCGTTATGCAGAAATAATGCAATGCGTAATACACTAATCAGGTAGTTCGTTATGCAGAAACAATGCAATGCGTAATACGACAATCCGGTAGTTCGTTATGCAGAAACAATGCAATGCGTAATGCACTAATCAGGTAGTTCGTTATGCAGAAACAATGCAATGCGTAATACACTAAACAGGTAGTTCGTTATGCAGAAACAATGCAATGCGTAATACACTCCAGCACCGATCACGGTGCCTCAGGCGGTCTCCCCGCCAATCGTACTGACTCGCAGTCAGCCTCTGTCAACAGTTGCCCCCACACGGGTATGGTGTAAACAAAAAGTGCAGCTCCGCACTCCGGCCCCGGTACTGCCACTCCGTTGGCAAGTATGGGCCGCGATACGAGCCGAAGCAGAGGCTCGCACTGCAGGAATGGGAGAGGCCGAGAGCGTCTCCCTCCGAGCCCGCACCCCGCCCCAGGCGTCGACACACGTTACCTGGGGGGTGCAACCTCGCTCTCCTCTCCTCTTCCCGCGACTTGGGCCTCCGATGCAATCTTTGTGAATTCCGGGCAGTGGGACTCGGGCCTTCCCTCGACGAGGTTGGTTCAAGGTCCCGCTCGGGCAACGGCGGGCTCGGGCCGGCGGCTCGGCTCCTCCGGGGCTGCCGGTCCGGGCCGCTGATGCTACGAAGACCTCAGGCTGCAACAGGGCACACGCACACAGCGTCGCTGAGACTCACTTGAGCTTCAGGTGCACGATCACAGGGCAATCCTCACGACGGTCTCAGGCTGCACAAAGCACACGCACACAGCGTCGCTGAGACTCACTTGGACTCCAGATGCCCACGATCACAGGGCAATTCTTACGAGGGTCTCAGGCTGCAAAAAGCCCACGCACACAGCGTCGCAGAGACTCTCCTGGAAACGTTTGTGTTCCTGAGTTTCTGCAACAGGGAGCCAGGTCACCTCGGGCCCTTGGGGATAAGTTACTTCTGGACACAGCACACAGCAAAGTCTTTTCAAGCAGGGGGACACAGTACACAGCAAAGTCCCTTTAGCTTCTCCTTGGTTAAAGCAGCAAACTGCAGGCCAGCCCCAGAACACACAGCAAGGGTCAGTCCTTTCCTTCAGTCTCTTCAGCTGTTTCTTCCTTGGCAAAGGTTCCTCTTGACCACGAAGTAGCTTCAGTCTTGTTCAATCTTGATCAATCCATTTCTCCAAAGTTCAGGGGCTTCAGCTCTCATAGTTATACCCCTAAATGTCTTTGAAGTCTTTGTGTTCAGGGGGGCACTGACCCCTGTTCAAACCAGTTCTGGGTGTCGCCCTGCCAGTGACACCTTATTCCTTTGATAGTGGCGGTCTGGATCCTCAATCACTCAGCAGGGGACGGAGCCATTGGTTTATGGCTGCAGCCCAGGCCTCTTCACCTCTAGGGGCTACTCCTCCCCCCTACACTCCAGAAGCAGGTCAGCCTGTTGCTGTCTCACCTCCTCCCCTGGGTCAAGACATTCCCCAGATCCTATCACTTTCAGATCCAGACCGTCAATCCACAACCAGGCAGAGACACACAAAAATGTTAGAGCACAAAAACCCAGCCACTTCTAAAAGAGTGGCTTCTAAACACACAATGCAAAAACCACCTTCATAAAAAGATGTGTTATTACATTGTGAGTTCAGGCACACTAAACTTCACCTCTCCATCTTAAGCCTTTGGGAAGATAGGCTGGAAAACATATTACACAGCCTCCCCATTTTATCCTATGGGCAAGATGGCCTTTCCACAGTGAAAAACGATTATTTCACTGTCAGGACATGGTACACACCTACCTTTCACATGCACTGCACCCTGCCAGGGGGTACCTTGGACCTACCATAGGGGTGTCTGATGTGCATAGAAAGGGAAGGGTAAGGTCTGGCAAGTGGGTGCACTTGTCAGAACAACATGGCAGTTTAACAGACTGCGCGCAGGCACTGCAGTGGCAGGCCTGAGTTCCCTCTTTAAGGCTACTTGTGTGGGTGGCAAAATTTGTGCTGCAGGCCCACAGTAGCATTTGCATTACCAGCCCTGGCACACATAGTGCACTTTACTAGGGACTTTACTAGTGAGGCAAACATACCAATCATGGACAACCAATTACCATTACACTTTAAACAGGGAGCACTTGCACTTTGACACTGTTTAGCAGTGGCAAAGTGTCCAAAGCATCTAAGTTGGCAACACCATGTCAGAAAAAAGGTCTAGGGGGAAAGCAAAACGTTTAGGGAACTTTAGCCAAAAAGGGCCAAGTCCAACAGGCGTCATAGATCCTCTTGAGCTGGGGCACTAGGACCTCCGCATAGGCCTTGTAAAACTCCGCGGGAAGACCACCCGGGCCAGGAGTTTTGCCATTTGCTAATGAACGTATACCCCCTCTAAGTTCGTCTAGTGGACTAGGATCGTCTAGGTCGAGCATTTGCTCAGGCGTAACCTGTAGTGGGGCAATGTCTTGTAGGTACCTGCGGATATCGTCAATTATTGGCTAAAGTGTGGGACTTGTATAATGCAGTGTAGTGAGCCGTGAATTCCCGGTGTATGTCCTGCTGGGAGTACACTGTGGTACCCTGCATGGAACGAAGTGAGGTGACGGGCGAGGTTGCGTCGTCCTGTCGGATCAACCAAGCTAAGAGCCTGGCGGCCTTGTCGCCCGAGTGGTGTGTACGCGCCGAGTCTTTCTTGCAATTGGGCGTGTTCCTCCCTACTGTGGACTAATCACCTATTTGAGCCCTCAACCGCCCCTCTCTCATGGGACGCCAGTCTTCTTTCCAGAGTTGTAAGGTCCGCCTCCAACTGTTTGCCCATGCCGGCCTGCGTGCCCAGGCAGTGCCCTCGGGTAACTACCTTAAAGGCGTCCCATTCCATCAATGGTAACGAGGCGGAGCCTGTATTATCCTCAAAGTATTGTGTTACGTCCGTTTCCAGTGACTCCCGGAATGTCGCATCCAACAGTGTGTCTGGTTGTAAGCGCCATCCTGGAATCGGCGGTATGTCACTGGTCCATTCTAATTGTAATGTGTGAGGGTTATGGTCCGAATGGGTCCTCCCGAGGTATTGGGGTTCCGTAATGGCTGTTAGAAGGTCATCAGACACCATTATCCGATCAAGGCGAACATGTAGCCCATGTGCCCAAGAGAAAAATGAGTCTACCCTATCATGCGGGTTCCTGTGTCTCCACGCATCTGTTAAGTGCCATTGTGTAGCCCAGTTGTTTAGCGCCTTCATGGCGGCATTCGTGGGCGCACCGGGGAGAGGAGGAAAAGAGCGGTCAAGGGACACGTCCAAAATGCTGTTATAATCCTCCCCCCCCCCCCCCCCCAAAATCATCGGGATCCCGTGCCAGGCAGCTAGCTTACTTAACAGGGTATCTAGAAACGAGGCCTGTTCAGTATTGAGTGCATATATGGATGCGATAACAACGGGTCGGCCATCCAACCTTCCCCGTACGATAACATAGTGGCCCTCTGTGTCAGTGAGGGAGTCCTCTATGCGAAATGGGGTGCCTAGTCTAACCCGAATTAATGCTCCCCTGGCATATGCTGAGTAACCTGTGGCAAGTAACTGTCCCCTCAATCTTCTCTGCAGGTGTTTCACCTCAGACCCTGGCAAGTGCGTCTCCTGAAGAAGAGCGATCCTTATGTGGTGCCGTTTGAGATAGGAGTATATTAGGTATCTATGGGATGGGCTAGGAATGCCTCTCACATTCCACGTGCCTATTTTAACAGGTGCCACAATACCAAGTCAGGAGCGAGCGTGTGGCTTATGGGAGGCCTAATGGCTATGTTAATCGGCGGGACGCGTGTCTGAGGCAAAAGCTGCTGCTGGGAAGCTATATATCTAATACTCAGTATGGGTCGACCCAGCGCGTGATAGATGGCAAAACTACAACCAACTAAAACTAATAATGCCAAAAGGGCGAGAGTGCAACAAGCAGTCGTCCAAACAGTAAAAGCAAACGACATTCTGTCAATGACAAGGGGGGGTTTCACACAAGCGGAGCGTGTCTACAATGCAATAGGTACATTATCATGATGACTCCCCATCCCCAAAGAAGGAAGCATAAATCGGGGCCTCATAGCAATAAACACAGGCCTATTCCATAGGGGAAACGCGCAGCATATAACGTGGGCCTACGCTACCCCAAGCACCATCCCCCCCACACCCAGCATCTGTAATCTATGCAAGCATGCATGCACAGTATAGCAGGCCATCATTATGAACCATCAATAAGTCTTATTATACTTGCGTAGGCAGCAGTGTAGTCTAGTCGGTGCGTACACAGGTTCTATACTGGAGATTAAATTATGCCAGCCGCAGTCTGAGGAGTGACCTCCGGAAGGCTGAGTCCTGCGAGTTCAGGGTCTCATCCGATAGTTCTCCTTCACTGTCCCGTCCCTGCAAACTGGGTATAGAGGATGCTTCGCCTTGTGCCCCTCCGATTTCTGCTGCAGCCTGAAGGGCGTTACGTTGGTCTTGTAGCATCTGCTCGGGATTGGGTCCAAGGTTCTGGGATGGCTGAGTTGTTTTGCGTCTCTTCCCCTTCCTACGCTTTCCGGGAAGGCCGCCAGGGTTCATGTCACTTACTCCCGCCGCCGAAGAAGCACTTCCTGCGGAAACCCGCACGTCCAGCCAGTCCCCCGTTGCTTCCGGAGTATTGAAGAAGTGGGTTTTGCTGCTTGCAACCACCCGCAGACGAGCTGGGAACAACAGGGAGTATTTAAGATCCTGCTGCCGGAGTCGTCACTTCACTGCCATGTAGGAGTATCTCTGTCTCTGTACCAGCACCGTGAAGTCGGGGAAGAACATAATTTTGTGGTTGTCCACTTGTACATCCTGCAGTTTCCTGGTTTCCTGGAGAATGGCATCCCTATCTCTGTAGTTCAGCACTCGTATTAAAAGGGGTCTGGGGTTAGTTACCGGGGGCGGGGGCTTAGCCGGCACCCTATGTGCGCGTTCAATGACAAAATGAGGGGCGAGTGTCCCCTCCGGCAGCAGGTCTCCGAGCCAGGATTCAGTGTAGGCTACCGCATCCCTCCCTTCTGTGCCTTCCGGAAGGCCCACCACGCGCACATTGTTGCGCCTCGATCTCCCTTCAGCATCTTCGACTCGGTTTTCCAGGAACTTCACCCGGGCTGCGAGGTCTTTAATATGTTTCTCCGCCGCTATCGTCTGTGGGGAGATCTCCGCCATGGCAGCTTCCATTGCAGACACCCTGTCCGCGAGTTTGCGGTGGTCCGCATGCAGGAGGTTCAAGTCAATAGCTACCTTGTTTATCTTGCTTTCAAGGGAGGTGCGGGTCTGGTCCACAGTTGCACCCAGTTTCTCCACTGCTGCCAATACAGCATCCAATTTGCTGGACATCGGGTTGGGTGGTGCCTCCCCGGGGGAGGGGGGGAGAGGGGGGTCGCTGGGTCAGCTGGCCCCCAGTACCAGTCCGCGGCTGTCCCCCGCGCGACAGAGCCGCAGCTGAATGCGTGGCAGCAACCACCTCAACGTGGCGGTGCAGAGAGAGCAAGAGGAGTCCGTTTCACAGCTCTATCAGACCAGAGAGTGGTGCATCGTAGTATGCATCCAGTCGTAGAGCAATGGCTGCGGTGCGCCAGCCGTTGAACCCAGGTCCCCAGGCCAATGCAGCCGCGATGCTCCAGTAATAGTGGGGATGCCCTGTAGAGTATGTGGGTTGCCCAAGAGCACCAGAGATGTGTCCACAGTGTGCAGACAGGATCACAAAGTTAAGGGTCGGGGCAGCGGGAGTCGCAACCCAGCTCGCCCCCAGCCGCCTCGATCGAAGATCATACGCTCCTCCTCACCGCCCCTAGACCAATGCAAGCCCACTCCAGGGACGCGCCCAGCCACACCCAGCTACACTCCACTGTTACTATGGACTCGCCTGGTCTTGAGGTGCCTCCGGTGTCGCCCCTTGCGTGCTCCTGGAATCTGCATGCGCTGTGGAAATCACCACCGGTCACCGGGCTGCATGTCCGCCATATTTGGGCTTATGCGCACTTTGGTTCCATGCGCTACTTCCCTATCTGGGCATCGGCCGCTGTATCGGCAATGTCGCAAGGGCCCCAGCCGACCCCAAACTCTCTTAGACTACAGCAGCGGCCAGCAGAAGTCCAGTGTGGCGACGTGCTACTCCTCGTCGCGCGCCACAGCCTGCTGGGCGGGGCGCATCCCCGTCTTTTCCTGGAGACTTCTTTTCCTCCACTTCCGCTCGGGTGCCATCTCTGCTGCTCAGTCCCGGGCGCGGGCTCCCACAGCCGCGTCGGCACCAAATCATCCAGTGCGTTGCTGGTCGGACCGGGGCTCGGTGGAGCTGGTTAGCGGCCCGCGAACACGTTGTGTCGGATGTTCGTGGCGGGGAAAGGGGAGTCAGCGACGGAGCTCTAACAGAGCACGTACGACTCCATTGCCTTCGTGGCCACGCCCCCAGAAAGAAAGCCATTCATTTTCAGATATTTAACCAGAAGTTGTTTTCTCAAGCCCGTTGTTCATCCAAAACATCTCAAAACTCATTTTAAGTGGATAAACTCCTGCCACTGTGCACTTTATTGCAATGTACTCTAAATATATAATATGTTCCCAAGTAATCAAGCTATATTTTTATTTTATTCTGAACGCCACTGTTCCACCATTTTGTAATCATAAAAGTCTCCATAGGTTAGTACTATATTTTTATTCTCATTACCGTTGCCATTTGCTTTTTTATCTCCTGTCATAATATCGCTGTTTAAGAAGTTAGGGGGGTCCACTCAAAATGAGCATGTTAGGGGCAGCATAGCTAACTAGCCAACATGGTGTTTGCACTTGCTTAGTGCAACAGACCGGCCCTGAACAGTCCTAACTAATCTTCCATCACTGCGGCCTGAAATATGCTCAGTGTGAACATCTGAAGCCCAAGACAAAGTGGTGGAAAAGGGCACCTGCCAGCGTGAACTGGATGGAAATGGTGTGGAGTTAGAAAACAGTTAAAAGCGCCTGGCTGCACATGACATTGAGTAGGCCTGCACTGCCCCTGTCCACTGGTAGTACAGACGTACATCCCACATTGGCGCCAGCACAGAGAATTGAAGTAGCGAACGTGAACACCATCACCACAAGATCTGATCTTAGACCCCCCCGGAGGAGAGCAAGCAGAGATAAGTCCCTAGAACTGGAGATATATGGGCCGCGGCATACAGCCCAACAAGAAGAGGAGAGTCAGAGGGGACGAGGGAAGAAGGTGGCTTGGGTCACTGCAAGGATATTGGAGGAGATCTGGGGCCTGTCTGGAGTGACCACAGGAAGAGAGGAGGGATCAGTCCCATGAAGAACATTGACAGCACCCTGACAGAGGCCCTGCGCAGGTAGTGCTCCAGGCTGGATGAGGGGTTGGGCCATCATGAGGCGCTGTAAGGGTCAGCCTCGATAAGCAATAATGGACAGATACAGCGCCCCTAGGCCTCCCTCCCACCCTGCTTCAGCTGAGGACCACCAACGCTCCTGGAGCGGACCTACGACTGGAGGTGCAATCTAACCCAGCCCAGGATTTGTCAGAAGACGCTGCACTGGCAGGTGAGATATGTGAGGGCCCCCACTGCCCTTGGCTAATTGCCTCCCATTCCTGACTGGCTACGGGCAAACGATGGGCAGAGAGATATGGAGCGTACAGAAGAACTACTAGAAATGCCAGGTCTTGGTAAACTACGTGCCCCACCCCAAACAGTTGAAGTAGCACCGCTGTGCATAGCTTGGGTGGAGGGAGGGCCTTTGTGGGCTGAAGCAGTGCTGCGGCCGAGGACCTCATTAATTGATAGGAGATCTATAAAACCATGTAAAGCCAGTGCTGGATAAATCCGGTGCCTGACTCCGGGATGGACACATGGCCTATTTTGGCAAGCCGGTGTATAGTTTCTCAATGAGGACCCTCCGAAAAGAGAGAAAGACATGTTTCCAACACCGGAAAGTGGGTTCCCCCAATTTAGACAAATCCAACATTCGGAGGCCATCAAGGTAAAAGAAAACCCAACGCAAGAACTATAACAAGCCAAAATAGACAATTACACAAAATCTTACACAGTGATGAAAGGAGTCCCAGCACCGAAAGAAGGGGAAGGCCAAGAAGGGAAGACAGACCAATAGTGAATGCAGAGATTGTGGCCATATTGAAAGCCAATAAATACACCAAACAAGTATTAGAAACACACAGTGGTGAAGTGGGCTCTGATGTTATTCTTCTACAGCAGGATCTTTGGAATACACCTAGAAGTTACAGAGTGAGAAGTCAGGTTTCATTACTGGATGATTCACTTCGAGGTCTACAATCAGAGGTGGGTAATCTCTCCACTACTTCCAATTGCCTTATGGACAAAGTGGATAAAGTTGAAAGCCGGCCGAAACAACCTGATGCTGGTGGGGTTCCCTAAGGGTGTAGAGGCTCTGCATTGTTGGACCTGGCCCTTTTTGCAGGGTTATCCCTGAACTTTTTGCCTTCCCCCACTTATTTTTCTGACATCCTTTTTGTTGGCTTTAGGACTCTGGGCACTTTACCACTGCTAACCAATGATAAAGTGCATGTGCTCTCTCCTCTAAACATGGTACTGGGGTCTGACACAACATTTTTAAACTAGGGATAGGAGCACCTAGAGGGTACAGCATTAGATGTCTGGTACTTGAATATTAGAGCCAAAAGATGGCTTTGGGTATGCTCACACAGAATGTCCCATTGTAGAGCAGGTCTTTGTTTATGATTATATTTAATTTTATAAGTCAGGAGTCCCGGTTTGCCTCATTAGAAAAATTTAATCTGGGTCCCAGGTTTCCTCTACCCCAACCTGATGGTGAGAGCCAGATTCGGTGGACTACTATCGGGCACGTTTCACTTGCAAGGAGGCATCATGCAGAGAGGCTTGCTCTTTCCATTACTCGTTGTGACTGCAATCGAGCTAGTGGCAGAATGGCTCAGAATTGCTGCGATGGTGGAGGACTTTGAATGGGCACCAGGAGTGGCAGACAGTGTTACTAAATGTGGTTGACATCTTGATATATGGAGACGACAAAGTGTGCACGTTGCGAGCACTCCAGATATTTGGGAAGCATACAGGCTTTAAAAGTGACTTATCGAAATCAGTGGTACACCCACCACAGGCGAAAGAGCAAAACATGGGATGGGTAGCAGGACTATTGGTGGTGAGAGAAGGATTTAGATATTTGGGTAATTACATATCTAGGGACCAACACCTCACCTGGGAAAACTAAATTACTTTCCCAACTGATTAAACTGCAATGCCATCTGAACTTCTGGAATACCCCCTCTTGCACATTATCACTACTTTGGTGGTCAGTCATTGTTATGATATCCCCACCCAGAATTCTTTACCAGCTCGAGAATTACCCATACAGATTTCCATGGGAGATCTTTACATGAATCAGGGTGCTGCTGAGAAATTTCAGGTGGGGTGGGGGGTGCTACAGATTGCTATGGCCAAAAGACACAAATCCATGATATAGGTCTGCACATCTGATGGTGGTAAACAAATAGCTCCACGAATCACAAGGAGAGCCGACTTACGCCACCAAGGGATGAGCCATGGGCGAGGTTTATCCCCTACACATTCTGTACAGTAGCAGAGTAGACCCCGGGCTCCCGTCAGTGATCCAGACTTGGCAGAACACAATTTGTCACATTAAATGGCATGGGAAACGAACGAAAGTGGTCCCTCTATGGATAGGTGACATGTTGCTCGAAGTTAGTGCCTCACAGGGGTATAGGGTATGGGATGCTATTGGCATTTCCAAATTGGGAGACGTATTGGACAACATCCACATATTTACAATTACCATAACTCCAAACCAAATTACAACTTACATAAACATCAATTCTAGAAATATTTACAACTGTGAAATGCTTTATAGCCCCATATCAGAAGCCTAGTCGCACGCCCTAATTTTAGCGTTCAAGAGGTGAAACTCCTGAAGGGGAGCTTAGCACAGGGGGGAAATATCCAGCATACACCACTCACTGCTAATCAACACACACAACACCTTTGAGGGACTGAGGCATGCTTGGGAAAAAGATATTGGGGATCTCCCTGAGGATAAGTGTTGGGAAGATAAAATAACACCTTGTGAAACCACCATAGCCAAATACTTTCAATTCATTCAGTCTAAATATCTACAATGCGCATGTATGACACGGGTCAGGTTACAACAGGTGGACAGGGCACACACAACAGACTGTCTACTGTGTCACAACTCAATGGGCGATTTTCTCTACACAGTTTGGCAAAGTCTGAGGATTAGCCCCTTCTAGGAAGGGGTGTGACGAACCTTGGGTAGGCTACCTGACAAAGACTATAAATTTGTCCTTCTTCCCCTCACTACTATATGCACTTAAATGCATACAAATTTGCATTGTGTATTTATTTATTTTTTAAAACAAACTTTATTAGCATTTTCCACCTCTAAAGGACAAACACATCTGCAATGTGTGTGATATATATATATATATATATATATATATATATATATATCTGCCAAGAGCACCACTGCGCTCTGGCTGGGCTGCAGCTTAAATTCACCACAGTGACACATGACAGGCAAAAACAAATGTGCCACGTAGGAAAAGCCTACTTCTATATGTCATAAGGCACCCCAAAGTGTGCCTTGTAAGACCAGAAGCAGATGCTAATATATAAAAGAAATAGGCTACGCTATACATATTGGGGTTAGTGTGCCTTCACAGCAGAATTAAAGCTAAAGGCTAATTCACTGTGCAGACCTTGCTAATTTATTCCCTAAAAAAGTTTAGATGGGATTAAAATCTTAATTTCCTAATTCTGCTTAGGAAAAACTTGACAAATGCTCCAAAGTTATTTTCTATTGGTTTTTAAAATGGGATTTAATGGTGAAATCAGATTTTTGACAGCTTAAGCAGAAAAAGTAACTTTATAAAAATGTACTTTATGATGCCCAAGCCAGAACTATATTAAAACCAGTTCTGCTTCTCATCACATCTCCAGAGATGGAATACACTTCAATGGTTAGAAGCGTTAACGACCATGGCTCAGAGGACAATAGAATACTTCTAAAGCCTAGAAAGAGCCAATGGATATTAACTGCTGACCTCTCAGCAGGGATTAGCTATCTGGAAGTGGGCATTAACAGTTAGAAGAATAAAGGGCAGCTTTAGCACTACCTCTTTTGACTGGGAAATACCAAGGAGAGCTTCTCCTTTTCATTCACAGGAACCTCCCACACAGCCAGGCTCCTGTCCCAGTAGGAGGGAAAACTAATTTTGACCCTGTCAAGTGGGAGGAGAACTCATCTAAATACGACAATGGCTGAAGAGCTGAAGACACACCTGCCTGGTAGCTGCAGGGTGCAGGGTTTTGCCATCCTGAAATAGGAGTTCTTGTGTAATCTTAGAATAAAGCGAAGATAAAGTGCTGTAAAAGGAGGCGGGGACAGTGAGAAAATAGCTGGGATTGGGATGTAGAATTTCTCTACAAACTAGCTAGTGCCCAGGATAAATCTGTCACCTGCATGACTAATTACTCAATGTTTCTAGATCTGGGAAGACGCCATCTGAAGAATAAGACTCCTGATGGAAGAAGATTTACACAAAGATTCAAGGACTCCTAAAGCCTGCTTGCACACAAGGGCTGGTTCTACAAGGGCCATGTGATTGGCCTCCAATTTAAGTAGAGAGCTTATCTTGTTTCTGTTCTGTGGTTTTTATACATATTACAATTTATGGCAATGGGTTTGCTTTACTTTGAAGTGTTACCCACCTAAGATAATGTATATTTACTGCTTGGGATTTATGTCTGAAGTAAGCAACAATGACCAACAGAGCCATCAGCTGCTGATAGTGACAAATGAAAGGAACCCTGTTAAGAGAGCAGTTCCCTAAAACAGCTTTTAAAAAAAAAAAAAAAATCTTACTGAACTTTTTGACAATAAATAATGAACAAAATAGCATTAGCAATTGTGGAGAAAATTACAGAAGTAAGCCACTAGTAACAAATAGCCTAAATAAATGAACACATTTCGGGTTGTCTGATTTTGGGGAGGTTGCTAGAAGCAATACAAATTAGTAAATCCAGGTGAGATTAAAACTGCCTCAGTGTAAACCCAAGGAATTTCCTTTATTCAGAGGGCACACAGTACAGGGTTAAAAGAATTGTATGGATGAAGATTTAGAATTCATGTGGCAGTTTTAACAACATTCTGGATCCTACACTTATTCAGCATTATTTAGCTGAACTGCCTCACTGTGAGTTCGAGACTGCCCTGGTGGTACTATCCTATCAGGATGGGACGAAATAGCAGATGATGAAGCATGCCACAATTATCTCGGTGAGATTTTTCAGTCCAATTTTATGGTATTGCTCCAATTAGGCCCAAACACATCATAAACAAACAGTGTGTGGATGCTGTCTTTCATGCATCTTCAGTCCAAATAGAATATGAACACTACAAATCCCATGCACCATTCAACTGCACTAACTGAGTAATCTCTTGTTTTAGACATGAACTTGTACAGGTAGGCACTAAATGGTAACTGGTCATTGCATAGCATATGCACATATTAGTAATGCTTTACGGTACTCAGCTACTTGAAAAGGCAGACAGATATGAGCATTGGCCGGTCACAAATGCTAGTTATATATCTTGCTATGTTGAGTTGAGTATGAAATTCCCTAGAATGGAAGGACCGTGTAAGAAACACTGTACATTGTTTACCTACCAGCTGGTGGTGGACTTCTGGCTGGAAGACTTCTCCTATGGGTCTTTTCATGCAATAAACCACGTTTTGCATATACAAAACCATAAATCATGTGGTTTTCACATGGCTCCTTTATTTCTTTATTGATTACTCAAAACGTAAGATGATGATTTAAGCTTTATGTGTATGCATCTAAAAGTTAGAAAACATACTCGAAATGCTACGTGGCCCATTACAAATGGATCGGTAATCGGCGCACTACTTCCTCCACCCCTGAAAGCTGCTAACCCCGCAAGTTTTGGTAATTCTAGAGGGTAGAATTACTTCCAGTTACAAGTTAATGGGGGGCTAGCATGCAAGAATCAATGCTTGCGTACAGATTCTCTTACTTTTTTTTCCATTATTGTGTATAAATTCACCGAGACCTGCAGTGTTCCCTCCGATCTAGTAATGCAAAGGAGCGGTTTAACATCCATTCCATTTCACACTGGGTTTTAGGGGGCAGTCGCAACGAGAACCTAGATTTGCACTTATAAACAGGATATTCAATTGTATACTAGTAATGCAATAATTTCTGTCAGTGACCAGCACTCACTCCGCTTCAAAAAGAAAGAAAGAAATAATAATGTAAGCGACAGAAAATATATGGATTTGACAGACAGAAGCACTCCGTGCAGAACAAATAAACTGGAACATTTCCTCAAGGCGGGACAAAGAATTAGAAGTAGAAACCTTACTGCAAAAAACACAACCTCGCAGGACCCAGCAGGAGTTCGAAAAGGCAACTCCTCAGAGAGCTGCTGATTCAAACTAATCGCTGACCCGGGAAAGGACACCCAGCGCTGCCACAAAGTCGCGCGCCGGATAATAATCTTTCTGTGCGCGCGGTCACCTGTGCCGCAGCCTTTTGTTCTCCGTCCCTCTGATTCTTCACTCACACCTGGGCTTCGGGTGTTCTCTCTTAGTCTGCGGATCATTACGGAATGATAAAAGAAATGGTCCAAGACAAGACTGGACTGATGTCAGGGACATGGACAGAATGACCTAAACCATAATACATTTTCCTGGGATGCTTGGGCGGAGGGTCTCCAGTTTTTTAAAGCTATATACGTCTTCCTTTCACGCTACCCGGTTGTTTGTATACTTTCAGTCCTTTTCTGCTTGCTTTTGCCTCTATAGTGTTTTAATATTTGTTTTTAATATTTTGGAAGCAAAGGACTTTCTTGCCCAAATGCTTTATAAAACAAAAAACAAAGTCGAACGTGATAAAAGCAAACAAATCCAATAGAAATTATGAGTGAAAAATCGACGAACAATAGTAATAACCTTTCCCCGAAATCTTTCTGTGAGAGGACAAACGAAAATAGCAAACTTGCTAAATAAATGGCTGACTTCGAAAAGGAAAGCACGTTTTTATACTAAAGTTGTCCCATGTCCATCGTAAGGTTGTCGGCCCTAGGCCCACATACTAAGGTAATGAATGACACTGACATATTATTCTGGTGGGTGCAACTTGCCCAGGGCACGTGCGTCCGGCCCCTTTTATTAGCAGGTTCACCTGACTGGTGACTCCAGAGTTGGATGGATGTGGGGTGGGTATTAGAACTGCCCCTAGGGAGGGGCTGCATCATTATGTTTCTAGCAGGACACTACATTCCTCTCAGAATCTAAAAGAAAGGACAAGTCCAACCTGCGGAAACAAAACAAAAATAAACTGGATACCACGCAGTCCATCAGTCTCTAGAGTCAATCAGTAGGACAGCAGTGGACGAATGGACTGATGAAGCTGGCTGCAACAGGACACCGCTGCTTGCATTCATAACTTAACCTGAGTGATTCAGGACATGAAAGCTGGCTCAGAGACATCAAGGACCTTCTGGTTGCATACCAGCTAAAGTTATGTCCATTGTGTGGAGCTGGCCCACTCAGCTAATGCTCCAGATGATTCGCGGTTAGTGTCAACAGTTCAAAAATAGGGTGCGTCAGGTAGGAGCGCTGTCGGAGTTCGTCACGAAGCTTGCATGGGTGGTGTTGCTTGACTCCTTTAAGTCAGTCATGGTGTGCTACAATCCGTTGGAGTCTCCGCTCCTGGGCCCCAATAGCCCCAGGCATCCGTAGGTGGGGCTGTGTTAAGTCCATCTCTCGTGCTTGTGGAGGCCCCTTGGTTGGGTTGCCATAAGACTGCAAGTGGTCTGCGTTAGGGATGCATGTGTACCACGTCTGGGCTGCTGCAAGACAGCCGAGGAGCCACTATCTAGTCGCCCATGCAACTGCAGGTGTAGATGGATCCTGGCCATGACATGCTCTCGCTACCAGGATGAGTATGCAGGTGGGATGAGTAGGTAGTCACTTCTTGACTAATTCTTCAGGTGATCTGTGGAGCTTCTTCTGGACGGTAGGTATGACAATGGTATTGGACTCCACTCTGGTTGTTCGATGCTCCATGGGTGGTAGTGATGATGCACAAGACGGGCTGGCATGATGGGGTTGCCAGTCATGTGACGAACCTGTATGACAGGTGGCGACGACTTGCTATGATGGTCACGGGTATTCCTGCATGGGTCGTCAATAACTTTGAGTGACGGTGGACAGATTCTTACACTCTTTCTTTGTGGAGGCACCTGTATCCTTCATCCTGGATACTCTGGGTTGCTGAGCCGCCGGTTGCAATATCTGGATGTTTATGCTGTGGAGCTTGGGGCAGAGACTCCGTTTGCGCATGTTTGCGGCTTACTCGCGGTTCTCCTGCTGTCCTGACACCAGGCTGGCCTTGTTTCACCTCAGTGGCTTTTTTTTGTGGATAGATTCATTCTGTCAGTGCCTCGAGTCCTCTCAAGCACGTTTCCAGGCCTGGCAACTCTTGATCTTCCCTCCTTCTGGGCTTGTTCGGTCATCAGGTTTCCCAATGTGAACCAGCAGATCCCAGTTGCATTTCCTCCTCTTCTTTCTCCTTAGTGCTTCGGCATGCACATTCTTTCCACTGATGCAGTTGAGACTTCTCTTTGCTACAGTCTCTTCTTCTGGTTGCAGTGGCATGCACCTTTTTAAGGCCTGGCCAACAGGGCCTCTCAGTGGTCGACTGTCTCTGTAGTCAGGCCATCGGCTTTGGGTGTTGGGCTCTGGCTTGGTGATGATCAAGGCAGTCGCTGATCCGGTCTTTCTCTTCTTTAGTGCGGTGTGGCGTCCAGCCACGTGTCTCGTGTTCCCACTTCAGGGACTTTCTTGGAGCTCCTACTCCGTTGGTAGATATGTGTGGCTGTCCCTTTGCCTCGAGGGTCTTCCCACTACCCAACCTCTTCTTCTCTAGGTCGGTGTGGCATCATGTCATGTGTCTCACATTCCCTCTTCAGGAACCTTGTTCCATGGGCAATACGGAGATATGGTTCTGCTTCCTTTCCTCGAGGCATCGCCGCCATCAAGCATGGTTAGTGGGTTGTGGCTCAGTGTGTCTTGAGGGTGCGGGACGATGGGTCCCAGTGCCTGGACCACAGTTGCGGTGTTGTGTGCTTCGGTCTACCTTCTGGTCCAGCCTTGCTTTGCTTGGACCTTCTTCTGCTTGGGGCTGTGTCCATCTGGCAGCCTTGGAGAAACAATGCAATGTTTCGGGGGATCACAGTCTCTTAAGAGTGGCACTTGGTGGGTTGCACCTCATGATCCGGGTGCCTTCCTGGGATGCTTCAACAACTCGGTCGTGCCAGAGGTAGCATCAGAGCGCAACCCTTCTTTTTGCTGCTCGTCTCCTCAGTTCCTCGCTGGGGCAACAGGCTCCTGTACACTTTCTCTCTGGAGCTGTCTCTCTGGTGGTGCCACAATGCAGTAAGGGTCTCTCCTTTCAGCTCGTTAGACTGTACCTGGGTGTTGGTGGGGCTGACCGCTACTGTCGGCTCTTGGCTGGGGTGGTTTTATAGGCTTTGCCACCCTGATTCACTTGTGCTGT
The DNA here is from genome assembly GCA_963921515.1 of Calotriton arnoldi. NCBI lineage: Eukaryota > Metazoa > Chordata > Amphibia > Caudata > Salamandridae > Calotriton > Calotriton arnoldi. The sequence continues at coordinate 458,058 of CAWUFW010005635.1, forward strand.
CTTTCTTTGGCTGTGTTGGAAACCTTACTTTTGCTGAGCGTGGTGCTTTGTGCCCCTTGTGTTGGGCATTTACTGTACTTGTGAGGTTATCAGGCGACCTTCAGGGAGCACAGTGCTCTCCCCTCCCGCTATGGCTTCAGCTAGTCTCAGTGACACGGGGGGCGGCAGGGAGCTGCTCCCACCATCGCGTGCACTTGGATTCGTTCAGGTGGAGTAAGCATTGCTTCTTTCTTCCTTGATGTCTGTGCCCAAGAGACAGCGCTGATTGCGCTTGGCGCTGTACTTCCCTGATCTTCCTGGTTGGTGCTTCAGGATTGCCACAGGAGTCACACAGTCTTATCTACTCCCTGCCGCTGCAGCAGGCTTCCAGTTGGGCATGCATGTCTGCTGTGTTTGAGACTGCTGCTCTGTCCTGCTGAGTCTCACTTCTGTCACAACACCACCAGTGGACAGCTGCAGCAGCCTCAGTGCTTCAAGCACTGGCCGACCAGTAACTCTTTCTTGGTGCTACAGCTCCCTTCCAGGCTTGTCTTCTCAGGCTGAGCTGTCACCTCTGACAATATCTCTCTTGTGCTTCACGGCATGCTTGCCTCAGAAAGGCTTGTTTGCTTGCTGTGTGCAATGCCTGATTGTGCTCCTCCCTTTCAAATGAGCAAAACTGGTGCAATGTTGAGAGAGGGTGACTTTTGGGGCTGCTGGGCGATAATATCAACCTATCTTCTGTTCTCCTTTGGTGGCCAGAATCTTTTTAACTTGTTAGCACTTCGTGAGTTAATGAGCTGACCCTTTTGAGTCTATGAATGAGCTCAGCTGACAGACAACATCACTAGCGATAGTGAGGGGCAGGCATCGGCAGCGTGGATTCCCACTGATCCTGCCAGAATCAGAGCGCTCTCTTCTTTCTGAGCATAATTTCTTTTCATGAATGGGGATCACGCTATCATGTGAGGGCAGTCTCAGAAGATTTCTTGCCTGTCACAGACCGGTTCTGGTAGGGGCTTCTTCGTCTGTTGGCTCTTCTTTCTTGGCATGCACTGCCTCCATGTGGTCGTGACAGGTTCGCTGGCTCACCCCGTAGCTACACAGAATGCGGCAGTCGCTCACACTGAGTCTTCAGAATAGTCGTGAGGCAGGCCGGCTTGTTCTTTGCAGACTTGGTGCTTCGTCGGGGCCACCTCTAGCAGCAGAGGCTAGTGGTGTCCGAGCGCCTTGTGCCTTGAGAGCGCACTGCGCTAGCTGCAGCACCCCACCATCTCCCCAAACTTTCCTCCTGCGAGGCCTCAGCTGCAGGAAACTCCGTCGGCTCCTGCTAATGCTGGAGGGGTCCAATGTGGCAATGTTGGAGCTCCACTGCGCCCTTACTGATGGCCTGGCCTCACCTAGTGGGGCGAGGGAGTGCCCGTTGCCTGCTTTCTGCTGATGGCACTGCTTCCTCTTGACAGCACAGATGTGACTCAAGGCACTGCCTCCATCAAGTAGGGCATCACTGGGCACACCTTGTGCAGGCAGTACGGGATGGTGGAGAGGTACATTATTCCAATCGTCCTCATGGCCAATGCAAGGTTGTGGGCCCTAGGCCCATATACTAAAGGTAATGAATGACACAGACACATTATTCCCGTGGGTGCACCCGGCCCCTTTTATTAGCAGGGTCACCTGACTGGTGACGCCTGTGTTTGATGGGTGTGAGGTTGGTATTAGGACTGCCCCTAGGGAGAGGATGCATCATTATGTGTCCAGTAGGACACTATATCCCTCCAACTGACGTCAGTTTAAAAATGGCAATAGTCAACAGGGTAAGAATCCATATGATCAGTCACAACATAACGGGAAAATAATTGGACAGTCATGCGGAGTTGGTATTTTCTTTACCGTAATTTTTTTACCATTACTGACAACACATTTTATTTGCAAACATAGCTCATTGCGAAGACATGACAATTAAAATAGTCGGCAATACGAAGGGACAGCCCACGTTTAGGTAAAACAATGAGCACTGGAGAAATAGACGTTAATATTTTTCCAAAGCTGTAAGAATACTACACGTACACTAGAGGGCAGTACAACATCACAATCTCAAAAACGTTATTTAGTTTGATGTTAGGGTGCACTTATACATGCATTCATGAAAACGACGTCTAATGTTTGGAGAAAACGAATCATGCCTTAAGCTACTGGCCATTTTACAGATGCTACCCAAGTTTAAATATTCCAACGATTATTTATCAGCACACGCCGCAGGGGAGAAAACAAATAGCGTTAAACAATGCAACAAGGTGCTCAGTAAATATTCCGTTTGTAGCCCAACTGTCAAAATCCTGGAATTATTTATTTTGCAATGCTTGCAAATCATCTCCAGAGGCACATATTATGGCTATCTGCAGCTGACTGACTGCAAACTTGTGCCGTTTTTTTCAACGTCATTTAATTCTTAGACGTCGTTGTCCAGAGTTTAACTCCAAATATGCAGAAGTAATTTTGGGTACTAACAGAACTGCTTAAACTTGAACATTTCCCAATAATGTGTTCCATTTTAGAATAAGTTAGCAGCCTTTATCATAAAGGAATCTCATTGACGCAGATAAACAGTGTGTAAAAGTTGCATTCAATTACCCCTTGTGTCTCGCTGTCTGTGTTTTCGATGTTGGCAAGTGCTGCCAATTAAGTAATTCTTTGCCCGTTCGTGGATGCGAAACTGTAAGCCTACTAAAATGTTTGAAGAAAGTCCCACTAATTTTGACCTTTCATGGCTTGATATTTTATTTATTTATTGCCGTTTTATTTTTTATTGGGGAATCCAAAGATCTCACATAAACCTCGTTGACTCCAAACGACATGATTTCAGGCATATGCTGAATTTACCCAATTTGGATTCTAGAAGGTATGTTATTATTACTTCGAGTTATTTTTTTTATAGCAGTTGTCTTTACAGAGCAGGAAAGTTTTCAGTTTTTTACGTCACAGGTAAGTATATATATATATATATATATATATATATATATATATATTTATTCAATGAAAAAACCATAGGTTTCAGGCACGTTATAGTTAGAAATTAGCATTTAAAAAACCTTAGAAATTCACTGAAAAACCATAGGTTTTAGGGACAGTTATAGTTAGTTGGACATTTCACTCGTACAAAACCATAGAAATTCCCCGTTATAGTTAGTTCAGCTAACTATAACTCGCGCCCCCGCAATGCACTGCTGATGACGTCACATATTACATCACTCATGACATGGTCAGTGACATCACTCATGACATCACTGATGACATAAACAGATTCGCAAAACTGGGCGCGAAGCATGAACCCGATGGGTTTTGCGAATCTGTTTATGGGCCTCTGGGAGGAAGAGATTTTCAATGGTACTAACTACATACATAACCTGGACAGGGTTAAAATATGGTACAGATACATTGATGAACTTTTCATTGTCTGGAAGGGCTTGGAAACGGAAGCGGTTGAATTTGTGGCAGATCTCAATAAGAACAACCGCAATATACTACTCTCTAGTAATATCAGTAGTACTAGTGCAGTATACCTGGATGTATGTTTGGAGATCAGGGATAATACCATTCACAACTCTCTGTTCCGGAAAAGCACAGCAGGTAATAGCATCCTTCATGCCCTCAGTAGTCACCCTGATTCCTTGAAGTGGAGTATTCCATATGGTGAACTACTGAGGGCAAAAAGAAACTGCAACAGTGAGGAAGCTTACATTCTGGAGAGTAACAATATGATTGAGAGATTCAGGATCAGAGGCTATCCTACATGGGTCTTGAAGAAAGCAATCAATAGAGCTAATGGCGTGAGCAGAACCCACACTCTTGCAGAGAGGGAGTCTACAGACAGGGAATCAAAAGACAATGCCACTAGGGTCATTTTGACCTATAACACAGATTCTGAAAGCATCAGGCGCATTCTAGCCCAGAATTGGAACACACTCAGATGTGATGGCAGCATAGGGGGTAGTATTCCAGCAAGACCCAACATCACCTATAGACGGGGCAGGAACATCAGGGACATGTTAGTCCATAGTGACATCACTGTACAACAGGAATTGGGGGCACATAACCTTAAAGGGTTTTTTCCGTGCGGGCACTGCAAAGCGTGCATCAACAGCACTTTCCGCAAAGATTTTGTGCTGAATAGGCATACGAAAACTATCACCCAGTTCCTTACTTGCAGCACCACCTTTGTTGTCTATGCCATAGAATGTCCATGTAAACTGCACTACATTGGAAGTACCACACTTATGGCGAAAAAGAGGATTCTAGAACATAAGCGTGCAATCACCAACAGAGATCCCAAATACCCAGTAGCACGTCATTTCAAGGAAAAACATTTTTTAGATTCCTCCCTCATGAAGTATTTCATCATAGAGCAGATCCGGCCAGGATATAGGGGTGGTGATAGAGTACTCAGACTCAGACAGAGGGAGTCTAGATACATTGTGGATTTACAAACTAGGACTCCAGGGGGGCTAAATCAGGACGAAGAACTTGCAATCCACCTTAAAAGTCAATAGACTGTGTGCATATACGTCTACTGTAGAATTTGATGTATAATTTTATTGTGCTGGTTATGGGTTATCTGAGTATTTACTGACTATAGCTTGGTTGTAATCCTAATCACTGAGTTTGGTATATCTTGTTTTCTGCTGAGTTATTTATGTGGTAATCTCTTGCCGCCACAGCTCAGGATCCCCCATGAATCAAAGCATTAGAAATTAACGATTTTAGTGTCACTCTGGCACTATGGTGCCTTGGTATGATATTTTAGTATTCACTTTTCATTGTTTTCTTTGTTTTCTTTGTTTCTTTGCAGGAGGGAAGGAAGGGGCCCAATTTCTACACGGGTCACCTAACCTTCTCTTCGTTATCACTTGGGACAAGATGGTATCGACACATCAGCATCAGTTTGAAATATCTGTGAGGACAGTTGCCAGCCGGTGGTAAAGTGGACAGATTTGCTTTGTGATGTCATTTTGCAGTATGATTGTTAATTCCATATACACTCGATTCTTTGTGGTACTAGCATTGGATTATAATATGCACCCAGTTATGCACTTATAGAGGGTCATTTGTAAAAATAGGGCACTTTGCAACTTATTCGTTTTGACCTTGTCGGTGCAGATCTTACGTGTAAGCCCTAAGAAAATGTCTAATATCAGTACATGAGGGCATTTGACAAGTGATAACTCTCTCTAACATAACATACCCAGTCAGGCACTTTTTGAGGGTCATTCATACAAATAGGGCACTTTGCAACTTATTTACTGTGACCTCGTTGGTGCAGATCTCAGATGTGAGCCCTGTGATTATGTTTAGTATTGGGACACGATTACTCCCTGGTATGATAATGCACTGTGCGAATCATTGTGTTAGGTTTTCTATGCACTAACGTCTATTTGGGCAGAGGTAGAACCTCATGTAGGGTCTGTAATATGTTTCAGAGCTGCACTGTATCAGTTTGAATCTCGAACTGATCCTGACATATGTAATTTAAAAAGCATTGTCTATGACGTTTCATTTACAATTTACTTTATTGTATGATGTGCAATATTTGCTCGATGGAATTTTCATTTGTAAATTACATTAGAATTTCTATTTCACTTTTTTACTTTACCACTGTGTGATGGCCGCCACTTCTGGCTTCCAATTTGGTATGTCCTCTTTCTATTTCTATGACTGCCATTCTGATGTTATTTAACACTTATTTTGTTGCACTTTATTCACGTGAGCAAGGCTGCGGACGCAGTCGAAACGCGTTGTGATTAAAACTTGGTTATTACACTGTATCGGATTGTGTGGCTGTATTTCCTGAGAGCGCATTTACTTTGGTATATATATATATATATATATATATATATATATATATATATATATATATATATATATATATATATATATATATATATATATATATATATATTAACGGGTTTATTAAGCACAACAGCTGCCCCAGCAAAGAGGCGTCCCGGCGCTAACCAGCGGTGGGGTGACAGAACATAAAAGGCCCGGGACCTACGGAATGGGGAAAAGAAAGGTTTTTAGAGATTTCCTAAATTCGAGGTAGTTAGTGAACCCTCGAATATGGACCGGTAAAGAATTCCAGAGGATGGCTGCTCTGTTCCGAAAAGAGAGACCACCAGCACGAACCCTCCTGACTCTAGGAACCACCACCAGATGTTGTCCCACAGAGCGGAGCTGGCGAGAGGGGACATAAGGTAGAAGCAGGTCGGTCAAGATTTGAGGAGATGCCAGTTTCAGAGTTTTAAAGGCTATGCAAAGAGCCTTAAACTCGATGCGCCTAGCCACAGGTAGCCAGTGTAAACGGCGAATAGCGCTCGTCACTGAGCAGACTCGGCGCAACCCAAAAAGGGATCTTACAGCCGCGTTCTGGACTCTCTGCAGCCTCTGAACTTCAGACTTATTAGCTCCCAAATACAGGGAGTTCGCATAATCCAGTCGTGACATAATCAGGGCCTGGATGATGATCTGCCCGGTAGGGGCGTCAAAGAAGCCTAGAATGGATTTGAGTCCCCGCAGCAGTCCGAAACAGGTACCTGCTACTTTTTTTGTCTGAAAATTATACACACATATATATATATACATATACACACACACACACATTATCTACTGGCGGTCGCCAGTAGATAGTTATAGTTACAACCTATTATCCATAGGAAATCCGCGACATTCTATTTGAAATAACTCTCTTGCCGGTTGACGTATCTTCGCGAAATTTTCAAACTTTGTGGCCCGCTCCGGTCCGCTCCTACCCTGAAAGTCTCGGGGGATTCGTCAAGCGGGGGCCGAGAAAAAGGGGGTCCCAAAACGCGTTTCCCCATGCACTTTTCCATAGGAAACTTTAGACACGGCTACAGCCCGAACTGCTGAACGGAATTACACCAAATTTGGCAAAGAGGTAGTTCTTGGTTCAGAAAGAACCCTTTTGTTAAATGGTGTAAATCCGTTCAGTAGTTGCTGAGAAAATGAAAAGTAAAAAGTTAGTGATATCTATGGCCGAGTAGGGTCCGCGTACCCTCAGCGCACCCTGCGCGCACCGTCCCGATCACGAGCTGCATGTTAATTGGCTGTCAGCTGGCTGTCAACATTCCGATTCAGGAAATGTTGGCAGCCATTTTGTCCTCGGTAGAACCGAGGGACAGAAACAAGTGCGCAAAGCGCACAAAGGGAGCAGGGTAGAAACACCCTGACCCCTAGGTTTGCTCAGGGGTCCCACAAGGACCCCCTGGGCAAAAAAAAAAAAAATTTTTAAAAATCGGCAGGATGCGCTCAGGGTGCGCGAATCCTGCCGGAAAATCGAGCGCGGTCTCCCGCGCTTCGATGTTAATTGGCCCCCGGGTGGCCCAAGTCCCGGGGGCATGGTGGGGGGGATAATTTAACGTGTGGGGGCCTCAAGGGCCCCCAAGCCCCGGGGACCGCCACCCCCGGGGCTTTTTAAAAGATGGTGCGGGAGGGCTCTGAGCCCTCCGCAGCCCCGGGACCACCACCTCCCGGGGCTTTTTTTAATACATTATAAAACCTGTGTGGGGGGCTCCAGCCCCCACACGCCCGAGACCGCCACCTCCCCGGGGCACTAAACATTTTAATATGGGGGTCCGTTACGGACCCCAGAGCCCCGGGGACCACCACCTCCCCGGGGCTGTGTACTGAATGGGAGGAGGGCCGCGCGGCCCCCTCCTGGAGCCCTTGATGGCCCTGGGGACCACCACCCCCCAGGGCCGGCTCCTGCAGTGTCCCGGGGTGCCTACCCCCGGGACACTGTAGTTTGCTATGGCAGGACGGGAGCCTCGCGGCTCCCAAGGGACGTGGGGAGCCGGCGGGACTGTGGGGGGATTGGGGACCCCCCCACAGTCCCCAACGGAGAGGCCAGCCCCGGGGATGGGGTCCCCGGGGCAAGTAGTGGCCCGGGAGGGGGCCATGCGGCCCCCTCCCCAAAAAAGAGAATTTTTTTTTTTTTTAAATGGAAAGGCCGGCCCCGGGAGATGGGGTCCCCGGGGCCTTAAAATGGCCAGAGGAGGGGGCCACGCTGCCCCCTCAAAAAATAAATATAGAGGCCATGCCCCGGGGGATGGGGTCCCCGGGAAAATACAGGCCCAGGGAAGGGGGCCACGCGGCCCCCTTCCCGTTTTTTTTGTTGGTAATTTAAAAAAGGGGTAAGGCCCTGGGGGATGGGGTCCCCAGGGCCCAAAAAGAGAAAAAAAGGAAGGGGGCTACACAGCCCCCCTTCAGGGGACAAAAAACAAAAAAACGATCGGGCCCGCAGGCCCCGCCCCTTACTTCACCACTCTGCAAACGCGCCCCTGGCGCGTTTGCAGAGGGGGAACAAATTCACCTTGAATACTGGGGGTCCCTGAGGGCCAACTAGCCCACCAGGAACCTCCAGTATGCGCCAGGGGCTGCCTTGCAGAGACGTGTAGAGAGGCCACACCCCTTTTAACACCTCTCTGCAACGCAGCTCTGTGGCGCTTTTGGAGGTATATGGTGGGCTAGTTGGACTCCGGGGACCCTCAGGATTCAAGGGACTTAATCCCCCAACTTAAAACGCGCCACGGGCGCGTTTGCACAGTGGTGAAGGGAGGGGCGGGGCTTCAGGTGACATGTGTGCAAACGGGCCCCGTGGCGCGTTTTAAGATGGGGAATTAAATCCCCTTCAATCCTGAGGGTCCCTAGGGGCAACTAGCCCAACAGGTACATCCAGAATGCGCCACAGAGCTGCGTTGCAGAGAGGTGTAAAAGGGGTGTGGCCTCTCTACACGTCTCTGCAACGCAGCCCCTGGCGCATATTGGAGGTTCCTGGTGGTCTAGTTGGCCCCTAGGGACCCTCAGGATTCAAGGGGACTTAATCCCCAACTTAAAACGCGCCACGGGGCGCGTTTGCAAAGATGTCACCTCAGGCCCCGCCCCCTCCCTTCACCATTGTGCAAATATTCCTCTAAAATCAGCCGAAATAGGAATTCCGATTTACTCACCTGTTATAAGGAGAGACCTCAGTGCTGTATCTTTCAGCCCAGTACTGGTCCTGAAAAGTAATTTTAACCGTACTTACCAGTAACTTGAATTTCCTTCCATAGGCTAACATTGACTGGTTTCACTTGGAAATTCTTCTAAGTGTGGAGTTTTGGAACTTTAAAATATTCCTCTAAAATCAGCCGAAATACGAATTCCGATTTACTCACCTGTTATCAGGAGAGACCTCAGTGCTGCATCTTTCAGCCCAGTACTGGTCCTGAAAAGTAATTTTAACCGTACTTACCGGTAACTTGAATTTCCTTCATAGGCTAACATTGACTGGTTTCACTTGGAAATTCTTCTAAGTGTGGAGTTTTGGAACTTTAAAATATTCCTCTAAAATCAGCCGAAATACGAATTCCGATTTACTCACCTGTTATCAGGAGAGACCTCAGTGCTGC